>CM044437.1:12444088-12463381 GCA_024363595.1 Xenopus borealis | reverse complement strand
AGCACTATTAACTGATGCATTTTGAAAAAAACATTTTCTCCCATGACAGGATCCCTTTAACACCAAAAAATTTAAGTCTTTTAAGGTAATGCAAATATAACGAAGGGCTGCACTGGTAAAATTGGTGTCTTTGCTCAAACACAGGATACACAGTAGATAACAGATAAGTACTATAAGTATAGTTTATATAAACAAGCTGCTGTGTAGCCATCGGGGCAGCCACAGCACTTTTTTTTTAGTTCAAAGGGGTAACATCACTGGTTATCCCTTATTCAAGTTTCTTTGTGTAAAAGAAAAAAACCTCCATCTTATCTGATTTAATCCTGAGTTTTCATTAAGCATCCCTGGGATGTTTTCCCAACACCTAATCAAATTCATCTGTGAGAAGTGGGGGGGGGATACTCAGCCTGCGAAGAGTCTCTTTTAGCCCTCAGCAACTTTTCCATTTGGGCAACATTAAAAGATTAACTCTCTGCTGATGGTTCCTCCACGTTCTCATCGGACTCCTCTCGCCCTAAAGCAACAACTTGATTTTACCAGAAATACTACTACAAACCCTTTCATTTTTTTAGTTGAATGTCATCTGAAATGTTTGGATGTTTTGGAGGCTTTTAGTTATCCAAGAAGACTGAATTTATCTTTAATACTACCCAAATTATTTTCACCTCGTTTGGATTCCTGGAATCTGGCTAAATTCTGTAATTGGATAGGCAAGAGTTTTTCTCGGGGTTTCTTCTTATGATCTGTAACATTTAAAGGGGTTGTAAAGCCAATCGCAATGCCGCTGCACAGCGCCCCCTAGTTTTCTATAAAAGCAACAACTGAAATCAGCGGAAACTGTCGAAGCGTTGGAAGAAGACACAAAGATAACCGAAGTCCCGGAAGAGGGATGCCATGAACTCAGATCCCTGATTCTGCATCGAGAGGTAACTAGAGGCTTAGGGGGCATTTGCCCTGGGTGGCAGTTAGGCTGGAGGGGGGGGGAGAGTCTATATAGGGTAGGGTTTTTTTTCCCTCTCCCACAAGGGGGTCAAGCTTAGAGAGCCTGGTTGGGGGAAGCAATATTATTTTGGCCAGGAAATGAGCCTTGTAGGATGTTTCTTTATAAATAAGGGTATGAGATGTAAGATTGGGGGGGATGAGTTGATGACACTATTCAATAGGGATGCACCGAATCCAGGATTCGGTTCGGGATTCAGCAAAGATTCGGCCTTTATCAGCAGGATTCGGATTTGGCCGAATCCTTCTGCCTGGCCGAACCTGCATTTGCATATGCAAATTAGGGCCAGGGAGCTAAATCACGTGACTTTTTGGCACAAAACAAGGAAGTAAAAAATGTTTTCCCCTTCCCACCCATAATTTGCATATGCAAATTAGGGTTCGGATTCGGTTCGGCCAAATCTTTCGGGAAGGATTCGGGGGTTCGGCCGAATCCAAAATAGTGGATTCGGTGCATCCCTACTATTCAATAAGGTTATGTATAATAAGCAAGCTGGGACACTTCCCAGTTATATGCATGTGTTATGTCCCAACATGGCCGAACAAACCAAAGGCTCCCTCTGGATGTGAACAGCATAGCATTCTCTGGTTAAATTTGTCTCGTGTGTGTTGTGTCCCAACATGGCCGGCCACACAGGTACTATGTCCCGGTGTGTGTATCATAGCCTTAAACCAATCGAATAGTAGGAACTGTGAGAGAGCAATCAAAGCAGAGCTTACTGCTAATAAATGTTTATTGACACAACAAGTTTTGGGCTACAAGCCCTTTATCAAGTGTATCAGAAACTTTTCTCAGGGCACATTCTGGCCAAAATAGTTTCCCCCACACCTCAAATTTTGTTTCTAGGTGCCCTTTAACCACTTGCAATAGTTAAACCAAATAATACAGAACAGCGGATTCCAGCCTTGTCTTTTGTCATCTTTCTGAGAGATTATAGCTTTCTTTTTGTATTTATGGGAATATTAAGAGACTAACGTATATGGAAGACTCTAGTGGAGGGGATTGTGTTCGTTAAATAAACAGGTACTGCTAATTCTTCTGGCAATTTCTTGCTACCCCTGGAGAAACATTATTGATCCTTCCTGCTTTTGGGGAAAGGGTAGTGTCTTGTCTTCACACAGGGAGTATAACCCAGCAAACCCCCACTTAGCTTTATCACAAACCGGTCAGTGGCTTTAATACAATTGGGTAAACAACTTAATTATGAATGTGAGTGCCATTACAGCCGATGCTACATGGCGAGGCTTAGTCAGATATCCATTCAGCAATAGTACTACAAAACTCCATTCCTGGGATAAAAATGGCAAATAATTGTAAAAAAATAAAATAATACCTGAAGTTGGAATCTATCTAAGTTTATATGTATCTGATCTATGTAAGCATTGGGAAGATTAGAATCCTAGTTCCATGTTGCACAAGAAGGGGCAGTGTGACAGTAAATGCACCTGTTATCCAAAGTACTAAAGATCTGGGGTTTCCCAGATAACGGTTCTTTCCGTAACTTGGATCTTCATACCTTAAGTCAGTGATCCCAAACCAGTAGCTCGTGAGAAACATGTTACTCTCCAACCCCTTGGATGTTGCTCTTGGTGTCCTCAAAGCAGGTGCTTATTTTTGAATTACTGGCTTAGAGGCAAGTTTTGGTTGTATAAAAAACAGATGTCCTGCCAAACATTCTCTCCTGTAGGCTGCCAGTCCATATAGGGGCTAACAAAAAGCCAATCAGAGCTCTTATTTGACATCCCCATGGACTTTTTCATGCTTGTGTTGCTCTCCAACTCTTTTTTAAATGTAAATGTGGCTCACGAGCAAAAAAGGTTGGGGAACCCTGCCTTAAGTCTACTAAAAATTATTTCAACATTTCTTCCAAAAAGCATTATATCTTATTTGGGATCAAGTACAAGGTACTGTTGTATTATTACACAGAAAAAGGAAATCAATTCTAAAGATTTGGATTATTTGGATAAAATGGAGTCTATGGGAGACAACCATTCCATAATTCGGAGCTTTCTGAAGTTTCCAGATATTGGATCCTATACCTGGATCATATTCAGATATTATGGTTACATTTTTGAGCTTTATTTTTGCGTCCCCCAACACCACAATGCAAAGAGATAGCCAACTGCATTACTTGGGGGGCTAGAGATACATTTGCATCTGATCAGATCCCTGTGGCCCAAGATCTGCCGTTGCACAATAATACATTTTCTTCAAAGCTGAAGGCTGTTCTGTTGGTTCTCTGAGCAATCCCCTCTAGATGGATTGTGCTGCAGTTCTGCTAAATTTTTAATAAAGACAATTCTACAATCTTGGAGGCCATGGGTTATTGCAGTGGCGTGTATACCCAGATTATAAAATCCTGCCTTTTTCTATCCGCTGCAGCATCATGCAAATATGATTAATGGTGTGGGTTTTTAATTGCAGGTATTTGCATATCATCTCGAGGGTGTTTAAACATTGTTTACAGCTGAAGCAGTAATTTGCCTTCATTCAACAAAGATTACGCTAACTGCAGCAAATGACTGTGTGACTTGCTCATGTTATACTAATCTGCTCTCTGTGTATAAATACAGGGAACACGGGTTTAGCTGATAAAGCACTGAATGCATTGTTGGATTAACGCAAAAAAAAAAAGATGTAATTCGCTGTAGTCAAAGTGCCAATTAAATCGGAGGGTATGATGCAGATCATTTATAACATTTTGAATATTTTTTTCTGAAATGGCTACATGTAGTCTAGGGTGAGAAATATAAATGATCTTAGGTTGGATGTATGCCCTAGTGTATTCTGCAGTAAGAGATTAATTAACAATTAAATTGCCCCATCTAAAATGCCCAGACGCAGTACTAGTTTTGGAAGCAGACGAAGATCTGAATGAGCCAGAATGTTAAAAGGGGTTCACCTTTACATTAACTTTTAGTATGAAGTAGAGAGTGATATTTGTTTTTCATTATTTATCATTTGTTGTTTTTGAGTTGTTTAGTTTTTCTTATTCAGCAGCTCTACAGATTGCAATTTCAGCAATGTGGCTGCTAGGGTCCAAATTACCCTTGTAACCATGCATTGACTTGAATAAGAAACTGGACTATGAAAAGCAATATCAAAAATAGCAATAACATTATATTAGTAGCCTTAAAGAACATCTGTTTTTACATGGGTCAGTGACCCCCCCACTTAAAAGATGGAAAGTGTAGCCCAGTAATTTGCATTTATTAAAAGTGTTCTCTATCTTTCAAGTGATTTGCTATGATTAACATATTAGCCTGTGCAATGTAGTGCAAAAACTATATCAGCAGTTTCCTGGACTAGGGAAAGAGAGGCAGAAATGTGGGGCTCCCTCAGCAGTGGTCCCCAAACAGTAGCTTTTGAGCAATATGCTGATCTGCAACTGCTTCTGTTACTCCCAGTGGACTAAATTTTAAATTCCAGGCTTGGAGGCATGTTTTGGTTGTATACACACACCAGAGCCTCCTGCCTGTCCACATGGGCTACTAAATAGCCAATCACAACCTTTATTTTGGCACCCCCAGGAACTATTTTCATGCTTAAGTTGCTCCCCATCTCTTTTTTCATTTGAATGTGACTCACAGGTACAAAAGGTTGGGGGGACCCCTGCTTCAGAGGAAAATATAAAACCCGATGTCCCAGACAGATATAAAGGTTTACCTTTTAATTTCAGTCTGATATTGACTTGGAGGAATCAACAGATTCTGCTTGGGTTTTCCAGGAGCAACTGCTTTCTGCTCTTCATATGCCTTCAACTTCTCTTTTAATGCTGCAATCTAAAGGAAAGGTCAAACGGTTTCTGCATTAAAGAGCGGACGTGTTGCAGTACACAGATCAGATCTGCATTTAGCAAAGCAGAGATCAAGCAGTTTAATTGCTGTATAAGTAACCGTGAAGTGGATCGGGTCACATGGCCATTCCAATAGACACTAGGCTCTTTCTTTTGTCGTTCGCAGATCTTCACATATTGACTAATGTGACTGTCCAGGCTAACTACATTGCTCTTAACCTGTAAAAAGAAATGACATTTATAATGAATAATTAGCTAAAAAAAAAAAAAAAAAGAACTAAATTATAAGCATATTTTTACTGGGGATGTTGGCAGGTATCAGCAATGTGTAATAAAGCCCTCGTCACATAGCTGCATTAAAACCAGTGCATCCTGCATCACAATTCATTAATAACCAGCTCAGTAGCACTGGATTCAGTGAAACCTAAGGGGTTAGGTAATAAAAGGCACTAAGTTTGCCCAGGAGCAGTAACTCGTAGCAACCAATGGTAGCATTTACTGGTCAGCTGTTTAAAAGCAAACATCTTATAGGTTGCTATAGGTAACTGCTCCTGGGCAAACAATGCTTTTTATTACACATGGGGGATAATGTTCTACTAATGTTATTTGGCAACCCCTAAAGCTCAGCTTTATCAAAACAGCCCAGAGCATACCGAGCATGTGCCGTGCCACCGACACTTAAATGGCCTGACAAGATCCAAGATTGGGAGTTCCAGTGGGCAAATTTGAAAGCATAGATCCTTACTGTTCCACGACTGCTGAACTAAGCAAATTCAGTACAGGTATGCTTGGGATCTGGGGTTTTCTGGATAATGGATCTTTCCCTAATTTGGACCTCCATGCCTTAAATCGCCTAGAATGTTTTGTAAAAATAAAGCCAGTAGGCTGGTTTTACCTATAATAAGGATTAGGTTAAATGTACAGTTTCATTATTACATTATTAAACAATTGGATTATTTTAATAAAAACGAATCTATGGGAGAAGACCCTTCCGTAATTCTGAGCTTTCCAGACAATGGGTTTAAGGATAATGGATCCCATGCCTGTATAAAATACACCAAAGCCATGAATATCTTGTAAATTATATCCTTATAAACGGCAACTAGTAATGTTATCAGTTATAAACAGACAGTAATGATGTAATATTAGTCATGACTCACTAAATTTGTTTGTAACAATAAATAAAGTACCCATTGTTGGAATATATGAGGATATTAGAAGTAACCTTGGAGTTTCATGACCTGTATAAAAACTCTGCCTTCAGCATCGTGCTTTAATATGAACATGGAACTCCTCAGTGACTTAATAATATCCTTATATTTTACAATAGGGGGTACTTTATTCTCTATATAAAATTCAACCATATTCAAGAACAGGTATGGGACCTATTATCCAGAATGCCTGCGACCTGGGGTTTTCCAGATAATGGATCTTTCTGTAATTTGGATCTTCATACCTTAACTCTAATAGAAAATCATGTAAACATTAATTAAATAAACCCAATCGGCCGTTTTTCTTTATCCTTTGCAATAAGGATTAATGATATCTTAGTTGGAATAAAGTACAAGCTACTGTTTTATTATTACAGAGAAAAAAGAAATCCCTTTTATAAATTTGGATTATTTTATCGCAATGGAGTCTATGGGAGACAACCTTTCCATTATTTGGAGCATTCTGGATAAAGGGTTTCCGGATAATGGAATCCATGCCTGTTGGAAGCAAGATAACCTAGTTTTGGAATATGAATGCGCAGATGTATATGAAAAGACTCTTTGTTTATTAGAATTTATATTCTCTTCCACCACTCTTTCTCCCAGTAGATATTATTAATATGTATTTATATAGTGCCAACATATTTAGCAGCGCTGATAGCATTCGGCAGAATTCTGACCCTATTCCAAATAGGGGACAGTTGTAGCCTTGGATAAGGACTGTCATTATGTTTGTCAATCACTGGCATTGACTTTAATTCTGACTTGCATTTATAAAACCATAGTAACCTAAAACACACATTTTTGTCACTTACTGCGGATTTTATATCCTTGGCTCGGTTTGCATACTTGAGAGTATTGTAAGTATCGTCGTACGACAGCGAAGAAGGACCGACAGCGGCGATCATAATAGTGCGGCAATTCCCTCCAAGTGAATCTTTCAGAAGGCGCGTGAGTTTACTGTTCCGGTAAGGAATATGCTGTTTCTTGCTCTAAGAAAAACACAAATGTGACGTTAATTAATCTTCACAAGGGGGGAAAAATTAAAGCAATCTGGATATTATTATAGTTAAGTTCAGACCATCCACTAAGTATTTTTTAATGAAAGACAGACAAATTGCCTAAATACAAAGAGTATGCATGATTACTTAGACTTACTGACTATTAACTCATAGACCATTCAGACTGCCATTAAATGTATCAATGGGTAGAAAACAATTGGGGGGGGCTGTGGCAGATGGGTAAATATTGACTTTAAGGAATTGTTCATTATGAAAATTGGGTAAATGGATAGGCTGTGCTAAATGTTCCTAATATAGTTAGTTAGCCAAATATATAATGTATAAAGGCTGGAGTGACTGGATGTCTAACATAATAGCCAGAACACTATTCCTGCGTTTCTTGGTTTCCATTGATTGGTTAGACTTGAGGAGGGCCACAACTGTTGCTTTTGAATCTGAGCTGAATGCTGAGGATCAATTACAAACTCACTGAACAGTTATGTCCCATGTGGCCCCCCTTATAGTCACTGACTAACTCAGAGTTTGAGAGCTGAAAAGCAGGAAGTAGTGTTCTGATCTGTTAGACATCCAGTCACTCCAACCTTTATACATTACATTTTTGCCTAACTATATTAGAAACATTTTTTTTATTTTGCACTGCCTATTTACAGTTTTTATTTTTACACTGAACTGATCCTTTAAAGGGGTTGTGCACCTTTAAATTAACTTTTAGTACGATGTAGCGCATTCATTTATGGGGCCAGTTCACGTCTGTCCACGGCCCGGTTCTGAGCCGCAGACTGGCGGTTGGGGACCCCCTGATGTAGAGAGTGATATTCTGAGACAATTTGCAGTTTGTTTTCATTTTTCTTTTATTAATTGTGGTTTTTAAGTGATTTAGCATTTTATTCAGCAGCTCTCCAGTTTGCAATCTGGTTGCTGGGGTCCAAACTACCCAATCAACCATGCACTCACTGATTTGAATTACAGACTGGAAGATGAATAGGAGAGGGACTAAACAGAAAGAGGAGCAATACAAAGTAGCAACAACGATACATGTGAAGACTTTCAGAAAATTTGGTTTTTGCAGATGGGGTCAGTGACCCTGTTCTAAAGCTGGAAGGAGTCCCCAAAAAAAGAAAATAATGAAACTACATAAACTAAAGACAAATTGAAAAGTTGCTTTGAATTCGCCATTCTAGTACATACTAAATGATATAGGTGAGCCTCCCCTTTTAAATGTATATAAAATAATTTTTGGATTTAGATGGGGATTTGGATGATTTTGACCAAAATGCCCAATCGTCGGGACATGTATATCAGTATATAAGACTTCAGGTCGATTTCAATGTATCTTGTTGGTTTCAACGTATCTTTCATTGTGTACTGTCAGTTTAACCTGCACCAATATAGCCAGCTTAATTTATATCAGTGGTTCTCAACCTGAGGGTCGGGACCCCTTTGGGGGTCGAATGACCCTTTCACAGGGGTCCCTTAAGGGGTTCCAGGAGCAGGTTCATCTCTCTCCCCACTAGCCCTGGGCCAAGGTTGTAGCTCTCAGAGTGTTGGTGCTGGGAGTTGTAGTTCAGTAACCTGTGTAGGGAAGCCAGTTGCACTACAAATTTCTATATCCCCTTAGTAGGGACTGCCATACAGCTCTCCCTGCCCATTTAAAATTTGTAAAATTAACATGGTAACTGGGGTGTGACCACAAAATCGGTGTGGCAAAATTTTTTTTGCTGCACTACGCACGGAAAACAAACCTTTATGCAGCCACACTGTCTCCTGTACTTTCCTAACAATCCGCTCTGGGCTGGCAACGAAAATATTTTAATATTTTATGGTTGGGGGTCACTACAACATGAGGAACTGTATTAAAGGGTCGCAGAATTAGGAAGGTTGAGAACCACTGATTTATATAAACATTATACAGCATTTGAGCTTCTGATGCAAATCGACTAGTTTTACAAATACAGTAGCATCAGTCCACTAGGGGGGCCAAGTTCTACACTCCCAATGAGTCGGGTCACGCTCTTCCAGTTAACAAAATGACACTGGTCTTTGTTTCTTTATACGGAGCTCATACTTCTTGGCAACCTCAGGTCTTACTTGGTGAGCACACGTGGAGTACAGCATGGGACCTGTTATCCAGAATGCTAAGGACTTTCCGAATAACAGATCTTTCCCCAATTTGGATCTTCATACCTTAAATCTACTAGAAAATCATGTAAACATTAAATAAGCCCAATAGGCTGGTTTTGCTTCCAATAAGGATTAATTATATCTTAGTTGGGATCAAGTACAAGTACAATCACTTTTAAAAATTTGAATTATTTGGATGAGAGAGTCTACGGGAGATGAGCTTTTGGTAATTTATAGCTTTATGGATCATGGGTTTCCGGATACTGGTAAAGGACCTGTCATCCAGAATTATTGCGTCCTTGGGCTTCCAGATAAATATTTCTGTAATTTGCAGCTTCATACCTTAAGTCTACTAGAAATTATGTAAACTTTAAATAAACCCAAAATTGCTTAAAATAAGAATTCTATCTTAGTTTGGATCAAGCACAAGCTACTGTTTTATTATTACAGAGAAAAAGGAAACCATTTTTTAAAAATTTGGATTGGATAAAGAGTCTAAGGGACACCCTTTCCATAATTCAGAGATTTCTGGATAACCGGTTTCCAGAGAACGGATCCAGAACATATTATTGTACAGTACACATGCCCTGCCAGAGCAAGGGATACTTGGGAGGTTGAAAAAGATGGCGGCATTCAGCATATAGTACAGATATGGGACCTGTTACCCAGATTGCTTGGGACCTGGGGTTTTCCACATCAGGGTTCTTTTCTGGAATTTGGATCTCGATACCATAGGTCTGCTAAAAATCATTTAAACGTAATAAACAATATACTTGAATCAAAAAGCGTGACTGCATGCAGTGAAATTCTGCCCTTCATTTAACTTAATCGAACAGCTCGGGTAGGAAACTTTAGAAGGTCCCCAACTACTCTGCAGGGAAACAATCATACTTTCAAGTGGCGGGGGGATGGGGGCATCTTACTTCCCAGAACTCTGACAGCTTTGTGTGTTTCCCTGTAGAGCAGCCGGCGACTGTGTATAGATATGTATCCACAGATCCAGTGCAGTCTGTATATTTTGATTATTAATCAGTCTTGCTGTGTCTAGTTCTATGGCAGATATTATTTGACTTGTGCGGTTTTGATCATTTAGGACGATCCCTAAGCTTAGCCCAGATCACACTGAGCATGTGCACAGTCTTGGTCTTGCAAAGATGTATAACAAAGTTACAAGATGACAGCCCCCTGTGGCCAACTTTGAAAGCATAAATATTTTGTCTTATTAGGCTTCTGGTGCAGTAAGTTCATGTTTATATTTATTATACAAAATACAGCATTTATAACATTCTATTTTAGTTGCCCTTTACAGGAACATGAATTACATCAGAAACCCGATTTCTATATTTAAAACATGAATGAATATTTCTTGGGGACACTTATTCCCCCATTCTAACGGTAGCGAAAGGACATAACCCACTGACTCATGCCTACAGTGAGCACAGTTTATATAGAAGAACTGCCTTCATTCTCCAGAGGAGTTACAACAAATGTAGAGAGAAAAAATAATTACAAAAACCTGACCATATGTTATCCTTTCCATGCCAGAAAAACTCTGGCACAACAACTGACAGTCCGAAGTTCTGCAAAACTTAAAATGAGACTTGGAAGGCCGGCCAATAAAAGCATGCCACAAAATACTTATAGGACTATACCAAAGTGTATGTGGAAGCAGACTTCAATGCCTTCCTTTGCCCCTTGCCATGAAATGCTCCTGCTTGTGTTCCTGGTTACAAAAATGTACTTTCAGGGGAAATAGGCGATCTGTGAGAAGAGGCCAGACACTGAATAGAAATTATTCACAGGGAGCACATTTGCAGTGCTGGAAGGCCACACAGTAGCAAGAATTGTAGACTAAGGTCAGGGACTGTGGCTGTGGGATAGCAGGTATAGTAGGGAGAGATGGTGCCTATAGTAACAGTGGATAATAGTCTCTGGGAAGGGAGTGTGACTGTGGGATAGCAGGTATAGTAGGGAGAGATGGTGCCTATAGTAACAGTGGGATAATAGTCTCTGGGAAGGGAGTGTGACTGTGGGATAGCAGGTATAGTAGGGAGAGATGGTGTCTATAGTAACAGTGGATAATAGTCTCTGGGAAGGGAGTGTGACTGTGGGATAGCAGGTATAGTAGGGAGAGATGGTGTCTATAGTAACAATGGATAAGAGTCTCTGGGAAGGGAGTGAGTGTAGGATAGTAGGGAGAGGTGGTATGTCTAGTAGCAGTGGTAGTGTGTTAGGTGTGAATCATTAATAGATTAAGGGAGTGGAGATGGGGGACACACCAGTGAAAATGTCAGTAACTGCCAGAATAGTTTTCTGACACTTCTTCCCAAGCATGTATATTCTATGTTTTTAACAAGGAGAGGGTAGATTGTTGTTAAAGTGTGGAACATACAGATGCACAGATAACATTGTATACAGAGAGACTGATCTTTAAGAAAAATAAGAAAATGACAAACCACACAACCATCCACATGATCCTGAGTAAGAATACAAAGAATCAATAGGAGTGTGCACTTGTGGAACTAGCGGGTAACAGGCAGCTTACATTAGATCTCTTAGCCAGAGCTATCAAATAGAATCTAACTAAGCCTGAGACTGGGTAATTATAGGGTAAACGGCTGAGCGCTCCCTGCTACTAAGAGATAAAGAATATTAACCTTAAGCTCAGAGTTGCCCTAACTTAATAAATTCTATTAGAGATGGACAGTCCTAGGCCCGGAGCAAGTGCATGCTCAGGGAAATGCCATCAATAAGCTTAAGAACTGGTGCGACACAATAAAAAAAGCTTTTAAAGGACAAGTTTCCATTGGGAGCGGATATTTCAAAGTGGTATTATCATTAAACATCTTTTTGGTCTCTATTAGAGGGTCATGAAAGTGACACTAGGGCTGTGCAAGGTGACGGGAACTCAAATCTACCAAATCCCGAAAAGCTGTAAATGGAAAGCCCAATAATCAATTGCTTAAAGGGATACTGTCATGGGAAAATGTTTTTTTATTTTTACAAAATGCATCAGTTAAATGGGGTGGTTCACCTTAAAGTTAACTTTCAGTATATTGTAGAAGGGCCAATTCTAAGAAACTTTTCAATTGAGCTTCATTATTTATTTTTCATAGTTGTTTAATGATTTGCAATTTTCTTCTGTTTCTTTGCAGCTTTCAAATGGGGGTCACTGACACCATCTAAAAACAAATGCTCTGTAAGGCTACAAATGTAATGTTATTGCCACTTTTTATTACTTATCATTCTATTCAGTCCCTCTCCTATTCATATTCCAGTCTTTTATTCAAATCAATGCAGGGTTGCTAGGGTAATTTTTACCCTAGAAACCAAATTGCTGACACTGCAAAATAGAGAGTTGCTGAATAAAAAGCTAAATAACTCAAAAACCACAAACAATGAAAAATAAAAACCAATTGCAAATTGTCTCAGAATGTCACTCTCTACATTATACTAAAAGTTAACTCAAAGGTGAACAACCCCTTTAATAGTGCTACTCCAGTAGAATTCTGCACTGAAATCCATTTCTCAAAAGAGCAAACAGATTTTTTTTTAATATTCAATTTTGAAATCTGACAAGGGGCTAGACATTTTGTCAATTTCCCAGCTGCCCCTGGTCATGTGACTTGTGCCAGCACTTTAGGAGGGAACGGCTTTCTGGCAGGCTGTTTTTCCTTCTCAATGTAACTGAAGGAGTCTCAGTGGGACATGGGTTTTACTATTGAGTGCTGCTCTTAGATCTACCAGGCAGCTGTTATCTTGTGTTAGGGAGCTGTTATCTGGTTACCTTCCCATTGTTCTGTTTTTAGGCTGCTGGGAGGGGGGTGATATCACTCCAACTTGCAGTACAGCAGTAAAAAGTGATTGAAGTGTATCACAGCACTAGTCACATGACTGGGGGTAACTGGGAAACTGACAATACGTTTAGCCCCATGTCAGATTTCAAAATTGAATATAAAAAAAAAATCTGTTTTATTAGTTAGAAAAATGGATTTCAGTACAGAATTCTGCTGGAGCAGCACTATTAACTGATGCATTTTAAAAAAAAAGCATTTTTCCAATGATAGTATCTATAAATCAATAAATCTATTTAATGAAGAGTCTTTACTTAAAGGGGTTGTTCACCTTTAAATTAAATTTTACTATGGTGTAGAGAGTGATATTCTGAGACAATTTGCAACTAGTTTTCATTTTTTATTATTTGCGTTTTTTTTAAAGTTATTTAGCGATTTATTCTGCGGCTCTCTGGTTTGCAATTTCGGCTATCTGGTTTTTAGGGTCTTAATTCCTCTAGCAACCATGCATTGATTTGAATAAGAGACTGGGATAAGAATAGGAGGGGTGTAAATAGAAAGATGAATAATAAAAAGTAGCAACAACAATACATTTGTAGCCTCACAAAGCCTTTGTTTTTTTTTATATGGGGTCAGTGACCCTCGTTTGAAAGCTGAAGAGAGTAAGGAGAAGGCAAATAATGAAAAAAAAAAATTATATAAAAAAAAGGGAAAATTCCAATACCAGTGCTTTTTTTTTTGAACACTGCATTTTCATATCTATAATTATCCCTAAAGTGTAGCATCTGTAGAATAATTCTTAGCTTTGGTTCACTTTTAAGTTAAATCTTAGTATGTTATAGAATGTCCAATACTAAGCATCTTTTCAGTTGGTTTTAATTATTAAGTTTGTATCATTTTTGAATTATTTGCCTTCCTCTTTTGACTCTTTCCAGTTTTCAAAAGGGGGTCACTGACCCTTTCTAAAAACAAATGCTCTGTAAGGCTATACATTTATTGTTATTGCTACTTTTTATTACTTGTCTTTCTATTTACTCCCCCTCCTATTCACATCCCAGTCACTTATTCAAATCAATGCGTGGTTGTTAGGGTAATTTGGACCCTAGCAACCAGGTTGCTGGAATTGCAAACTGGAGGGCTGCTGAATAAAAAGTTAAATTACATAAAAATAATAAAATATTAAAACCAATTGGAAATTCTCAGAATATCACTCTCTACATCATAAGAAAAGTTAACTCAAAGGTGAACAAACCCTTTAAAGGAGAATGAAAGTCTTCTTCCACTTGGGGGCGGCACCGGGTCAGTGCTCCTATCAGCAGAAAACTGCACCAGTTCAGGGTTATACCAGTGAGCACCACCTCTTCCGGCTTCTTGTGCATGCGGGGGAGAGCGAATAGCCGAAATTTAACTAAAAAGTTGGCAATTTAGTCAAACTGCACACGTGTCTGCCCCGGGAAATTTGAAGAAGGAAGAAGCCGGAAGAGGATCGCTCCATGGGGCTCACTGTTATAGCCCCGGCCGGTGCAGTTTTCTGCCGATAGGAGCACCGACCCGAGGTTTCGGGTAAGTCAATACAGTCACTTGGAGGTGCCTAACATTTGGCACCTACAAGAAGACTTTCTTTCTCCATTAAAGGGATTCTTTCAAAATGTATCAGTTAATAGTGCTGCTTCAGGAGACTTCTGCGCTGAAACCTGTTTCTCAAAAGAGCAAACAGATGGGTTTTTTTAATATTTCATTTTGAAATCACGGGACTAGACATTGTTTCCCAGGTGCCCCCAGACATGTGACTTGTGCTCTGATAAACTACAGTCACTCTTTACTGCGACTTCCTTCGCATTGAATTGGAGAAGCAATAGCTTATCTGAAAGCAGTTCCATCCTAAAGTGCTGGCTCTTTCTGAAAGCACATGACCAGGCAAAATGACCTGAGCTGCACCTACACACCAATATTACAACAAATAATTTACAGTTGTTGGTTCAGAAATACCATTTTATATTGTACAGTGAATTATTTGCAGTGTAAACTGTGTGACCAAGAAATAAAAGCTGTATCAGGACAGATGAAACCGGTTTCTCAAAAGAGCCAACAGTTTTTTTTTAATATTCCATTTTGAAATCCTAGGGCTAGACATATTGTCAGTTTCCCATGTGCCCCTAGACATGTGACGTTCTCTGAGAGATTTCAGTCACATTGACTTGGCGAAACAATAGTTTATCTGAAAGCAGTTCTTTCTGGAAAGCACATGACCAGGCAAAATGACTGCCTACACAACATTATTACAAGGAAAGGCAAAGAAATAAAATCCCATTTTTACTTTCTTTAATGAAAAAGAAATCTATCTCCAATGTACTTTAATTAAAAAATGTGTACTGTTTTTAAAGAAACCTGACTGTATGCAGTCAAATTCCCCCTTCATTTACTGTGGATAGGAATTGTCAGACAGTCCCTAACTTCTGGCAGGGAAACAATCATACTTATGAACAGCAGGGGGAGCCCCTTCGTTACTTAGCAGCCATGCAGAACTCAATCAGCTGTTTTTTGATCATTTATGACGATCCCTAAGCAGCACAGACCACACTGAGCATGTGCAGTGCCAGTGTCAGACAAAGATGTATAACAAAGTTACAAGATGACAGCCCCCTGTGGCCAACTTTGAAAGCATAAATCATTTGTTTGATTAGGCTTGTGGTGCAGTAAGTTCATGTTTATGTTTAGTATACAAAATACAGCATTTCTAGCCTTGTTCTATTTTACACTTTCCTTGCCCTTTAAATAATTTACTGTTGTTGGTTCAGAAATACCATTTTATATTGTGAGTGAATTATTATATTATAGTGTGAATTAGAATGTAAGCTATGTAACCGAGAAACATAAACTATAACATCCCTTTAATACCACTAAGGGATGCACGGAATCAAGGATTAGGTTCGGGATTCGGCCTTTTTCAACAGGATTCGGCCGAATCCTAACTAGCATATGCAAATTAGGACCAGGGAGGGAAATCACGTGACTTTTTGGCACAAAACAAGGAAGTAAAAAATGTTTTCTCCTTCCCACCCATAATTTGCATATGCAAATTAGGGTTCGGATTCGGCCGAATCGTTTGGGAAGGATTCCCAAGAGGGCCGAAGTATGGCAGCACCCACTGCTGATCAAAATACAAGCATGAAAGAAGTCAGTGCAGTAGAAGCAAATAATGGAATTATTCTCAGACAAGTAAGAGAAACATAATAGCTTAGGACAATTAGCTCTAACAGCTCACGCTGTACCATGACTTTCCTTTATTAGGAAGAAACAACATGTTCTAGACAATCTCTGAAGAGCATTTTCTTTCACTTCAGGTGTTCATACAATTCGGCTATCGGAGCTTAATGTGTTCACACATCCAAACACAAAACCACTTATTTATTCAGATTATGTGTCATTTGGGCTTTCGGCGCACAAAGCATTTTTTTTTTTTTTCCGTTTTAAACATGAACTAGGTTTTAAAGAACAAAGTCATAAAAAGTTATTTCTCCATAAAAAAAAAAAAAAAAAAAAAAAAAAGTGGGAAGCGTTAGTCGAAGAGAAAGAAATATGACACTTTTTCAGCAGGGCATTGCGTGTGCGAGTGAGTTATTGTCTGAACCAAAAGCCTCTCCCCTTAGGGAATAATTCAAGTTGTTTCCAAGTCATAAAAGCTTTTTATAATGACAATAAAATAAAAAGGATGCACACGCAAACAGTTTCATTCACAAATAGTGATGGGCGAATCTATCCCGTTTTGTCGCAAAAATTTGCGAACTTCCAGCGGAATTTTCGAATTGGCGACAAATTAGCAAAATGAGTCGCGCATCGTTTGCGGTGCGCAACTCTTTTTTTTTTTTTGCGCCAGCGAATTTTCGGCAGGCGAATATCGTTGGCGTTTCGTGAATTTATTCGCCGGCGAATTGGCGCCTGGAGAATAAATTTGCCCATCACTATTCACAAACAGCTTTGTTGCACCACTACCAGCTATAGAATGTTCTAGCAGTATGTCAGGCATCGTTCCTTTACTCCTATACACCAAATACAAGAGCACACACACAGGCAGCCGGGAATATTCTCAGCTATGGACAATGGGAAATAGCAATGTTTTTTTTCCCCCCACCAGGATTAATAACATTGGGACAGATTAAAGGGGTTGTTCACCTTTGAGATAACTTTTAGTATAATGTAGAGAGTGATATTCTGAGACAATTTGCAATTGGTTTTCATTTTTTATTGTTTGTGGTTTTATAGATATTTAGCTTTTTATTCAGCAGCTCTCTAGTTTGCAGTGTCAGCAATTTGGTTTCTAGGGTACAAATTACCCTAGCAACCCCGCATTGATTTGAATAAGAGACTGGAATATGAATAGGAGAGGGACTGAATAGAATGATAAGTAATAAAAAGTAACAATAACAATACATTTGTAGCCTTACAGAGCATTTGTTTTTAGATGGTGTCAGTGACCCCCATTTGAAAGCTGCAAAGAAACAGAAGAAAATTGCAAATCATTAAAAAACTATGAAAAATAAATATTGAAGACCAATTGAAAAGTTTCTTAGAATTGGCCCTTCTACAATATACTAAAAGTTAACTTGAAGGTGAACCACCCCTTTAAGCAGATAAACTCCACCTGATAATTGATAACATTTTCCTATAGAATCAGCCATTACCAGAATTCCATAATAAAAATACCTGCTTTCCTTTCCTGTAGCTTAAAGGGGTGGTTCACCTTTAAAGGAACAGTAACACCAAAAAATTAAAGACAATATCATGTAGTGTTGCCCTGCACTGTTAAAACTGATCTGTTCGCTTCAGAAACACTACTATAGTTCATATAAACAAGCTGTCGAGTAGCAATGGGGGAAATTGAAAAACGGCTATATGGCACAGGATAAGTAATGGATAACAGATAACATGTTCTACAGAGCTTATCTGCTGTGTAACTTGAGCCTTTTCTCCTTTGACTAGTTGCCCCCATGGCTGAACAGCATCTTATTTATATAAACAATAATAGTGTTTCTGAAGCAAACACTGCAGTTTTACCAGTGCAGGGCAACACTGCATTATATTTGTATTACTTTAAAACAATTTCATTTTTTCATGTTACTGGTCCTTTAAGTTAACTTTTAGTATGTTATAGAATGGCCAATTCTAAACAACTTTTCAATTGGTGTTTTATTACTAATTTCTTATAGTTTTTTTTTTATTATTATTCGCCTCCTTCTCTCTCTTTCCAGCTTTCAAACAGGGTCACTGATCCAATCTAAAATACAAAGGCTACAAATGTATTGTTATTGTTACTTTTTATTACTTCTCATTCTATTCAGTCCCTCTCCTATTCATATTCCAGTCTCTTATTCAAATCAGTGCAGGGTTGCTAGGGGAATTAGGAACCTAGCAGCCAGACTGGTGAAATTACAAGCTGGAGAGCTGCTTAACAAAAAGCTAAAGAACAAAAACCACAAATAATAAAAATTAAACCCAACTGCAAATTGTCTCAGAATATCACTTTCTACATCCTACTAAGCCGTTTTAAAGGAGAACTTCTCCTTTAAAGAGCAAATCAGTGTGCATCTTGGCCAAGTCCTCTTCACCCCAGCTGTACCCCATTCTGCAGAGGCCATGCCCCATCTCGCTCCATGTCCCAATCCCGATCATACAAATTTTTCCCAAAAAGTCAGAAAAATGTGAGTTTGTAACAAATATTTTTCAGGCAATTCAAAATAACCAGGCAAAAACAATTGAACTCCATAGAAGTCTATTTTAAAATATATGTCTGAGCAGTTGGAAGCAGTCTAAGACATTTCATTCGGGCAGGAATTATGCGGATAAAATAGGACATTCCCATGGCAGGTAAGAAGTGATGTCCCACTCCACTAAACATTGCAGGCAACAAAGTCCAATGGGCTATTGGCCTGATACTGCAAGCTGACACCTTTACAGGACTGATTATATTATAACAAGGCAAGTTAAAGGAAAACTATACCCCCAAACTGAATACTTAAGCAACATACAGTTTATATCAAACTATGTGGCATATTAAAGAATTTTAATCAACTGATAAACAGTATATATATATATTTAAGTACATATTGTCCTTTTACATCTCTTTCCTTGAACCACCAATGTGTGATGGTCTCTGAGATCACGTGACCAGAAATACTACAACTCTAACAGGTAGCAGCGGGGAAGCAAAAGACAGAACTCAGTCTGTTAATTGGCTCATGTGACCTAACATGTAAGTGTTGGTTTGTGTGCACCGTGAATCCTAGGATCCCAGGGGGCGGTCCTTAGCAGGGTTTTTACATAGGAGTTGTTTTATGCAATATATTTTTTT
>CM044437.1:12404585-12434032 GCA_024363595.1 Xenopus borealis | reverse complement strand
AAAATTAAATATAAAAAAATCTGTTTGCTCTTTTGAAAAATGGATTTCAGTGCAGAAGTCCGCTGGAACAGCACTATTAACTGATGCGTTTTGAAAAAAACAAGTTTTCTAATGACAGTATCCCTTTAAAGTTGGCTGAAATTGTTCTTTTTGAAGTTTTATCGGATTGGGTCTGCGCTATACAGCACATCTAATGGCACGATAGAGACGTTAAAGTGTTACTAGGTGTGGATTCTAATGAAGAGCCTGCAAGCAGAATGGATAAATCCTACCAGCAGACGACAAGCACAGACACCTAAACACACAGTAATGAAAATGAATAATTGGGTTGCTGCTGTAGGTGGGAGTGAGAGGTAAGGAAATATAAATGCTGTTTGCTAGCCCTATTAATGAGAAGAAGCTCTGTTTGAGCTATAAATTGAGATACGGGGGTGGTATATGCAGCAGTATAGTGCTGAGAATCCCTTCTCCGTCATAGCTGGTGCTTGCCTGCCAACTTGGAAAACATTCCCATTGTGCCTCTTATTTTTATTTTTTTGTTTTTTCTGCACCATCTCACAAACCCCTAGTTCTGTTTTATGCAGTGTCTTTGCAGCTTCTCTTTTTCAACTAAAAGGGGAAATGCCCTGCACTTAACTGATGGTTCTCCCGGGTATAATCACTGGGGGATGCCAAATGTTAAAGGAGAAGGAAAGGTAATTGTATTGACTTACCTGAAACCCTGGGCTGGTGCTCCTATCAGCAGAAAACTGCACAGGCCCTTTCCCTAACTTCTGCCTCTTCCTAATTTACTCATCTGAATGAAGTACAAGTTAGGGGACAGGGAGAGGGTGAGTGTGAATAAATTTATAAAAGTGAGCACCACGTAGTGATCCTCTTCCGGCTTCTTCTTTCTTCAAATTTCCCGGGGCAAACGCATTGTACACAGTTGAACAAAATAGACAAGTTTGGCTTTTCACTCTACTGCGCACAAAGAAAGTGAAAGCTGGAAGAGAAGCACTCCATGGTACTCACCCTCTACCTGTCCCCTAACTTGTACTTCATTCAGATGAGTAAAGGTGGCCATACACGAAGAGATTCGCTCGTTTGGCGATGTTGCCAAAGGAGCGGATCTCTCCTCGATATGCCAACCTTGAGGTGGGCGATATCGGGCTGATCCGATCGTGGGCCCTAGGGCCCAACGTTCGGATCAGTACGGGCGGTCGGATCACGGGACCGCATCAACGAACAGATGCGGCCGCGATCCGACGGGATTTTTAATCCTGCCCGATCGACATCTGGCCGACTTTCGGCCAGATATCGATCGGGATAGCCCGTCGGAGGGCCCACCAAACGGGCAGATAAGCTGCCGACACAGTCTGTCGGCAGCTTTTATCTCCCCGTGTATGGCCACCGTTTCTATAGGCAAAGTTTGTGGACCAGCCAATGTTATAAATTCCTGGGACCCATCATAAACTGAAGGCTCACAACAATTAGATGCAAACAGTAGTAAGTGACATGTAGACCTATGAAATAATCAGGGCTGGGGTTCCTCCAGAAGACCCTCTGGTTCGATGACCAGTTGAACCATGGGACCTATGGTTTTGAGCATGCATTTTAATGGTTCACATTGGCCATCTGCTCGCAAACAAAGTCATTTAAAAATATCTCAGAAAGTGATTGGGCTTTAGCTGTAGGAAAGAGCTGGTACAAACTGTAAACCTTTGAGTTGGCACTAACCTAAAGGTGATCTTTCATGAAATTCTTCTAGTCACGCAGAAAATATTATAGACTTATTTTGTATTTGACTGAATTTCATACTGTATCGACACACTCAGGTGCATGTAGAAGTAACTGACAAAACTGCATTATTTACCAACAAAAACTTGTCCTGCCATAAAGGTTTTGGCTTTAATTTAGCTAAATCAGGTTCAGCCTTGACCTCCTAGGGTCCAGCAGAAAACCTCACATCCAGCCTTGCAAGAATGAAATTATAGATGGTGCTAAGAAGGGCTTGGATAACTTAACTTAGGCTGGGGTTCATAGAACAAAGTGTTCGGTCCAGTATTTGGTCCAAGCCTAATTATTAGCAGTAAATTTGGGGAAAGTAGTAGGGTTTTATGCTTAATTCACCACACTTTCAACCAAAATACCCAAAGTTCCCTAGAATGAAGAATCCTCTTCCATTATAACTTATCATTTCTATAATGGCGGCTTTACTTTTCTTTGAAAACTACCTGCTAACTAAAATTATAATTGCCTATATATTATTTCCAAAGTCCATCTATGTCACAAGGCTTAACAGTAATTATCATGGTTGTTATGTTCTCATTGTTGCCTTAAAATAAAAATATGCTTATATTCCCTTGTCACCACAGATCCTCAAATGACTCACTGTCTACTGTTGAAGGCTAATAGAAAATGTATAATTTAATTTCGCCTGTTAACTTTTCTTTGGTAATTTAATTCTTTCTCTTTTATTTTATTTTTTTTATCCTGCAAATTTTTAACCTTTTTTTTGGTTGTTTGTTCAGAATTTATGTCCTTAGCAGATGGCAGGAGCAATTCTCTTGCCTTAATTCTCATATATATATATATATATATATATATATATATATATATATATATATATATATTGGACTGAGAATAATAAAATGCTATGTGCATATGATATTAACCATATGATATTAACCTCTTTTTTTTAATCAGTATTAACCTTTTTTTTAATCAGTCCATTTCTGGATAAGCTAATTATAAAGTAATTTCCATGCCTATAAAATTGTTGCTTATTGTTATTCCAATTTCTAATTAAATCTGCCTTGGCAGATATCTGCCAGTGTTATCCGTGGTACAGGGATGCAAAGAAGAAGCTTGTTTGTCTGCAGGATTCATTTTGTAAAAACAATCATTGTGGACAGAAGGTTCCTTTACTACATACTAGCAGCATATGATTGTAAGCTACCATACCGTTCAACATTTTCTATAGAATTATAAAAAACACTCTTGGGTCAATCTCTTATTGTACTTAGTGGACTTATGGCACATGGGATAATTAAGCCATGTAATATAAAAGGCTAAGACACCATTATCCCTGGGATGGCGATTTTGATGAACGTCTTGTCTTGCATGCTTTGTACCTTAGAACAAAAAGCATTTTAAGCTTCAGGACTAAGGCTACATCATCTAGACTAGTGTTGTCCATCTTTTTACATGAAGTGGGCCAAATTTTTCTCCATCCACATGTTCAATGGCCAAATTCTGAGAACAACAGTGTCGTATAAAGTATTTACGGAGCTCTTGAGCAGATTGAGGGCAATACATAACCCCTTGGAGGGCTACAAACATGGACCTCCAGTTGGACAGCATGTAGACTAATTAGACTAATTAGCTTTGGCACAGTGAGATTTATCCTTCTCATCTTTTTGGTTCCGACAGAATCATACTGACTTCCCTCATCACATATGTTGGTGTTACAGCAGGTTTCAGAGAGGAGCACCTCCGTCGCTACTTCAGGCCAAGGAGGTTCAGCTCACAGCAGAGCCAGCAGGTGAAGCCAACAGAAGGCGTTGCACTTTCCTGTAATGGTGAATGCAGTTATTGAGTGTCTGGCACCTCAAGATGGACAAGTGAGTTCATTCTTTTTTTTTTTGGCGTGGGGGGTTGAAGTAGGTTTACATTGTGGAAGGATTTTCTGCACATAGAAAGACTGAGGTGGTTTATCTACCGGTTGAAATGGAATGTCTATCCTTCAGGCTTTCCACTTGTTGTTGGAGAGTCTCTGAATTTGTAGTTCAACATCAGATGAAGAACGTTCTCCCACTTTCCTTATTCCTATTCCGCCCTCTTTGCATATTATCGCTAAACTAGTTAACAGCCTAAAAGATAACAAGATCAGAATCAATCCGTCATAAACTGAGTGCTTACCTTAAGATGTCAATGTCTACTCTTCCTTCTTGCTGTGGTCAACAATTTCTAAGTGAATTAAAACAGTAATGAGTATGTTCTGCAATTGTGCATCTGATAACCCCCATACTCTGAAACTTCATTCATTCCCACCCATATTAAAGGTCATATGCAGCATGCCTAGCAGCCATTGAGGTTACAAAATGTACCCCAAAACTTCTCTGTACACAAAAAATACCTCTCAACAGGCTCTGCTACTCTTGTAAATACCTCCTACATTTTATTGAGCCCCACTAGCCTTTAAATTCTTGATTTAATACTGTCTCGCAACAAAAAATGACCAACCTTTCGAAGTGCAGGTTGGCCAGCTAAAAATGTCTAAAAACTGATAGACAGGGGCCCCTGTGATGTTGGTGTTTTTCTCTGCCTTCCCCTAAAATTATCTCTGCACCCACAGTTGCGCATATGCCACATCTCCCACTGAAACAACAAGGCAGAGTGCTCTGTAGCATGAGAGTGTGAAGCCCCGGCTCGACAGAGCCTTTTGTGTCTGTTTTTATCTGCTGTCAAGTTGCGCAGCTTCGTGTTGGCTGACAGCTGAAGCTAGAAGTCTGCTCACCTCTCTGTGTCTGGTGCAGCATGTACGTCAGACCTGACTGGAGAAATGGGACAGACTTTTAAGTTCAGCAGTGAGTGGGCTGCCAGCTCAGTAGTAAAATAGCAAACCCTTCCCGAGGTAGCTTTCCTGAGTTTACAAATTGACATTATATATATTTATTTATTTAAAATATTATTTTATTAGTATTTTTGAGTAGTGTGTGGGTGTGCATGTAGTTCTGGAGATGCCTGTAGTTGGATCCTCAGCTTTATTTGGAAGCACACATTGTGCTAGACTAACCATAAACACACCAACTGAATCAAATCCTGCTGACGGACAAGCTAGTGTTAATAAAAATTTAAGTTTTCTTTAATGTCTTTTATGATGGGACATGATTATCAAAGGCACAGTACCATGGGCTTCCTTTTAATGTAGATTGGTATAGCCCACTGTTAATTAAAGGGCCATTATAGCGCAATTATTTAATTTTCATTTTGAATTTGCCTTGATTTTGATTAGAACAACTAAGAGCTGAATAGGTATTTGATTTTCAAACCTTACCTTTTTATGCCACTTTTTCATAAAATGTACTTTTTTTAAAATGCTTGATGTTTTTAATAAATTAATTAGCTTTTTTACTATTACATTTCCCAGTAGCAGATCGTAAGTCTTAGGGTTTTTGTGTGTGTGAATTTTGGAAATGGGGGGTGGGCAGGTGATGATGCTGATGGAGCTTCGGACAGAATGATGTTTAAAGGACAGGCTTGTGACATCATGGGTTGAGACTATGACACACGGTTGGTTGATTGCTGCATCAGTCAGTGCAGAGTCCTATGAGGACAGACAGTTTGAAATCAAACAGCCTATGCAGAAAATGGTGTCTTATTCAAAACTGTATGGTGATACCCCTAGGCAGCCTAAAGAAGAAGACTTGCTGCCTGTCCTAGGTACACCTGGAAGTGAAACCTATTGGGTCAAATTTGGTGTAAAAAACATTTTGCCATGCTGCATATCTAGAGCAACATTTCTGATGAATTTGTGTTTTCATATATCTTTGACCTTGCTATGAGCTAAGGGGGCTGTGAACCAATATTAGCTCCAGAAGTAGAACTATAAAGGAAAAAAGTCTAAAATCTTTCTCTTTGGAAATTGGACAGTTGATACACCGTAGCTATAGTGCTACTGCAGAGCAGTGGAAAGTATGGCATATTCCATGAAATACGTAAGGCATGGCCAAGCTACAGAAGTCTGTAAGCCATTGAAACCCTTGCTTCAAGCCAAATTATTTATTGTCAGCATTCTGCATCCTTTTGGCTGAAAATGTGCTTACTTGGCGCAGAACAGTCTCCTTACTAGTACCACCATGAAATGTAAGGATTAGTTAGCTGGCATCAGTTTAAATTTTAAACTATCATCATCCATTCCTACACTACGAAATCTCAGACTGTTCAGCAGTTAAGTGAGTGGATCTGCAGCTAGCCAAATAAACTTCCTGCTTTCTCTGATATTTAATAGAGGCTTCATAAAACAGAAGGGCAGCGGAAGAACAGAGGAAGAGATAGCAAAGCGAGAAACATCTTTAGTTCTCCTTTAATATGGTTTAATTAGATATATACTCTACACTGACAGGAATAAATTATGAGTCTGCTGTCATTTGCTGCAGTGATTAATTTAATTCTGATAGTTTTAATAATATTCCGTATCAGTCATAGATCTGTGAAGATTATTGAATTAGACACTATTACTGCTCTGTTATCTAATTATGTATGTATAATTTCCATTTGAAATGGAAGGGAGCTGGGCAAGGCATTTTGCACAGGCTGTGTTCAAATAGATTCTCGAAATAAAGCCGTTATGGTTGGCCGGCCACTTTAACAAATGGAGAAAAATGAGTGTTTGCCTTGGGTCCAACAAGACAAAGGAGCACCATCAACCCAGACATCTGCATTATATTTCTTATTCCCAAGAATATAAGATGTCTCACACTTCAACAACAAGACATTTTTTATATTGTTTTCCATCTTTCTTCTGAAAATTTAGGTTTATCAGAAGCTGTAATTCTTAGTGAAGTATTAGTTTTCTTTGTCCCATGTCAAGAGTTGTTTTCTTCTGCTTGTTGAATTTCTAACACTGAGCATAACCCTCACGATGAAGTGATAGATTGAAGCTTGACTTGTCCTGCTGCTTTCTAAAGAATATGTGCACACCCACCATGGAAAGCATAGAGACTTCAAGAAAAAAAGGGTATAATTTTTTTTACAACAGTCTTACTTTCTGGAGGAAAACCCCAGTGCCTTAAATTTACCCTGCCGAGTGCCATTTAGTACCCCAAGTGATGAAAAGAATCTGTCTGGTTCAATTGTTTGGCCCCAAATTGGGTGACTTGGACCTTGTGCATTCCATTGTGGACCTCAGCCAATTGGATATGCCAATCTTCTTGAACAATATCTGACTCTGTGGCAACACCATTGTTATTAAGGGTCCTTAGGATTGGCTTATCTTATCCCACATGGTTGACATACAGGGCCGGACTGGGAGTAAAAAGCAGTCCCCGCAAAAAAAAAAAATCAAAGCAGCCCACACATAAATGTGTGCTAGTGTTTTACTTATACACATGCATATTTTATATATGTATACATAGATATCCTTATCATTTACAGTATATTATCCCTTATAATACATGGGTGATACACAGAGTTCCTTGTATAACTCAGCCTGCAGCCTTGTGCCTTTATATGGTCATAGAACAACCCCTCAGTGACTTCTAATATCCTTATCATTATCCCTTATAATACATGAGTGATACTCATATTGTTTTCCTCCTTTCAGTTTTCTTTATGGACTGCCTCCCACCCCTACAATAATGATCACCTTTTCTTATTCTTGCTCCAACCATAAAATGCATTCCCCTTATTGGTATTTTTCTCTTCATATATCAGACCCTGCTGCTCTCTTCTTTTTGTACCTTTGCCCAAAAGCTTTATATTTCCCCACTTGTACATGTTACATGCTTATTCTGCTAAGCTCTTATTAACCACCCCAGCCCCAAGCGCAATACAGCTTGTAGAAAGACAAGTAGAAGGCAGCACCAGTGATTTGCCAGCTTGAAATGATGATTGTTTGCTAAATCAGCACCACACCGTCAATAAGGTAGGTTTTTGCCTTCCTCTGGATCAAATAGTAGTTAGGCAGGTTATGTATAGACTTAAAATGTTGAACTTTTTTTAACCTAATTTACTGTGTTAATATGTAAGCCATGATTTTACAGCATAACGCAGTGACACAAGGCTACTGTTCAGCAATACTAATGAAACAAAAAATATAAATCCTCACTAGGTTAAATATCATTCTTCATTATTTTAATCTCTGCATTTGTCATTTTTCTTGATATGCCTCCCACTCTTCTCCCCTTCTTTTCCTCCGGACACTAATCCCTTCTCACCTGTCTGCCCCACATTGACTAAGTTTATGATATTCCTGCTTTGTCTTTAAACTAAACACTGCATTCTGTTTGACAGCTTCTCCTCTCCTGTAAATATAATTTCAAAATCAGATGTTTTTTTAAGTAAACTCTCCATTATCATAAAGTTTCGCTAGCTCTTACAATAGTTTATAACTCAGCTTTAGTGCAGAATGCATGTTCAGTCAGTGGGGGCTTTAAATTCTTCTGTCACCGCTGATCGCTTCCTTCTCCTAGGACAAAGGGTCAGACTTCTGCTGCGTGCCTGCAGTGCTTGCGTCTCTCTCTTTCACAGGATAACAGACTTTGTTACACAAGCCGGAATCAGGACCATGAATCCATCAGCAATGACAGCGGAGTTCCGAAAAGTTCACAGGCACTGGTAGGATGGCAACCGGGTGCCAAAATAAAAAGCTCCGCTATGCACAAACACCTAGATTCAAGCACTGTGTCTGCGTCCAAGGGAACATTGGTGGGGGAGGAATAAAATAAAAGCTCCTATTGTGGTGCGGGACCCATTGGAGCAGGGCATAACTGGGTGTAATATGTGCAATTGGCTTTAGGCCGGGCCTGAGTTAACAGAAGAGGTTAATTAGGTAGTACTGCCATGCTGTGTATGCTGGTGTCAGTGATTTCTAGCAGACAATTGCAGCACATCCAATTAGGTAGCTGGCAGACCACTTGATGAACGCAGGGTAGAGCGGCCCCTCGGGAAAATGCCCGAAAGGACAGATTATCAGTCCAGGCCTGTTGACATAGGCAATCTTTACTTCTCAGGCTGTTCTAGAACTGGATCTATCAGAATCTTTGGTGTAAGGAAGAATGCTGGGTTTAGTAGCATGTGGAGAGCCAATAAATTTTCTATGCCTAGTGCCTAAGCATGGAAACCCAACCTCTGAGTTCAACCTGTCAGCGACCCACTGGAGTGCAACACCAGCCTAAAACTGCCCAACTTGCAGGTACTGTAAAACACATGGAATGCGTTCAGTGTATTCTGAATTCAAGTACTGTGCACAAAATCATGTTTTTCATGTAAAAAGTGAATATGTCCAATTAAAGTTTGTAATTTTACTTTCTGTTCTTGTTGAAGAGACTGTGGATGACTTTTTAAGCCATTACTGTTAAAGAGAATACATTTTGAACTGAATAAAACAAGGGCACTTGCCATTTTTTAATTAATATGCCCTGCTTCCTGAAGAATATGTTTCAGAGATCACCAAGTACCTTTATTGGAACCATATTATTACTTTTTGAAAAGAAAGATGTTTTAGTTGCACTTGGACTCTTATCTGGCTGTGAAGCTAATTTCCTAGGCAGTCAATAATCTTGACAGAAATGAATCAAAAATCGCAAGTAGGGGCCAGGTGGATGCTGAGAAAATCCTGTAATAAAAAGGCCACTGAAATAATCCACTTTGAACAGTAGCGCATTTTATTTCTTTAGATTCATTAGATTACATTTAGTGAGATGTAAGGGGCTGAAAGTAAAAAGGCGGAAATCATTCTGAAGCAGAATGAATTTGCTGAAAGTGATGTTGACTGCCTGGTTGGCATTCTCACTTATATGTTTGGGAGGGAGAAAGTGGTCAGCAAAATGGGGGGGTTAGATCTCTTACATCAAGAAAATTCACAAAGCAATGTGACCTTTCTAAGACAGACTCTTGGGAGATGCCTTTTCTTTGCAGTCCCACAGCCTATCGTCAACATTATCTCCTCTTGTCTCTAAGTAGGTTGTGGGCGTTCAATTGACCAGTAAGAGACTGACCAAAATGGAAGCAGACACCCATTCAGACAGGTTGTTATAGCTTCATCTACAGAAGAATGACTTATAAAACAACAATGTTCATGTTCTGGAATGGCCAAGTTAGAGTGCAGAGCTCAATTAAATAGAGAATTTGTGGCTGGACATGAAAAAATATGTTCCCTCCTGATGTTGTTGCAAACCAATGGCATTTGAGCATTTTGGCAAAGTGCAATGGGTTAAAATTGCAGTGTCCAGATGTGCAACTAAATAAAATTTGCTGTGATTCCATGTTCTATGACAATAAAACATTAAAACTTCAAGGCTGATGAATAATTTTATAATAATATAATGAGTGGTGTTTAAAGGACGTAGTTTACCCCACCAGTCCCATGGTAGAATTTAGGAAATAAGCTTTCAACAATAGAACGAAAGTAGGCTAAGAAATTCTCCATAAATAAAATCTGATAAACAGGGCAAGTGAAGGGCAACAGTCTCAAATTGAAGCTCAACTCTACAACATTTTAATATGCTAAAATAATACTTTTTGTTCTACAACAATACAGTTTGACAATGAACTTCAGAACTTTACCATAAAAAGTTCATTTAAGGCACAAGAAACTTTAAATTTGAAAATTCTCTTAAAAGATGTTTGTCTACATCCTACTGAAATTTACATATTAAGCAAATGTTTCCTTTTCAAAATATAATTTTGAATTAATTCAATATAGATATTGGATCTATTTCTTTTGTGCATTCCATGCAATCAGTTATATTGTTTGTTTTTGTTGATGGATTGTATGGATCATATAGTTCATTGGTTCCCAAACGGAATCTATCAGTAGATGAACTAATAACCTGTCAAGCAGTGAGGGAAAGGAATGTTCTGTATTTTAGGTAAGTGTAAATAGCCTTGCTATTGTAACAGTGTTTTGATAAGGCATTGTGGTGGTACATCATATGGCATAGTAGATTGAAACTTCCCAGTGGTAAACCTGGGGCACAACTTCTATTCTTACTGTGTGTATCTTACAGTCATGGGAGCAGACACAGGGTTTTTATTGATCAAAGGAGGCATTTCCCACACTTAATAGAGAAAATATTTTCAGGTGGTGCCACTAAGCTGGTAAAAATGATAGAAAACCTTAGCTGTAAATAAAGACTGGCCAAATTGGGGTTGTTCATGCTGGTAGGTACTTAAGAGGTGATATGATAACTATGTTTGAATGAGGTGGTCATATAATAATCATTCTAATGCTTTATTTACCAGTAGGTCCTTCCAGCTGACACAAGGTCACCCATTGCAATTAGAAGAAAGGAGGTTCCGTCTAAATATTCAATAGGGGTTTTTTACATTGAGTTGTGAGGTTGTGGAATTATCTCACTGAATCAACCATACTGGCTGATACATTCAATATCTTTAAAGGGCACCTATCGTGCAAAACAGTTACCCCCAACCAAATGTGTGGGCTGATAGAGCCCGCATTCTGGTTGGGGGTACTGGTGTTTTTTTTTTCTAAAAACACCCCCCGCCAGGGAGCTCCCGATGCGAGCATGCTGGCGCTGGCGGGGGGCATTTTTTTAAAAAAAAAAAAACATGAGTATCCCCCAACCAAATGTGTGGGCTGATAGAGCCCGGATTCTGGTTGGGGGGTACTCATGTTTTTTTTTTTTTTTACATGCCAGCGCCAGCATGCTCGCGCCGGGAGGGAGCTCACGATGCGAGCCGCCAAATGCCGTAACTGTTTTGCACAATAGGTGCCCTTTAAGGAGGGGTTTGATTATTTTTAAGCCACTGAGGGAATACAGGGTTATGAAAGATAACTCATAGTACAAGTTGATCTTGTGCTATGACCCAATTGCCATCAGAAGATATTTTCCCCCTCTGCGGCAAAGTGGAGACGGTTTAGAAGGGTTTTAGGCAGGTTATATATAGACTTAAAAAGTTGAACTTGATAGATGTGTCTTTTTTCAACCTAAATTAGAATATTATCTCTAGACACTTGGCCACATCCCATAGTATCAGAATTAAACTCAAATGAGGAAAAAACACTCTAAGTCAATACTGTTTAAAGTAATTTAATTAGCCACTTTTCCTACAATAAAAAATTTATTTCAGAGGGGTCAGTACTCCTTTTGTTATGTTAGAAAGGGAAGTACTGACCCCTCCTAAAGATTGTTAGGGGCCAACAAAGTTGTCCTCTTCTAAAAAGTAGTAGAGCTTTTACCAGCAGAATAAACATGTTACAGGCATAGCCAACTTTATCAAGGTTTGGCTCAGGTGTCTCACCATGTTCCAACACGTCGTTCAGTTAAAATCATTCACAATCACACCTTTTTTTTTCATTGACATTTATTCTGTGTTGTTGTGCACTGTGTGGTTTTGGCTAGGACCAATAAGTGGCCTTGGATCAGATGTTGCATGGAGTTTAGTTTAGTGTTTAGTTACTGTCCCAGCAACATCCATATTATAGGAAGCAAATCTCCTTTTATTTGTCATACAATACATTTATGTGTATCTTCATAACTTTAGAAATTGGCCAGTGAAGTAACCATGTTATTTACTTAATTAGCATTGCCCTTTAACGAATCTAGAGGAATCTCGTTGCAAACCTCACCAATGCCTACTAAACTTTACAGATTCTGATTTTCTTCTGCCCAACTAAAAATAAAGGCGAGCAGTTGTCGAGAAGGTCGTTGAACTCGCTTTCTGTTTGATCCTGCATCCTTGCTAGTTCTTGGGTATTTCTTCCCCTGTTAGAAAAGTTTTCCTGCGGAATGAGTCAGCTCACTGAGTCATAGGCAGCATGAAGCCTGCAGTGCTCCAGACTAACTAATTGGAAACAGTCTCAAATTTAATTAAAGCACAGTTGTCAGTTCCCTGTTCCTGACTGACATCATACTAAAGTATTTTGTCGTTAGCTAGTTGTTTAATTGTTGTTTGGTATTTAATTCTGCTATATAGATCATTGTCTGCAGTGTTAACCATAATGCGTAAACATGATGTTTCTGATTGTTCATCAAGTAATTTCAGAAGCATTTCGAACTATTATGTCATGCTGATGGGAGAAGTCTACGGGCTACGGGCGTCATTTAACATAGCTCCATTTTGCCTAAGCAACAGTGGTGTAAGGTCACACGAAATACATTGTTTCTCACTTCTTTAGTTTGTCTAACTTTATAGATGTCAGTTGAGTAGCACAGCTGAGAAATAATCACATATTCCTGGTGTTTAGTACTTCGAAGCTGAACTTGCAGTCAATTACTGTAGACAAGGATTTGAGAATCACATTTGAAAAACTGAGGCGGAACCTCTTGGAGGCTTTTCTGCTGTAATTAATTGCCAGTGACTATCATCATCAAAATATTAACCTTATTGCAGGCTGTAACATTCTGCACTCTATGGGGCAAATTCAGTTAGATCCGAAAATTCGCTAGCGTTAGCTTCACTATCATTCGCCACACTTCGCCAGGTGAATTTTCGCCAGCGCTATGCTCAGGTCTGGGAATGGTAGCGTAGTTGCGCTAGTGTTACTTCGCTAGGCAGAGCGCAGTTACGCTAGTGAAGCCAATTTGCATACGGCGGGAAGTTATAATAGAAGTATATGTTACAGCCACTACATTCCACTACACAAGCCCAGGAAACCTGTAATAAATAAAATAAAGTTTTCCTATTGCCCTACATGTGCCCCCTGTATAGTTGTGTTGCCATATGTTAGGAAATGTAGGGGGGAAGAAGGGTAACCCCTCCAAAAAAAAAAAATCAATCCTTTTCAGACTATTACCCTCCTATGCTAAAATACGCCAGCTTTTTTTGGGACTTAGAAAAAAATTTCAATTTTTTCCCCCCAATCTATTGTATTGAACTTTGCGTGGTCTGACCAGGCGAAGTAACATCTAACGGAAGTGCTAACGTTCAGGAAAATGTTCATCTTAGTGAATTTGTGAATTCACGATCCTTCGTTAGTGCGCAACTTCGCCTGGCGTAAGGGTGCGAAGTCTATCTACTTTGCTAGTGTTAATTCGCCAGAGCCCGTGTTAGTGAATTTCTGAAGTGACAAATTGACGTCACGCTGGCGAATTAGTGCTAGCGTTAGATGCTTCGCGCAATAATGAATTTGCCCCTATGTATGTAACTTTTTATCCATCTTGTACTTGCAGTTTTTAAAGATCTCACAAACTGCATTTTCCCCAGGCGATCTGTGGTTAGATTTTTGATGACTGTGAGAGTCAACACATTATAAGTTTTTTTACCAGGGGCTTTTCAGTGCAGTAACTGTTTTTAGAATGGCTGTAGAGGAAGTAAATGTAGTCAAGTAAGATGGTGACAGTAGGAATAGATTGTGCAAGAGTACGGCAAGATGCTGGAATTAACAATTTTTGTCTTTGTTGTCCAACTTGGAGCTCTTTAGCTCTTTTTGAAGTACATCTCCCAGCACTGTAGTAGAGGTAGTTGAAGGACCATGGGTGATAAAACCCAACTTTACATACAGTATCTGGTCAATTGCTGTTCATCTTATTCTGCAATTAAGGGTGTTAATAGGTAGATGGTCCGTCCTTTGCTGCTATAACCAGTCTTCCGACGAGGCTTCTCACTAGATGAAAACATAATTATACCTCTTTATAAATCCCTAGTAAGACCTCATCTGGAGTATGCAGTGCAGTTTTGGACTCCAGTCCTTAAAAGGGATATAAATGAGCTGGAGAGAGTGCAGAGACTAAGTGCAACTAAACTGGTTAGGGGGATGAAAGACTTGAATTATGAGTGTAGACTGTCCAGATTGGGGTTGTTTTCTCTGGAAAAAAGGCGCTTGTGAGGGGATATGATTACACTTTACAAGTACATTAGAGGACATTATAGACAAATATCAGGGGACCTTTTTACCCATAAAGAGGATCACCAGAGGCCACCCCTTCAGACTAGAAGAAAAGGACTTTCATTTGAAGCAGCGTAGGTGGTTCTTCACAGTGAGGACAGTGAGGTTGTGGAATGCACTGCCGGGTGATGTTGTGATGCTGATTCTGTTGATGCTTTTAAGAGGCGCTTGGATGATTTTTTGGACAGACATAATATCAAAGGCTATTGTGATACTAAACTCTACAGTTTGTATAGCTATGGGCATATATGGTTTGTGTGAAAGTGTGGAGATGTGTGTGTATGGATGCTGAGTTTTAATTTGTCGGGGTTGAACTTGATGGACTTTGTCTTTTTTCAACCCAATCTAAGTATGTAACTGTGAACATGGAAATGTTGACGATTGTGAAATAAAATAATGTTATTGTAGAAGTTAACACATTCTCTCCTAATGGTAACCCCCTTAAGAGACTTTTTTTTTTAAAGTGACTTTTTGCCAGAAATCCAATCCGATCCGCAAATTCAGTATAGTGAGGATTTAACTGAACGTTACCACTTTGCTTGATTTCACCACCTCAGACCAGGCAAACTGAAGCTAGATCTTCCTCAATCTTATGTAACTTACATCATATCCTGTCTGCTGAAAATGCATTGAAGTTTAAAAAAGGCTGGCGACTTTTCCTTTTTTCAGCTTTTTTTCCCCCCCAGACATTTGAGAACATATGGAACATATAGAGCATTCATTTTACAGTGGGTTCGTGTGTAGGGCATAATATTAACTATTTTGTCTATATTAAGGTTTCCTTGGACATTTGTATTAACAAGTGGTAACTTCAAGCATTTGCACAAACATCTCTAACAAAGACTGTCCATACGACTTTAATGTACTATTCAGATTGACCTAAGTTTAAGATCACTAGTGAACGCTAGCGCATCTTCGCTTTGAAATTATAGCAATGGCGAAGTAACGCTATCGAAAAGTAGCAAGTATTTGGCGCCCAGGACGCAACTTGCCATATTGGTGAATTAGCGTAGTGGTAGCATATTTGCGCCTAGTGAAGTTGTCCAAGGTGTGCGAAGCGGTCGCTGGCGAAAATTCGCCCGTTAGTGAATCTGTCCCAAGACTTCTAGAAAACACACACAAAATTGCAGGACTTCAAAATAGAAAATAAATGTATGCCAATTTTCAAAGGAATTATTTTTATTCCTTAGTGTTATTGGTACTTTTAAAGTTATATAAGGTTTCATCACACTGATATTTATTAGGTTGACTGCCATTAAAGAGAGGAGAAGCCAACGTAAAATAATATGGGCCTAAAAATCGGAGCAATCTGCCCATAGAAGATTCTTTAATAATACATTCAAAAGCAAAGTTGTTTTTTTCCCCATCACTGGAACAAAAAAAACCCACATATTTGGCTTGCATGTGAGTGAACAGTTCTGTTAAATGCAAGGAAGAAAGGAGACTTTAATGACCTCGAGTACACCTTACCTACAGCTACTCTCATTCTCATCTGTTATGCAGGTACAATAACCTAATAAATAATGAAAGACCAAGCAGTTATACTGATTTATGTTCATGTGGGGTCAGCAATATGAAGAGTAATGGATGAAAGATTCATTTCTCTCCACAGGCAGCATGATTAAAAACAAATATATACATGTATAGAGACTATCACAGTGTATACAACCAAACAATTTACTTTTATACCAGCTTAGAAATAAAACCAAATGCATGAATACCTTAGAAATGCATATTTAATAAACGTTGTAGGGCTTAAAGCGATACCGACATGTTCCTATAAGAATCATCATTCCCCCAAAAGCCGCCCCAACCCAGTGAACCTTTGTGAAACCAACCCTCTGACACAGCTAGCAGGTCTTCTGCATTGCTTCAGTGACGTTGGGCTGGGGTCAGAGCGATGATAGGAACTTGTCTGTATCACTTTAAAGGAGAATCTAACCTGTATTGAAAAAAAACGGGTGGGGGAGGTAGTCAGGTTGAGGAGGGAGGGGGGTCTACACAGGGGAAGGGGTAGAGTTTTTTTTTTATTATACATTGAAGTCTCCTTTAATGCAACAAAAAATGCAACTTTCTCTTGAATGGTGATTTAACATGACTCTAAGGAGAACATTTATTAAGCTTTGACTTTTTTCTGGTTGAGGTTTTTATGGGGGAAAACAAGTTTTTTGTGGAAAAAAATCCGAATCCAAAAAATGCCATCTGAGGTCATGTAGAAGTCAATGGCAAATGTCCCAGAATTTATTTCTTGACATTGTGATCTGCCCTTCATAATCCAAAAAATCTGGGTTTTCAGGGCGTCAATACAAATTGAAATTCAATCTTGTGAAGTTTTGTAGGTTTTTTCAAGAAAAATTAATAAATGAGTTACAATCGTGGAAGGGAGTTTGGTTTGGATTTCATAATAAAAATAAGATCAATCTGAGTTTCAGTAAATGTGCCCCCTATCAGCTCGATTCAAATATCTGGGCGTAAGCTCCTGTATTGTTCCAATGTCCAAGCTGTGAAGCGTGCTCTAAATCATTACTCCACTGGGTTAGGGTGTACAACTGCATACCAACTATTGCCAATTAGTTGCTTCAGTCATGATTTAAAGGCTTGAAAGTGGGGGATATGGAGAATGGCTGGGTTCAGTTGGGCAAAACCTGGATGAATTGCCTAAAACAGTTACTCCACTGAAATGGAAAGCAAGTTTCTGTAGTAAAAACACCCATCTTGTACTCCCAGCACCCCCTGACAAAAAGATGAGTTCCCTCTGTCTCTGTTATGACCCTGCCCCCCCCACACTTGTTTTGAAATCCCTTAGGGACTTATTTATGAATTTGCAAGGACTTATTTATGAATTTGCAAAGTTGACAATTTGTAACTTATTAATACATTTGCATAAACTCGAAAACCAAAACGAAAATGTATGCTTATTTATGAAATAACATGAATATAAAAAAAAACTTGATTAAAAAAAGGAACAAACTTGAATGCAGCAAATTTGTATTCTTACTCATCATTTCCAATGGGTCTACCAGCTCTTGTAAAAAATGAGAAAATTTTGACGAACTGGAATTGAAAACAAAAATGGCTTCAACTTTGACTGGGACAACTCCCGTTTACTTCGACATGAATTTGAGCTTTTAAGAGCTGAATGTTCACATTTGAGCTTTAGTACTTAAAGGGACAGTTTAATGTTAAAATAAAAAGCAGGTAAATAGATAGACTGTGCAAATTCAAACATGTTTCTAACATAGTTAGTTACTTCCTGCTTTTCAGCTCTCTAACATTGCGTCAGCGACTATAAAGGGGGCCACATGGGATATAACTGTTCAGTGAGTTTGCAATTGATCCTCAGCATTCAACTCATTTTTTTGTTTTGCACAGCCATCTCTTTACCAGCTTTTATCTATTTGATGCGCCCGAATATTCTATATTCGCTGGTCGAAAATACTTAATTTGCATATTCGAATAGTCGAACGATCAAATTGAGACTATTTGAGACTATTTGCGCGAATATTCAAATCCTTCACACAACTTTAGTAAATCTGCTCCTAATTCTTGAGTTTCAGCTCAAGCCCTCTACTGTTCCAGATTTAAATATATTTCAGTCTCTTACTATCACCAACAAAAGCTTTTCCACGACAAATGGGTCACTAAAAGGTCTCTACCCATTTGAGTGAATACGGGGTCTATTTCTGAAATGGTCAGCACATAAGCAAATCGACTCTTGGTATAATGCCAGATATCAAGAAAATTAGGTATAGTGGTCTGGTAACCACAAAGCTACACATTTTTAATTACCCTAAGGCGAATACCATGAGGTTCTTTGGTTTATCTTTCGAACAAGTCACCAATACTGAAACGTAGTAATTGGGAAGCATTCATTGTCTAGGTTATTGATCCCCCAACCAGTGGCTTGTGCGCAACATGTTGCGCACCAAACCTATGGATGTTGCTCCCAGTGGCCTCAAAGCAGGTGCTTATGTTTGTTTTCCAGGCTTGGAGGCAAGTTTTGGTTGCATAAAAACCATACATACTGCCAGAAAGAGCCTCCTGCTGACTTATTGTTACACCCAGGGACTTTGTTCATGCTCTTTTTATTAAGTATAGTGATGAAATAAAAAATATTCACATTGAAATAAGATGGTGTGTTGGTCCATTTTGGAAATTTTATGACTGATAATTGACCAAGCACCCAAAATGATTTGTTCAGTGAGAGTGCAGATGCTTTTCTTGATTGATAAACATATATATTAGAGTGAATCAGAATGACTCAAATTACGGAGACTCCACAATAAAGAACTGAAGATGTTTTACAGTAATACCTACTTCATGTGGATATCTACTTTATGGACTGCAACCATGCAGGATTATCATATACAGCTATGGAATTCTGGATTATTTGGCTAAAAGTGAGTCTATTTGAGACAGCCTTTCTTCTTAATTCGGAGCTTTCTTTCTTTCTATGGGAGATGTGCTTTCATCTTAATTTGGAGCTTTCTGGATAACGTTTTTTAGGATAACAGATCCCATACCTGTAGTTGATCTTGGTGCCATCTACTGTACTAAATCAAGCACATTTGCATCTATTGACACAAGAGAACTATCGCTACCTCCTAACCAAGCAGCTGAAAAAAATAGCGAGTAGGTTCCATTTGCACATCGGAAATGACGGCAACCGGATCTAGGGAATTTGTTTGATTCTCTTTGAAGTGCGAATGCAGTGTCAAGTGCAACTCCTTGTGGTTATGGTGACAATGATGGAATTCTGGGGGGGGGACATGTGCCTACTCTTTTGGTGCACAAGTGCAATTACAACATGGATACTCTTTGGCCTGCATACCGAGGCAATAATTGGGCCATGGGTTTCATATTAATGGGGAATTCCATTACTTCTAAGGGCAACAATTCACAACAGTGATGGGCGAATCTGATCCGTTTCTCTTTGGCAAAAATTTGCGAAACTGCAAAAAGTCACAGAAATACATTGAAGTCCATGGGCAACAACATTTTTTTATGCGCAGCAAATTTTTGACGTATGACAATTTTTTTCAGCCTATAGAGTCTATGAACATTATTTTCAATGTGAAACACATCAAGAAGCCAGGCTTTAATGATAGGGGATCTTTGAGTGTAACATGATCGCACCACTTTCACGCAGGAAACGCTCTGTTGACCTACCTCTCTTTCATCTTTATTTTGTTCTGAAACCCTCTAAAACATAACACATCACAAACAATATTAAACATTTAACTGGGGCGTTCAATCATGTTAACATGATAATCCCAGCGCATTACAGACGGCACAAGGATATAACACATGACTTTATTCCTCTCTGACAGCACCTTTTGTTCTCCGGGTATTATCTGTTATATCTAATTACATAACAATGAGATTAGCTCGATGCCTTGGAATATCTCGTAAAAAAACACAGGAAGATGACTTATGACTGTGACAACTACTTTTTGTACATGTAACTCTGGGATATAGGCTCCAAGCGATGAAAAAATTATAAAATGTTTAAAAATTATGAAATCATCACTTCCTAAAGTAAAAATTTACATGGCATAAACACTCCCAGGTAACTTTTGGAAAGCAGCATTTGCAAAGAGCAAAGCACGCAATGCCAATGGGAGAATATAGGGATAGTTTTGTGAATTCTAGCAATTGCCACAAAAATTATTTATATCAAAAAATTTGCTGATTTCCTTGATTCTAGCGTAAGTGGAGCAAGTAGTTACTGATGCATTGCAACCTCAAAAATGCATGCATTAAATGCTAAAACATCACCTTTATATTTAAGTATGACGAAAGAAGAGTGATTTTCAAAGACAATTTGAAATTTTTTTCATTTTTATTATTTGTGATTTTTGAGTGATTTAGCTTTTTATTCAGCAGCTCTCCAGTTAGCAATTTCAGCAATCTGGTTGGTAGGGCCCAAATTACCCTAGGTACAATGCACTGATTTGAATAAGAGACTGGAATATGAATAGGAGAAGGGCTAAATAGAAAGATGAGTATTAATAAAGCCATATCACCCCCTCCCCCTTCATCGGTTTTCACCCTAGCCCTCCACAGTCTCAGCACACTTTAGCGGTAACCCTTTCACAACCCCAGTCAATACTAGCCCAACTTTTAGATGGCAGCAAAAAAATTATATTCATTTGTTATCACTAACATGCTTTACTGTATGAACAATACATTTGAAAAACCAATGAACCTTATAAATAATTAAAAAAAATAAAGATGAATAATAAAAAGATTTCTAGCCTTTACAGAGAATTTGTTTTTTAGATGGTGTCAGTGACCCCCAACTGAAAGCTGGAAAGAGTCAGAAGAATACTATAAAAACTATAAAAAAAATTAAAAACAAAGGCCAGTTAAAACATTTCTTAGAATTGTTAAAACAATTCTTAGAATTCTCTAATATACTAAAAGTTAACTTGAAGGTGAAATGCCTCTTTAAACCGATACTGACATGTTTCTATAAAAATATCAGTGGTATCACTGAAGAGAAGCTGCACACGAAATATAAGCAGCTGAAAGCCTCCCAAAGCCGCCCCCAGCCCAGCAAACATTAGCAACAGCAACCCTCTGACACCATTAAATCATCTTGCTGAGTTTCAGTTATGCTGGGCTAGGGGCGGTGCAATCCCTCCATAGGCTGGAGTCTGTTTCCATTTGTAATTTGCTAATGTAGGGATTGCTCCGCCTCCAGCACAGCGTATCTGAAACAATTTAGCAAGATGATTTAATGGTGTCAGAGGTTCGCCGTGACTAGGGTTTACTGGGCTGGGGGCCCATTAGGAGGCTTTTAGCTGCGTATATTTTGCGTGCAGTTTCTTTTTATGGATACCGACATGTTCCTATTTTTATAGGAACGTGTCAGTAGCACTTTAAGGTGGCATAAACTGGCCAATAACATTGTTTTGCCATCAGAATGGATTCATGCTGCTTAATTTCAACTAGTGATGGGCAAACTTGATTCATTTTGCTGTGCTGAAAATTCACCACCAGCGAAAATTCACCAAAAAAAAAGTATATGACTGTCAAAAATTTTTTGACATGCGCCATCCCCCCCCCCCCCATTGAAGTCTATGGGAGTAATTTCTGTGCCGAAACTTAATGAACATTTCCCTAGTTACAACCAAGTAAAGAGAATTTTTTAAAATATTTTACTCAAAATTTACCCATTATTAGTACTCATTATGGACCCATATCATTTATTAAAAACAGAGTTTCATTCATTGACTGAGAATATGGCATGTGCGACGTGTTGGCCCATGTTTGGGCCCGGGAATTACAGGTCAGGAGAGGGCCCTTGGGGACTGCTAGGAGGGCCCTTCGTTTGCAGCCCTGGTGGGCCCCCAACCTTGTAAGCAACATCACATTTCTGGTGAGTCGTTTGGATTACAGACAAATTTGTTTGCAAATTAGGCTGTGTGAAACAAATAAACATTTTGTTTTCCCTTTTTTTTTCTGTTACATAATCATTGATGGTCAGCTGGATTAATTATATTAGCTCTCCTGGCAACTGATAAACACAAATGAGTTGATCATTGCAGGATAAAACCCAAGTATTACGGCACTACATGGAAGTACACTGCCATATTTTTTTTCCCTCTAAGCTCCAGTATCTTGAATGCGACATTTCAGCTTGTCAAGTATCATTGACGATTCCTATTCAAGCTGTATAATTATGCCCCAATTTCATTAGTCATAACAAAGAGTGTTTATCTGAAATATTTCTCAATTGCACTGCTATCACCTAATTTGTAAATGAATGGTAATTTACTTCTGCCACACTTATCGTGCACTCGCCGTGCAATTACTGTCAATCTTCTGAGCCGCTCTGTAACCTTTGTTTGCTTTACGCTGCATGAACATTTTTATTCACATGCGTGCAGCTGGTAGTTTAGTGTAATTTTCTTTTTAATCTCCTGCGTAACAAATAAAAGGACTTGACCCAAACAATGGGAGATCAGGTTTGCTTGTATCCAAGCCTTGATAAGAAACTGCTGTATAAATGGCAGTAAAGCTGATACAAACAGGGTGTCTTTTCTCAAACAATCTAATGGGTTACAGACACTCATATGAGCATTAAAGGGACATTACTCTGTCCAGTTATACATTCAGACAACAGCAAAGGATCTCCATAGTTTTTTTTTCCCTCCCATGTCTAAAGCTGGCCATACACAGTGAGATCCGCTCATTTGGGGATGTCGCAAAATGAGCGGATCTCTCCCCGATATGCCCACATTGAGGTAGGTGATATTGGGCGGATCTGATCATGGGCCCTAGGGCTAACAATGGGATCCCAATGCAGCTCATACGGGCGGTCAGATCACGGGACCGCATCAACGGACAGATGCGGCCGTGATCCAACGGGATTTTTTACCCTGACCAATCGAGCTCCGGTCGACTTTTGGCCAAATATCAATAAGGGAAGCCCATCAGAGGGCCACACACATGGGCCAATAAGATACCAACTCAGTCTGTCAACAGCATTTATCGGCCCATGTATGGGGGACTTAAAGAAGAATTCAACTAATAAAAAACCTACCCTACGACCACCTCCCCCCAGTGTAGCTGCCCTCCACCGGGGAAATACCCCAAACTTACCTTACCCCTTGGTGCAGATTCAGGGATCGCAGTTCACGGCAGCCATCTTCCTGGTCTCTGTGTCTTCTTCCAGAGCTTGGGCAATTTCCGCCCATTTTGGCGCATGCTCAGTTGTCTCAAACCGGTAAATTGCACCAAATGCGCATTGTACTTGATCCCAACTAAGATATTGGTGGCAAAACAATACTACTTGCCTATTCAAATCACAAATAGTTTTTGTCATTTCATGAGTTAAAGAGGGCAAATGAAACCCCTCCGGCGCTAACCAAAACCCCCCACCCCCCCGTAGGCCCCCTCCCTCCTCCCCCCACCTACCTCTTCCCTCGGGCTATTGCCCCTAAGTCCCTACTTACCCCTTAATGCAGGTCCCCTCCAGCGATGTTCTAATCAATTCTTCTCTTCTTCCGGGAACTGAAGTCACTGGGCGCGCATGCGCAGTAGGACTCTGGTCGTACTGCGCATGTGCGCCCATCGCCGTCAGATCCCGGAAGAAGCCCTGGAGGGGACCTGCATTAAGGGGTAAGTAGGGACATAGGGGCAATAGCCCGAGGGAAGAGTTAGGTCGGGAGGGAGGCCTACAGGGGGGTGGGGGGTTTTGGTTAGCGCCGGGGGGGTTTCATTCCCCTTTAATAAATTATTTTAGTTATGATTGGTGCCCTTTAAGTCTTCCATCCCTCTAACCAGTTTAGTTGCACTTAGTCTCTGCACTTTTTCCACCTTATTTATATCCATCTTAAGGGCTGGAGTCCAAATTGCACTGCATACTCCAGATGAGGTCTTACTAGGGATCTATAAAGAGGTATAATTAAGTTTTCATCCCTTGAGATTATGCCTTTTTTATGTAATACAAAACTGTATTTGCTTTAGTAGCTACAGAATGACACTGCCCAGAATTAGACAACTTGTTATCTATAAAAACCCCAAGATCCTTCTCATTTACGGAAACTCCCAACACACTGCCATTTAGTGTATAACTAAATGCATAACCTTGCATTTATCAACATTGAACCTCATTTTCCAGTTTGCTTCCCAGTTTCCCAACTTAGACAAATCACTCTGCAGAGTGGCAGCATCCTGCATGGAACCTATAGTTCTGCACAATTTAGTATCATCTGCAAAAATAGAAACCGTACTTTCAATGCCCACATCCAGGTCATTAATAAACAAGGTGAAAAGCAAGTTGTTCCGTTATTTCATATGAGCCCTACTTTGTTAGATGGCTGATCTTGGTCTTTTATTGTCATTGTAGGGTTTGCATTCTGTGGCAGACAAGTTTTTAAGGACAGGTTCTACTTATTCCCATACAATACCCATTATCTTCTCACTGACTTCCTTCTATGCATAAGTATACAGTGGTGATTCCTAACCAGTTGCTCACAAACCCTTGGACATTGCTCTCAGTGGCCTCAAAGCAGTTGCTTATTTTTTAATTTAAAGCTTGGAGGCAAGTTTTAATGGCATAAATGTAGGTTTACTGCCAAGTAGAGCCTTCTGTAGGCAGCCACATAGACTAATTTGGCACCCCCAGAGACTGTTTCATGCTCGTGTTGCTCCCCAACTCTTTTTACATTTCAATGTGGTTCATTGGTAAAAAAAGGTTGGTATAAAGTATATTGATGCAAAGTACTTTGCCCCTTCTTGTGTCAAGTTCAATCTCATCATGTCAAGATTCTTTCCTAATTCAGATTTTCTTATTATATTTGACTTATTTTCTCAGAACAGATTGCTTTGTTCCTTGAAGGTATTTGAGTTATGCTTTCTGAGTTTGTACTATAGTCTTGTTCAGTTGTTGATTTGGCCCTTCTGATTTTTAGCTGGTCTATCCTACATGGTAATAATACTTTATCCAGAATAATTAGGCACTGTACTCAATCCATACAGTGCTTCATTTTCCTTTCATATTTCCTTCCTGTAGTATTCTTGATCTTGTTTTTCTTGTGCTTCCTTCCTCCATTTACTTTCACAGCTTTCATACTTGGTGGCGAGGTTGCTTAGGGAATGTCAAGTCTTAGGTCCCGGTAGCACCCAAATATTAGAGGACTCCTCCCAATGAAAGGGGAGTTGCCTATACTTTGATTACCTGCCAAGGCTGGCTTTTTGAGCCCCCCAAACATGACCCCCACCAGGGATGGCTTGTCAAATGCTTCCTTCTAGCCTGAAGCTTATTAATGCTGTAAATCTACTCTGTTTAAATTACAATCTTATTTGCTGAGAAACCAAACATTTAACACATGTATCACATTATTGTGACCCACTGTGTTTGTGAAAGAGACTGAGATTAGGCTTCCATATCTCCTATCTAGAGCTTATAAATGTTCTATTCTAAAATTACAATTCAGGATTTAGCCGATCTTGTTCTGTACTCAAGTCTGATTTTCTCTTACTCTTGAAGGAATGGTTTGCGTTAAGATATCTTGTTTCTGGGACTGATACAAACAGTTAATATAGAAGCTCTGCAATATCTTCAAACATGATACCCAGAAAAAAACATAAAGCAATCAGAATTTTAGACAGTAACAACACATCTTCAGTGGATGTCAAAAAACATCAAGAGTGCTGCCACACATTCCGGAACCAGGGAGACGAGCAGTCAGTAGATACTAGCCTCTATAGATTTAAAAGCAAGTTTTCTTTTTAAAGCTGTGGGATGAATAAACCGTGCTGCTTGACATTTGATTCCCTTGTGATATCTAAGACATGTTCCCGAAGTTTAACTGCAGTATTTGCAGTTGAATTTATCACAGACAACTCACTAACAATATTGGTGAAGATGTTTCATTGGGCTGATGAGAGGCAATACCTTCTGTAAGCTGCCGGTAGAAACTCTTGAACCCACCCAAACTCAGGAGTGTAAATAAAAAGGGCATTGCTAATGCAGTGTTATCTCTCTAGAACAACTTAAATGTACAGTAGAATAAACCTGTGGCCTTATGATTTGTTTAAATTAAAAAAAGCAGAGAGCAAATTATATGGTATATTATTGTAGAACCGTTTTGCCTTTTCTTGGCACTAGTGAATGAGATAAGAAGCTCTTTTTCACCCTAATTTTATGCTTTACAGAGAGCTAAAACTATACAACTGGAAAGGGGTAGAACAAAACAATTATTTTTGCAGCTTTAAGAAGTACTGTAGGTAATATATTTCAATACAAATCTAATTAACAAAACATTATACATTGTAGCTGTGACACACAGCCCTACAGTGGGCTTTAACCCAAAGTCTTGTGCTCTTAGTTATCTTGGCCTTACCTCTGTGCTGCATGCCTCTGGCTTTCTCCTATTATAGACGTGCCAATGCAGTCTGTGTTCCAAGCTCTGCTAATTGGGATCAAGTGTGTGATATTATCCAGCAGGTACAGCTCAGTGTCAGAGACCTCCTTTAGCCTTGCCTATAAAAACAAAAAAACGTTCTGCCGTACTTGTAATAGGCCTCAGTTCCTGAGCTCTTGGGTGTTCTATTCCTAGTCTGTAATCTAGCTTCTGGTTCTTTAGGTGTTCCTTGGCTCTGCTTATTCCTGGCTACTGTTTGGAATGGAATCCGGTTCCTTGGTTCCAATTACTTCTGGTGTGTACCTACCATCCCACCACCCCTCCTCTGCTGTTTTGAATTAGCCTTTGTCTGCCTTCTGACTATTCTAAGTGTTATCTTTGTCTTTTTTGTAACTCTGGTGTGCAAAATTCATCATCATTCTACTTTTCTGTACGTTCCACCACCCATGACTGTCTTTGTGGGAACCTCATGCAGTAAGACGTAACTGCTATAGGATGAAGACTACACGTGCCTGTTTTTGGAGCACCACTTAGTTTTTGATGTCACAGTTTTCAGGTGTAAATAAAATAGTTTCCTGTTTCAAATCCATTGGTTAACAACATAAAAGATATGGCATTTCTATTTGGGATCAGAGGAGACCAAACATCTATGCAGCACTGATGCTGGGAGAGTTTATTGTTAGATAATTATGATAAGCCTCATGCTTTAATAAGTTCATGGGCTAAAGGTTAAAGATTAGAAGAAAAATCACCTTTCAATCACCTTTCACTTTGTAAAGCAAATCAGAAAAAATACAGTTGACTTACGCCACAGACACTCTCATGTAAGTTTACATTCTTGCATGGTAAATTTCCACTACATTTAAAAATAACATATGATATGGCTCTTCATTCACACATTCTCAGACACAAGCTCTGATGATCATTAACCTCCAACTCAAGAACATCTTCTTTGTTAAAGATGCAAGAGAATAGAGGAATAAATATGTTTGGGGAAACTGGAAGTAGATTCAAGGCACTAGGTAATGCAAAAGAGAAAAGGAGCATAAGGCAAAGCAGTCACAAGGAAAAGAACATGAGAGGGAGAGGTAAAATGGAAAACACGAGAAGATGAAGACAAGACAGGCGATGGCGAAAGAAAATCGCAAAAGAAAGAGAAAACTGAATAATTACTTAGCAAGTCCAGTTGTTTTAGAATTATTTATACCAGATATACCATGACCTGGATGAATGAAAATCTTCATAGTCAGAAAACTGAAGAGCAAACCAAAATATGTTCAAAACAACGAGAATGAGCACATAGAAAATGTGAAAGGGACAGGATAAGAAACTTATACAGGTATGGGATCTGTTATTTGGAAACTCTTTGTCCAGAAATCTCCAAATTACGGTAAAACTATCTCCCAAAGACTCCACAAAGATTTCCTATTTCTCTGTAATAGTAAAACTGTACTGATCCAAACTAAGAAATCATTCATCTTTACTGGAATTGAAACCAGAGTATTAGGTTTATTTAATGTTTGCATGATTTTCTAGTAGACTAATGTTATGAAGATCCAAACTATGGAGATTATCTGGAAAACCCAAGTTCCAGATCATTCTGGATAACAAGTCCCATACTTATAAAAATAATAAATACCATTTTATCAACACTTTCTCATTCAAACAATATGGGTATAGGGATGCGTCCTCTCTATGTCAAAATAGGACAACTTGTCTGATAGTCCTCATAAATAATTTTTTAAATAGTAATGATTCGAAGCATGCCTAGACACAATCTGAATTATGGGTTATCAGACTGACCAGCTCTATGAAGTGAATTAATGCCTACTGGTTTGCTGATAGCCGGCAAGCCTGGGCAAACTTGATTTGTTCTCCTGGTAGACAAAATGTAGTATATCATGATGGGCTTTCAGAATAACCAGTAGAATTAAGTTTTGTGGGCACCATTTAGCACACATGGTTGTAGTCATCCCAGGGCATAATTTATTGCTTCTGTGAAAGTAGGAGCTGGTTTCACAACGGTTGGTTCTGCCAGACTTGAACATTTAGGTCCAAAGTGAAGTAGCATATACATTACCCATTGGCAACAATGAACATGAAACAAAACATCTGTTTGGCTGAGCTCGACTGTTACAAAAGCCTCAATTGTTCCTAAAGGGGATCCACCAATGACGAATGTTGTTGAAAAGCTATTTTAAACTTTAAGCTGTTGATTATTTTGTAGACATTCTTTTTGGTCTTTTTCCTGGTATATTGGCCCTGTTTCTTGATGACAGTAAGTGCATTGGGTCGTGGATCACCAACATGACCTCAAGGTTGCAGGAATGGCCTGTAGACAAAGGTTGTAGGGAAGCTCTTCCTAGAGTGACTTGTGTTTGGAGACTCTTGAGCCTACATATTCTTTTAACCTCTGGGCCACTTTTTAAAAAATAGTGAATGTGGGTTATTTTATGAATGTTGTGTCCTAGGCACATGTGTATAACTATCATTAGATATGAAGATATTACCTAATCTTTAGATACTCCCATTAGCCATGTATAAAAGATGCTGCAGTAGGAATACCTACAAAAGAAGAAGCATGGCTTTAGATGCTAGAATTTAGATTCTAGAATCAAAGAACATGGAATTCCCTCCCTCTTCCATAACTATAGACTCCCCTTTATATTTTTATTTTCCCTTTCATCCTTCCCATATTCTTACCTGTATAATACTATTTAGAAGATGATATGCTTCTACTCTGGATTACCTTTAGATGATTAACCTTGGCTGGAAAAGTTACAACTGTCTGTAACTAGTGGTAGACTATGCATTAACGGGTCAGTCTTTCACACATAGCCCTTGCTGTATTAGTGGAGGAAGAGTTAACCACACTGACTTCATACACACAGAACAGATTTCTGGATAACTTAGGTACTAGTGGTTCTTGCTATACATACAGGGCCGCCATCGGGGGGGGACTGGGGGGACAAGTGTCCCGGGGCTGAAGGGGGGCCCGGCAGTGCTGCATT
>CM044437.1:12213924-12403344 GCA_024363595.1 Xenopus borealis | reverse complement strand
CCCAGGGGGCCCCGACAATTTTGTTGTGCGGGGCCCCATGATTTCTAATGGCGGCCCTGTATACATAGTTAATGCATGAATTGCTGTATCTTACACAATCTCTTTGGGGGTACTGCTCAGCTAGTGCAATGATCAGTTCATAGATACTTCAGACATTATCATTGACTTGATGTTACATAGACATATTGCAAAAACCAGAGGTAGTACTCACATATAGGTAAACTAGTCCCCGTGTTAGAATAATGCTCACAGTAGTGCACTGCTCCAGGAGTCCCCATCCCTGATCCTAACTCTGTCCCTGTGCTGATAGGGGACACTGTTGGGTACTAACCCATCTAGTCTCCTTGTTGGAGTCACTGGCTGCTCAACTAACTACCCTAATCCTATTTCTCACTCTTAGAGTCAGCTATTATGCATATCTTGAAGGACCAGTAACATCAAAAACATTTTTGTTTAAATGTGTTAGTGTATATATAAAAAAACACCAAGACCGCAAAGCCTTTATTAAGAAAGAACTTACCGAAACTCCGCTTGCGCTCCTCTTCAGAAAAGGCGATCCATTGTGCGGCACTTGATTCCTCCTCCCTGCCTTCCTTATAGGAGATAGCCAGGGAGGAGAAATCGAGTGCCACATGATGGATCATCGTCCTGTCGTTTTTTTGAAGCAGAGTTTTGGTAAGTTATTTCTTAATAAAGGCTTTGCGATTTAAAAGTTTCTTGGTGTTTTTTTTCTAAGTATACTAACAAATTTTCTTTTAAAAAAAATTGATGTCACTGGTCCTTTAACACTATCTTTTCCTACTGAGGCCCTCCACCTTATGCTTTCAAGCACCAACCACCCTCTTATGCAATAGAGAGCCAAAAGAGACCAATCCCTTTTTAAAGGCTAGAAAAACTAGGACACCACTGGCCAACTACAGAACTACCAGGGAATACTTAAACGTGGCTGTGGAGACATCTTCCCTTCTCAACTGTGAACTAGGTCTCACCCATGCCTGGATTAACTCTTATGGCAGATCATAAAGTAAAGGTGACAAAACCTTTACCCTCCTGCCCAGACTTAAAATTAACCAGCAACAAAGAACCTCTGTGAATACCGCAAAGTGGTGCTCAAGGTCCACTACTGTGCCAGAACTGGCAGCTCCCCAAAAAATTTAGCAAAAAAGTAAAATAAATAAATATATTAAAGGAGAGGGAGAGCAGTAAATTAAATGTGTGATGTGTCTACCCCTTTTTATGTATGAAGCACTATTAGAATCATTAAATATTATTGGTACCATTAATGGCAATTGACCTTTATCAACCATACGCCAAAGATTAGATGTCACTTTTATGTATAGCATGACTGCCATTCACCTCAATAGATATAATTACATTTTCTGGCATTTTTTATGATCCCCCCTTTTCATCACTTTATGCAGTCATGTTTAACTGCTTTTAACAGGACCCGGGTGTAGCAAACTGCTGATTAATGTTGAGGAGACGCTTGCATTAATCTGCTTTTATAGTGAGGATAGCATATAATATGTATAATCATGACTTTAGTGGGTGTTTGATAGCAGCCTGTTTTTTGAGGGCTGATTAGAGAAGAACAGCTGTGAGATTTATATGTGGCGGGATCAGTAAACAAGTGGTAAGCTGAAGCCAGTCATGAACTTCAGATGACAGGAAAAAAGACCCCCTACTGTATGTTTAACCAAATGAAAGTGATCCTCCTGCCATCAATCTCATTTTCATAGGTTGTTTGTTACCATAATAAGCTTCTCCAGAGAGAACAGGGACGGGTATTTTAGATTGTTCTCTGTAACTGAGATGGTGTAAACTGACTTTGTCTGAGACTGCAGAACAGTAACTTAAGTGGGAGTATTTTGCCTGGAATGCTGGGTGCTCAACTTCTAGAGTTCCATAAAGCAGAATAAGTAATAAGTAAATTGGGCTCATTAGCGTAATGCTCTCCTATTGTAACAAGCTGTGCATTGACTTTTGTGTAAAGGGGAGTTTTTTAAAACTAAAAAAACAGTCATATTAAAGAGGCAGGTTGATAAAATAGGGTTATGACGAGTCATATAATATACCATCTGCTTGATGATGCTAACCTTCAGGGAGGAGGACTCATGTCACTACCGACCACTCACAGTATTCTCATCCAAAGTCCACCAACACCTTTTTGTGGTTACTCATTCCATTTGGCTGCCTTTATTTATACCATTGGTGCTAACCCTGCATAGTTACATGGTTAAATCAGGTTGAAAAAAGACCAAAGTCCATCAAATTCAACCCCTCCAAATGAAACCCAGCATCCATACACTCACACAAACTATATATATACTCATACACTAAGGGCGGTGGCACATGCTGCTACTGGGGGAGATTAGTCGCCCAACGACAAATCACCGTTCTTCGGGTGACTAATCTCCCTTAAAGGAGAATTCAACCCTGCTAACACTAAAACTCTTCCTCTCTCCTCCCTCCTGGCCTACCTCCCCCCCGGGCTATTGCCCCTAACGTGTAAATGATCCCAAAGCACATGTCCCCTTCTGGAAGTTTTATGGGTGCCATCTTCTGCCGCACCTTCTTCTTCGTTGTCTAGATGGTGTGAAGCGTGAACTTCTGGCACATGCACAGTAGTAACAACTGGCAAATGTGTCCTACTGCGCATGCACCACAAAGGCCGTCGAAACAACGAAGAAGATGGTGCGGCATGAGGATGGAGCCCGTAAACGTTCCAGAAGGGGACTTGTATTTTGGGGTAATTTACACGTTAAGGGCAATAGCCCAGGGGGGAGGTAGGCTAGGAGAGAGGGGGCCTACAGTAGGGGGGGAGGGGTTTTAGTGTTAGCAGGGTTGACTTCTCCTTTAAATTCCTTCCTGCTGGCTAGAATCTTTTTTTCCGTAGTCGCCCAAAGTTTCCTCATGAAACTTCGGAAAACAATGAGTTTGGAGTGCCATCCCACCAGTGATTTACATTCTAGCTGGCGGGAAGGCATTTAGGGGAGCCTTAAGAAGAGGCAATTTGTTGCTGGGTGACTATTCTCCCACTTATGGGCAGGTTTATTAAGGGTCGAATTGAACATTTTTGTATTCTAACTTTTTTTATGGTCAAAACTCTCACCATCAAATTGTAAATTATCCAAACTCGATTCGAGTTTAAATTCGAAATTAGAACTTTGAGATTTATCAAACGCTGGCCCTCTAAAAATTTTAAGAAAGAAAGCTAATTATTTGCCTATAGATTAGCTGCAATAGTGCAAGCTAGAATGCTATATTTATTCAGTAGAATGTTTTACCATACCTGAATAAAAAGCTCTAGAAGCTCTCTGTTTAGGATAGCAGCTGCAGTATTAGCTTGGTGTAACATCACTTCCTGTTTGAGTCTCTCCCGTCTCACTTATAGCTCTGGGCTCAGATTAGAGCAGAGAAGGGAGGAAGGGAAGAGGAGCAAACTGAGAATGCTCACTCCTGGACAACAAGGTTTAAGCTGAAGGCCATTTGTACACAATAGAAGGACAGAAATACAGTGCTTCTTTTGATAGAAGTAGCACTACTTTGTGGGTTTACTGGTATATTTAGGTGGATCTTTCTGATAGGGCTTACTTAGTTTTAACCTTTCCTTCTCCTTTAACACATTGTGTAATGTAATACATATTGTTAAGTTTGCTGATATCTAGTAACTCATAGCAGATGTTTCTTTTCATACAACTACCTGCCCTATGTTACTAGTCATATTTGCTTAGATATTATTGGACCTCTTCACCAATCTTGTCATATATCTATAGCCATATTTTGCCCTTCCCTGGCAAAATATTGAACCACCAGACAGAGGCTTGTATCCGTCAAATGAAGACTCCATCTCCATCTAGACTCCTTCCATTCACTTGATATCCTGTGCTTGAATGTGTCACAAGGTACAGTAGGACAGAAGTGGAAGCCATAAAAATATAAATCCATACATAAAAATATATATTCATTATATAGTTGTCCATGAAAGTCCAGGTACGTGGTTAAAGGGGAGCTACTGCACCAATTTGGACAGACTAATAACTGTGATCTAATAGGACCACAGGATGGCCCATTGAAACTCACCCACAAGCTGACTTAGATGCCAAAAAAGCCCAACAATGTAATGAAAAGCAGCCAAACTACTTGACCAAAGCTGGGCATATGTGGTCATCTTAACGGACAAGAAAAATGTTTAAAATATTGCTCCAGGCTTTTTACCCCCTTTCACACTGCCATGTTATAAGGATTTCCCAATGCTTCCCCTGTGTATTTTACACATTCACAGGTCTAGATTTAAGCAAGGGAGCATGGGTAAATGGTAATAACATTATGGCCAATCTCTTTGTAAAAAAGATCCCTGGAACAAGTTAATTTTTTCTCAAGAGGAATGGCCTGGGGAAAAAAAGTTAGAGATTTAAATATACATCCGGGTTCCCCATTGTATTAACCTTACCTTGTACTTTAAAGTTTTTATCTTTAGTACTGGGAGGTATTTACATAGAAAGGATCTCGCTCCAGGCAATCAATATGCCTTCTCTCAGCTCCCACACATGTATAGATGCAGAAATAGAATATTCTGAGCACAAATTATATTATTCACTTATAGTGCATATTATATTATATATTTTCCATTTAAGATGTTTCAATAGATTCACCCCCCCCCCCTTCAAACCATCATCGGGCATCTGAAAATTGGGATTTTCATCTTTAATATTGGCTCTTCTCACAAATGACTTGTGTTGTTAAGTTTTGGTGCATATATTTAAACTGGAAGAGCAGCCATGACTTCAAAACCTTTTATTATGACTAATAATATTCATATGTATCCATCACTCACTGCAGTGACCCACTATTCATAACAAAAAAATTTATTTAAGCATTTTCCATTTTGTGCTTTGCATTCCCTGTCCTGTGATATTTTTATGGGAGTTGAAATTTTTTCCCTATCTTATTTCTCCTCTAATTTTTAAATATTATTATTACAGTTTCTACCTTCCATATAATTTTGAAACACTTTGAATTCAGAATGACCCACTTTATAATATCAGCAAAAGAACATAGTTGTGTAGATTCCATAGGGAAGTGCAAGACTCCACTTAACATGGGCATAAATCACTTAATACTAGGGCACAGAGTTGCTTTCCATGATCAACAACCCTACAGCCCACTATTCATCCTTCACTTACCTTCTTTTAGGGTACTGCTTCTCTTTAACCAGAATATAGCCCAACCACTGGTATTGGCCCTTCTTCTGCTCAAAGGTTTGCACGTGAATCAGTTGCCATACAGATGTATGCTCGGGTGGAAGGGATACAATAACAAACTGAGGAGAAATTAAGTGTATAACAGACATTTATAACAAGATGAAAAGGACATTGTTTATAAATTTTAATGAAACAGATATAGTATCAAGAGTTTGGCTTATAAAATTAGCTGGGAGTAATTGTATTTGAGTTGTTTCTTTTCCATACATAAATTTAATACTGGTGCAGGCATAGATATTTCTCATGCAAAGCTTTGTCTAAACCAAAGTGATAATACTGTATAAGCATTACTCACTGAAGGCTCCCATGGCATTTTCCTCTTGGCAGGCAGCTGAAGCTCAAGCTTTATTTTTCATGCTCTTGCCCTGCTCTGGGTGCTCTGTGGGTTTGAGAACTGGCTAGTACTGCAAACAAACAAAGGCATGCAGTACACCTAGCATATACAGTATGTAGCTTAAATTACATACATTTTCTTGGGTGTATGATTGGCACCAGGAACAGGCAAACATATATCCCTAGGTCCAACTGTATAAGTAAAGACCAATGTCTTTTACATTTTCAATCTTGACCGTATTTTGCTCTCCATGCCTTTAAGCCTCAGGCACACTAAGCACTTCCACTTTCTTTACTGCACTTCCTTGATGCCCCCACCCTCCTCACTATCTAAAATTGTGTATGGGCATGTGTATCAGTTCCTCCTTTCTGGCAGATACATTCCATTTTATGATAAGGCAATGCTTGCCTTCATAACAGTTTCCACAAAATGGTGCTACCTCTATGTTCTAATTGTAGAAAAAAATGAAGGAAACAAGATAATAATAATTTATGTATGGTATGTTTATTTTGCTCGACTAACACAGTAACATAGGATTTGTATGTACTTCTTTAGATGACAGGTTCCCTTAAAGGTGGCCATATATTGTAAGACATTTCCATGATAGCTGACCCATTGCCATTTGGGCCAGTCCAACAGATGCACAACTGACAATACTTGGGGATGGTCACATCCTGTTTTTCTATCGTATTGTTTATAAAGGATATAGCCCAAAAAGTTGCAACCACCGGAGGTGCTGATCTGTTGCAGCTCTTCTTCACATACTCATATATTGATACACCTTGCAGCCACCAACATAGAGATTAAGGGGCAAATTCACTAAGCGGCGAAAATGCGCTAATGTTGCCTTCTCTAACGTTCGCCGCACTTCCACAGGCACCACAACTATAAGATTTTAACATATCCTACCAGTTTTAATTATAACAGCAGTAGCACCCGGAGATGATAATTGCTAGCTATATGAAGGTACTAACTTTACTGAAGCCCCTTCTTCGAGTTCATGTGTGTCATAAATAAGTGGGTCTTTTCTAAATGTCCTTCCCAGAAGCACAGTATGAGGGGGGTAGATAGTTGCAGCTCTGCCCTCACAAGGATATAGGCTTCAGTTCCCTTTTAGGTCTGCCAAGCTGCTGCCCAGAAGATGCAAATTGGCTGGCTACAATGATTTCCTGGGAGAGCATCCAGAAAAAATGGAATGGTTGGCTGGTACGAACAAGGGTTTTGAGGAAGATTTATGGAAGAAACTTTAAATTTATTATTAGGTATATGTAATGGGAAATAATTGTTTATGATATATTTTAGGTCAGTTTATCTAGAGAATATTTGAGATAATTGTTTTCTTTTTATTACAAAGTTATGGGGAAGACGGTCTGTTGTTTTGTGTACCATTTTTTGGCGAGTTTCTATATTAATTCACTGCAGCTTTGCTGTTTTACAAATCGGTGTGTCTGTTTCGCTATTACACCTGGCAAATCACAGGACCCACAATGACTGATTATTGTGGCATCTTCTTAGTCTGGATCAATGATGCTGCTTCCATAAATATTCTGATTCAATGATCTATATATAGTATGACTTTCTGCATAGACTGCACACTGCCAGGAAATAATTTTGTTCCCGTGGGGTATCAACTGTAATTTATTTTATAAGGCGAACCGCATGGCTCTGGACATCTGAACTATCGCAAAGAGGGCAAGTATATCATTTTGTTCTACCAACAAATGCCAAAAATGGATATTGTTTTGACTTCTAAGTGCTTGTGACCATGGAAATTGCCAAATAAAAGGTTTAGATAATCAGGGTTCTTTTTCCATGGAAGCAGGGCTGAAACTAGGCATAGCTAGAAGAGGCACCTGCCTAGGGCTCAACAATAGGAGGGTGCTGTGCAGGTACTTTTGCTTAACCCTAGTTCGTAGTCACTTCCTTCTGCCGGTCTGCCCTCCAGCACTACACTCTGCTGCTTCCCCTTCCCACTGCTGCCCTCTATCACTTCCCTTCCCAACTCCAGCCCTCCCCTCTGCCGCTTTCCCTCTCCTCGGTCACTGCCTCCCCCCACAACGTCTGGTTATACACACACGCATGGGGGGAGCGAGGTTGCCTAGGGCTCCCAGTGTGCTTGGCCTGGCCTTGAATGGAAGCTTCTCATGATAGCAGTACACTACCTCAGTGCCAACCTAGATGACATAGCCACCCCACCGTTATTGTGACTATAGTGTGAAAGCAGGCAAACTAAAGTCGGTTGCATACCTAGTTATATAGTTAAATTGGGTTGAAAAAAGACAAAGTCCATCAAGTTCAACCCCTCCAAACAGGCCCGGACTGGCAATCTGTGGGTTAGGGCAAATGCCAGATGGGCTGCTATAAGTTGCCATAGAAAGTCACAATTTAGTGGGCTGGTGGCGGCTGTTTGGGCCTCTAAGTGGGATGATTGGGCCTCTGTGTACCTGAAATGCCAGGGCCTATTTTGATTCTCTGTCCAGACCTGCCTCCAAATTAAAACCCAACATCCATACACACACCCCTCCACTCTTTCATACAAACCGTATATGCACATAACTATATGCTATAGCTATACCATAGCCTTTGATATTATGTCTGTCCAAAAAATCATTGAAGCCCCTTTTAAAAGCATCAACAGAATCAGCCATCACAACATCACCCGGCAGTGCAACACAGTTGTTAAAAGGTCATTGATGCTTTACTATGGGCATTATTGTAGGTCAGAGATGGTCAAAAGGTAGATCGGCATCTACCAGTAGACCTTTAGTTGGTGATCAGTAGATCTCAATACAACAAACAGCTTGTCTAAATCACCTTCCTGTTTCATGCTTTTCATTCAGATATTTATTACATTTAGGTTACATAAGCAATAGCTGTGTGTTAAATATAGCAATATACATTTTCTCATAGATGAATATTTAAGTAATAAAGAGAATGCTAACAATGCCTTTATGGTTATAGGTCATAATGGGACATCATTACAAAAAGTAGACCTTGCATTAGTAAAGTGTGGGCACTCCTCTTGTAGGTATTATTGTAGGCATTATCCATGTAAGTTTTGGTGGGGATAACTATGGGCTTGGGTCTTTACTACGGGTAGTGTAGAGGTAGAGGTAGTGAAGCATGTATTTGTCATCTTTTTCATAGCATTTATTGGTGGCTTTCATTGAACCCTGCCATGTTAATAAGTAACACCTTATGATACAGTAGTGATGAAAATAACTTGAAATAAAGAAGTGTAATTATTTTAGGCAATTTCAATGTAAGTAACAATGATAACAGCAAAGGCCACCAGCTTGCATGTTGTATATGTGATATTGTCTCTTAAACCACTTGGACTTGCATCAGTATGATCTTGATTGCTTGCCAGGTTGACACTGGTGGCCTTATATCAAAGCACACTCTAATCCTTTGATTAAATCCTGTAGCACATCCTATCACAGGGGGGTGGCTCATCGACAGGTCAAAACCCAAGGCCAGAAAGTAAACACATGCTGACATTTTTCTCCTGTATAAATATATATCTCCTGCTGAAGATTAAATAGAACGCTGCCAAAAATGCTAGCCTACAGTTCTTCAATCAAACTGACGTCACATGGTGCTGACATTCACCTGGTTCCACGGCGTGACATCCTTAACTCCTTCAATGCAGCTAGCTCCCTCTCCTCGAGGCATTGCAGAAATCATACAACTCTGCACAGTGGAATGAAAATTCTTTCTTCCTTGTGGTGCAATAAGGGGGGTCCAAGAAGTTGTATGGAGATTCAGTTCATTCATAATTTTTTTTTTTTTAACTGCAGAAGAGGTTTATAGGTAGGATAGGATATTTTAAGCATTACCAACAAACATTCCCTTATTTTATTTTATTTTGTCCTATGGTCAATATACCAAACGGGCAGCACAGTGCAAAACAGAAGGCAGAACATTAAGCATGTGTAGTTCAGATTGACATTTCTTTTACTATTAGCATCAACAAGGAATTCTTTTAATAGAGGATTTACATTACAGTTCAGATAAGTACAAACTGTAACATTGGACAAGCTCAGTAACTTGGATTACTTGTTATTATAGCATGTTACATATCAGGACATGAGCCTGTGCCTTTTCAAGCTTTCCAGTGTGGTTCCTTGGCCTTCAACAAGCATTTTCTACATTGCATAAAGCAATGCACCATTATAACAATCACCGCTTAGCCCATATGTTGGCACAGGTCATGAAAACAAACACCAGAGGCCCTTGATGAAGTATTGTTTGTCTTGGTATCTACAACTGCTGTTTTGCACGAAGGTACTGGTAATGCCCAAAGAGATGTAAATGATTCTGAATCAGCTTTTTAATACAAACTCTCCCATAGTTCACTTGAGAACCATCCACAAAGGAGTTGTCTTAAATAAATGATGGGTCAGTAGTTAGCATTTCTGTCTTGCAGCTCTGGGGTCCTAGTTCTGACTCCATACATATCTGTATTTATGGAGTTAGTTTAAAAATTATGCAAAAATGATAGTCTTGATTGAGTTTTCTCATATGCATGCTGACACTTATGTACCTATTTTCATATGCAATGTAGCAGGGAGCACTATAGGGGTTGGTGGCATAGAAGAACAGAGGCAGGGCATATAAGGGGTGGGGCGTGGACAGAACAGGACCAGGGGTAGGACAAGCTTGATCATGATGCCTAAGTTGGCATATCTGTTATTATAAATGACTTCCTGGGGCTGATTTGCAACCATAGTTGCTAATTGTGCAAGTGCAACCAATCAGGTTCCAGTTTTAGACAAGTTACACCCAAATAAAAGCAAAGATGTGATTGGTTGAAAACCTGCAACAGAAATTAGCTTTGAACTATCTACTACAAATTAGAAAATGAAAGCAAAGATCCATTGGTCTGGTATGGGTAACTTGACTAGTACAGTAGTTTCTAAATCAGCCCCTGTATAGTTTGTTTTATATGTTTTTGCACATTGGACGATTTATTGAGTATCAAATTTGATCTTTATTATTCTTTTCCTTTTACATATTAGTAAATGAACTGGCACTTACACATGTATGATGAGTCATACAGTGTTAATTTTAAGCTGCAAAGTGTAAAAAAAAAATCTCTGGAGAAAAAAACACATTGGAAGAAATATATATATTTTTCATATCAACCATGTTTGTGAATCATGCAGTAACATTTGCAGACCAAACGTGGGTTACCCAAACCACACAAATAAGATTTGAACAGATGCCTTTAGCTCACCATTCCCTTTCTACACAAAAATAAAAAAAGATTTAATTTAGCTTTTTAAATGGTTGCCGCCACGAGACAAACAGACTGGTTGGCAGTGATTGTATTTTGGAAAAAAAATTCATTTAAGTACTCTTTGCAAGAAAAAATGTTTTACATTTTCTTGCCTTTATTTTTTTAACCCCCACCCCCAGTAAATCAGCTAAACCCACCCCTACTTTCACAATACCTGTTCCTAATGTCACAAGGCCATCTGCCTGTCCCCAGAATGTGGCAACCCTGCAGGGCTCTTTCCCCAACTTCAGTAAGGGTCCTCTTTCTCTTAGGGCACTAAACTTCTTTTTGCTGGCTTCTTATTCTACAGGCTTCCTAGTAGGGATGCCACGAATCCAGGATTCGGTTCGGGATTCGGCCAGGATTCGGCCTTTATCAGCAGGATTCGGATTCGGTCGAATCCTTCTGCCTGGCCGAACCGAATCCTAATTTGCATATGCAAATTAGGGCCAGGGAGCTAAATCACGTGAATTTTTGGCACAAAACAAGGAAGTAAAAAATGTTTTCCCCTTCCCACCCATAATTTGCATATGCAAATTAGGGTTCGGTATTCGGCCAAATCTTTCGGGAAGGATTTGGGGGTTCGGCCGAATCCAAAATAGTGGATTCGGTGCATCCCTACTTCCTAGCACATCTACCCTCTGTACCTGGTGGAGTCCAAAGAGAAAGACCTATGTGCAAACTCCACCAGGGCATAGGTTACAGCTACCATGACTTCCTAAACCAGTTGGGGAATTATCCCAAAGGGTTCCTCTACACCTGGAAATACGTTATGGTCCTGTCAGATGGAAAAACCAGTACTATGGGGTTGTGGGCAAAATAAATATAAAGGTGTGTCGCAGAATCAAGACATTTACATTTTAAATAAAAACATTTTTTTGTCAAATGCATTTTGTTTCTTGTCAGGTTGGCCAGAACCACTATAAAGGAAATTGCCTTCCACTTCTCGGGGAATTTAGAGGTTTATTTTCCTCAGTGAATCCACAACAGCACATAAAGTCAAGACAAATGTTTTCTCTAGCCTGTTCTATCTTCGAAGCTGACTAGTATTAAAAATAAATGAAAAGCACCCTGAGTGATGGGTATATCAGATCTCATTCTCGCTTCTACTGGTAGTTGACCTGTAGGGGAGTCTGGCAAAACTCAAATATCATCCAAACTCTGAAATTTCCTAAACAAATCATTTACGCAGATGAATGATTATTTTATATGCTTAAATGTCCCGATTTGATTTAGGGTCTTCTTTAATATAAATTTTTATATTTATACGCAGTAATCCATTTACATAAAATATGCAAGGAGCTCTTATTGCATGTAAATTGGCTATAGAATTATTTAACCTATTTAACTGGCCAGTAATAATAGGACTGCTAAATAACAGATAACATTTCTGAAGATGGGATGTTCACAACTCTGTATTACCTGCAAATGTTGACCCTAAGACTTGGCCAGGCAAGTCACAACTCCCTGCAACACCCAGCAGACCATATGTTACATGCAACTCTTTTGCTCAGGGGGGCCCTTGCTGTACTTATGAAGAAAGGGTTAACCCCACTTTATCACAAACACACAAAAAGATCTGATCTTTCCAATAAACTTGGATTCCAGTGGTTCTTAAAATAAAATGGTAATCCTTTATTGTCTGGATGTTACACAATCTCTTTGTGGGTGTTCTTAGATGGTGCCATTATAAATCACTTCATAAATGCTTCCATCTACTGGATGGTATTCACACTGTAACAGACGTAGTGTTCACCACACCCTAGAGGTAGAACTTGTCTGTAGTGCTCAATGATGCTCACAGTGGTTGTCCCCTAAAATGGCAGGTGACAATGCAGGGTACTAACCCTTTCTGGTCTCTTCCATTAAGCTTCTGCCTGCTCTACTAACTACCCTAATCCTGTCCCTCACTCTTAGTAAGCTTTCCTAGCACTGATTGAAGCCTACCTCAACCTCAGGCTCTCTAGCAAACCACCTCCTCCAGCCAGTGAGGACCAAAATAGACAGAATGTGTGGTGGCTTTCCCTTTTAAAGTCGTGATACCATCCCCCCCCCCGGCCAAATATTGAACTACCAGAGGATCTGCTCCACCTTCCAAATGCAGGCCCAACACCTAGCTGGTCGAAACCCTACTGGGCAATGTCTTAAATGTTTAGCAAAATTTTTACTCTATTACACCAGTATGTCACTAGCTGTGTCACAATGTAGACCTTACACTTGGCTTGTGTTGAATACCAGGTCCAAAGGTGTTTTGGCTTTTGGTAAAAAGACATTACATTTTGCTTAGGGTCTCTGGAATACAAATACAAAAAAGTGGGTTGTGGGAGCACTCCTAGGGCTAAGTAAAAATGTATAAAAGTATATAGTCCCCTGTCTTATAAGTAATTCAGTATATAAGCAAGTGCATGAGTTAAGAAAGAGTTATGATCATAAAGTTGATAAGCCACCATACCACGTCAAGGTAAACCCCACACGGTGGTCCCTAACTTGTTTACCTCTGGTCATAGTATAAAGATCTATTGCCTCTCTGCATAATAGCATGAATTGAAGTAGATTTCTCCTAAAGTAAATGTCTCCTGAACCTTGGTTTAGTATAAGGGCTAGATCCTCCCCTGCTAACTAACTTTTAAGAGAGAGAGATTGCCCAAACCAACGCCCAGTTTTTAAAAAAAAAAATTTAAACAATAGTAAAGGCAAAGTAAAATTGAATGTATAAGTGAATATAATAATAAATAATTTGTGTGGCTGTAGGTAAGAGTAAAGGTGAAAATATAAATGTGAGCAAAAAGAAATAAATGAAACCCCCCTTTTTTTGTTTCGGAATACAACAGTTTTTCCATTTTTAATACACTTTTTTTGCACATTTTAACCCAAACTGTCAAGTTGTTTTGGTAATTTAATTTAGTTAGTCTGTACCTACTTCTGGGCATAAGGATCTGTGTCCTTAAGATCATTAAAGGCTGGCTGCATAATCTAATGAAGACCCAACTATATTACGCATAGTATAGTTAGTTGGCCAATCAGATTGCTGCAAAAGAGACCAGGAAACTGCAGGACCCTTTACCAGATGCTTGGGTCATTTACTGTGATCCTTGATGCAAGTACTAGAGCACTAAGGGAAACAAAACCAGATCCCTAGTACTCATTTAGCAAGCACTGGCATCCAGAGTCTGACTGTATTCTGCACCTGGTGCAAGATTGGAAGCACGTGGGATGGACATTTATATTCATCTCCCTGCCTCACATGAATACAGCTCTGTCAAAAACAGGCAGCTCTGTATTTATATGGGTAACATACAGATGAAGCCACTTTGGATTGTGTGTTTGACACAGAATAACTAAACTCAGATTTCCCATTTATCCCACTTAACACAGAATATTGTCTCATGGCATCCCATCCAATTAAAGAGTCCACCATTGAAAACAATGGTGCTTTGGTATGCTAATGAAAATGTTAAATGAGTTAATATGACTTTATATAACACAGTTTCTTCAATTAACCCTGAGTCACGACGCATTTAACACACAACCCAAGTGGCTGTATCTGTAGATCTTTGTACTTTGTTTTTAATGGTAGAAAGTTGTGTATGTTTGCACAAAAATGGTGGATTGCACTGTATTTTGCACATTTCACCCTGTACATAGTAAATTACCCCCTAACTGCAGAGCAGTGAAAATGGTGTTTGGACTTTTAGGTACTTGACTGAGGTGAGGAGAAGGTCAGAGTTTGGTAACAGTCAGTAATGGATGGCAGGTTGGGACAGGTCATGCATACCCCAAAGCTTTAGAGGGTTGGGGTCAGAAATTCACAGCAATAAACTTGACAGCTCTGAATAGGTGTAGATCCATTCTAACTACATGTTTGGACCTCCATACAAATGCCAAAATATGGAGCATCCACTAATCAAATTTTCCATTATCAAACCTCACAATTTTCTAAATAGTTGCAGGACAGTCTAGAGTCATGGACCCCCAAACAGCAGCCAAAGAAGGTGGGTGAGGTTTTGAACTGGGCATGCCCATAAGCTATTCACTTTGACAGGTCATATCTGGTGGGATTGCACTAGACCAGGGGTCAACATCAGTACATCAGATTTTTATGCAATTAAAGCTTTCCTTCAAAACAAGAATTAAAAAATTTAAAAATAAACACCTGCTTTGAGGTCACTGGGAGCAACATCCAGGGGATTGTAGAACAACAAGTTGCTCAAAAGCCACTGGTTGGGGATCACTGCACTAGTGACTATGATAGCCTTTAATTGAATTAACCAACTTAGCGACCAATGATCAGTTTCTTCTGAAGGATGATGAGATAGATAACCTGGTTGGTTTATGTGATCACCTTAATCATGTTCTTGGTTGATATAATCCTTTGCAATGTGTAATGTAATGTTTTACTAATTCCTTCAATAAGGAAATGTTTCCATAAGTACACGAGGGGGCTTTACATATGCTGTATGACCAAATGACCTCAATACTAATGACTCTTGTCTACAATGAAACTCTTATGGTAATTTCAAAATATGTAATTTGTGAAATTTCCATACTTTTATTTTGAAACCCAAAAAAATGGCTGTTTTTTTTAAGTAAGCACCATATGGCTGAAGAAACAGATTTCATTGCTCCGCACTTTGCTCACAAATTCCAAGTTTAGTTAAAAACAAGAATGTAATAAAAACAACATGATTTAGTCACATTTATCTAGTCAGATAATTTATGTTTTAATTATTTTATATGGTCCCAGCTCCGTGGCATTAATCTTGCATGGTCGATGCACAACTTATCACTTCTTTTTATTTTACCATCTAGCTGAAAAAAATATAATTTTACATACTTATTATGTGTTTTCTCAAATGAAAGGAAAAAAACACAGGAGCTTTAATCCACATCTGTATTTGGAAATGGGTTGGCTGCAAAAGCTTTTGCTAGATGGAGGTCTTCATCATTTGGAGACAACCTAACATTTTTTTTGATGGTTTTAATAAAACTTAGTGTTTGGCAACGGTGGTACAAGTGGTTTTCGGCCAAAAAAATATCTCACATATCACAGTAGAAAGAAAAAATCACTGTTGACTAAGCTGACCCTCAGTCAGGCCCAAACTGGCAATCCGTGGGTTCTGGCAAATGCCAGAGGGACTGCTGAAAGATGCCATAGGCAGTCACTATTTAATGTACTGGTGGGGTGCAGTGTGGGCCTCGGTGTGCTTAAAATGCTGAGGCTTATTTGAAATCCTAGTCTAGATCTGCCCTCATTCTTTAACTGTAAGTGGAAATGGTCAGTCAACCTTTACCCTTGCCTAGATTTTCACTCTGTTTCTAGTAGGTAGGCTGAAAATTCAGGAGTAATGTGAGGGTCGGGTAAAACTCTATTTGTACCTAACCCGCACTGAAAACTAACCTGCACCCAACCGTAACTGGTACCCTTCCCTAACCTGTACCCAACCATAACCTGCAAAATGTTGCCATTGTGGGACCCGCACCCAACCCATACCAGCACCCAACCCACACCTGCATCTTCACACTATCATTTTTGGGAACAGTGGAGGAGTGTACTTTACCAGTCTGACCCCAACCCTAATCCTCAATGGTTGGCCAGACTTCAACCTGAACCCGTCCAAATGGTGGTCAACCCATAGGTCACCATGGTTTTTGGGTCAACCCACATATCACCAGTTTGCAGTGCTGAGAATTCAAGCACTTGCATCATTTCACTGGGCAAATGCATCATTTCACCCGGGCAGTAACCTGTACCAACCAGTCAGTGATTAGCTTGTTTCAGCTAGTTAGAATGGTAAAATGAAACATCGCAACATGGTTACCATGGATTACTGTAGCGAATTCACGGATCCTCACACACACACTATCTACAGTTGGGGACGTGGCCTCTCTTTTTATTAATATGCCACCAGCAAGATCAACATTTCGGGGGTTTAACCTCCCTTCATCATCCAGATCCTTTAAGTATAAGTTTCTTTGTGTTTTGTGTCCCCTGGCACTCTTCCCTTAAAGATCAAGAATGAAGCACAAGCTAAAGGCATGCCAGGGGTCAATCACCATATTTGCATGAAGTTCTGCAGAGTTGCCAGGTACCTTGAGTTGTCTATCTGTTTATAGCAGTTGCCACATTTCCATCACCAGTAAATAAGCCCATTTGGTTATGACTTGGCATGAATGAGCAGGTTGGAGATGTGGCTTATTTTTTCATTGTAAAACTTAAAATATTACATGAATACGCTCAATTTTTCCTTCAGCAGAGGTTTATGATAGAGAATCATTCCACCACCTCAGCAACAGCATCTTCATCATCAATGTTCCAATAGTTTGAGTCTGTAGCGTAGCAGATGGCTTTTTTTTACTGAAGGAGCAACTGGTGTATTGGGAGAATTAAAATGTGTTTAATATATTTTAATGTTATCATTTAGGAAGTTTCCATTTTTTTTATTAATGCCTGTAATTGTCGCTACCAGCTGCACGCTGAAATAGTTATGGCAAGTCCATGGAGAAGAGACATATTCCGGCCATAAACCAAGGAGTTTAAATGAGCGTCATATATTTCTCTTCTAATCACAATCATGTGTTGGATTTTTTTAAATCTGGAATCATATTTTATGCACATTTCATGCTCTGCGATCCCTTACATTTAGCCTTTGGGTGAAGGAAGAAAAACTGTAATGAGATATAAGTAGTGACAGGCAAATCTGACCCATTTTGATTCACTGAAAATTCATGAAACAGTGAAAATTTGCCAAAATACATTGAAGTCTGTAACAACAAATATTTTTTGATGAGTGACGAATTGCTTGGCAAATTTTTGATGCACAACAATTTTTTTTCAGATATTAAAGTCTATAGTTCTATTATTTTCACTGTGAAACTTGCCAAAACATTTCGCTCATGATTAAGGGGGTTATTTATTTATTTTATGGTTTTAAATAGATCTTGCCAGACTAACTTTCTTTTTATGAGAAGGTAAGTACGGACCTCGATTCTGGTATGGCAGTTGATTTAATTAAACTTTGCTAAAGCATTTGATACAGTGTAACACAGAAGTTTACTGGTTAAATTAAGGAAAGTTGGCCTTGAACATAGTATTTGTAACTGGATAGAGAACTGGCTAAAAGATAGACTACAAAGAGTGGTGGTAAATGGAACATTTTCTAATTGGACCAGTGTTGTTAGTGGGGTACCGCAGGGCTTTGTACTGGGTCCCTTGCTTTTTAACTTTTTTATCAATGACCTGGATATGGGCATTGAAAGTACAGTTTCTATTTTTGCAGATGATATTAAATTGTGCAGAACTATAGGTTCCATGCAGGATGCTGCCACTTTGCAGAGTGACTTTGAGGTTCAATGTTGATAAATGGAAGGTTATGCACTTAATATAAAATATTATAAAACAATATAAATTCAAGTTATATACTAAATGGCAGTGTGTTGGGAGTTTCCTTAAATGAGAAGAATCTTGTTTTTTTTATAGATAAGTTGTCTAATTCTGGGCATTGTCATTCTGTAGCTACTAAAGCAAATAAAGTTTTGTCCTGTATAAAAAGGGCATAAACTCAAGGGATGAAAACATAATTATACCTCTTTATAAATCCCTAGTAAGAACTCATCTGGAGTATGCAGTGCAGTTTTGGACAACAGTCCTTAGGAGGGATATAAATGAGCTGGAGTGCAACTAAACTGGTTAGAGGGATGGAAGACTTAAAGGAACAGTAACACCAAAAAAAAAAGTGTTTTAAAGTAAATAAAATATCATGTAGTGTTGCCCTGCGCTGTTAAAACTCATCTATTTGCTTCAGAAACACTACTATAGTTCATATAAACAAGTACCAATGGCAGAAATTGAAAAATGGCTACATGGCACAGGATAAGCAATGGATAACAGATAACATTATGTTCTACAGAGCTTATCTGCTATCTGCTGTGTAACTTGAGCCTTTTCTCCTTTGAATGGCTGCCCCCATGGCTACACAACAGCTTATTTATATAAACAATAATAGTGCTTCTAAAGCAAACACACCAGTTTTACCAGTGCAGGGCAACACTGCATTATATTTTTATTACTTTAAAGCAATTACATTTTTTGACGTTTCTGGTCCTTTAAATTATGAGGGTAGGGTATGTCCAGGTTGGGGTTGTTTTCTCTTGAAAAAAGGCGCTTGCAAGGGGACATGATTACACTTTACAAATACATTAGAGGACATTATAGACAAATATCAGGGGACCTTTTTACCCATAAAGAGATTCACCGTACCAGAGGCCACCCCTTCAGACTAGAGGAAAAGAACTTTCATTTGACACAACGTAGATAGTTCTTCACAGTGAGGATAGTGAGGTTGTGAATGCTTTTAAGAGGTCTGTTACTGCTTTTAAGAGTGGTTTTACTAAACTCTATAGTTAGTATAGTACATCATTTATTTGAATGTATGGACGGATGTGTGTATCGATACTGGGTTTTTATTGGAGAGGTTGAACTTGATGGACTTTGTCTTTTTTCAACCCAATACAAACTGGAAGAAGTTGAAAACATTTTTGTGGAAAAAAAACTTGAATATTTTGGGGATTTATCATACCCCGAGGATGGAAAAAGTCAGAATCCGAAAATCTAGCATCTCATACCTGCCGAGGTTGTCAATGGGAGGAGATATCTTGACCTGAGCCAAGTTTTTTGCAATAATCCAAAGATTTTCTGGTTTTCGGGCAAAAATAAAAAAAAACCCTGATTTTTCATGTGGAAAATCTTAAAAATTTGTACGATTCAAATTTTTCATTATTTTTCTATTTTTTTCCCATACAGGAAATTTTCAGGAAAATGTATTGATAAATAAGGGGAACTAAGCCATGCGGGAACATATTTCAGAAAATAATGAGATAAATTCAGATTTTGATAAATAACCACCTATAAGTCACAAAGTTTGTGATGTGAATGATATTGCCCCTAAAATTAATGACAATCCATAGGGAATATTATGCTCTTCTGAATTACTTTGATTTCTTGAAGAGATATAATGTTTCTGGAATCTTGGATTTAAGGAGTATAAAAAATGATCATGGAATGGTCAGTTTATATCTGTGACTTTAATAATGCCTTTAAAAATCTGAATTCGGTTTTAGTTTTATTTTTTCCAATATCTGCGACAGAGGGTTATTCAAGATTTGGCAGTCAAACAAAAATATTGTCAAATGACACCAATCAGATATGTGCATTCAAATTTGGACTATCTTGGCCAGTCTGTACTAAGCTAACTTGAAAACTGTAAAATGTAAGGATATAATGGCCTCTTAAACTGGGGGTTTTAGCTAAATTTTGCTGCCAATGTAAAATTCTCTGATTAACTAGCAATGCTGGCAGAAATAAGGTCAGGCTCACTAAAATTGGCTTATGCAATTAGGAATGACCTGAAATTTTTCCTGGATAATCTGCCTTCCCTGGATGATATATTTAGATGCCCAATTGCCAAAATAATTTCTTTAGCTCTAGATTTTAGCTGAAATGGCACCAGTATATAAAATGTTAGTTTTGCCTGTTCATCCTCCAGTTTTTATCATTAAGGTTCTTATTTTCTACTGTGACATTACTTAAAAATGTTTTGGTAACATATACTTTACAGTGACGACTGAGAGCTATTTTGACAGTTATCAGTTAACTCTGAATTGTGCCTTTTTTTGTAAGATAATCCACCTTTCATGTGTGGGAGGGTAAAGGGATTTCTCAGCAGCATTACTGTGCCATCCAAAGAGAGCATTTCCAATTCGTCTATTTGCCACTCATGGTGCACTTTTGCCTGAAAGTGCACCTGGGCTATCTCAGCTTTACTTTTGGCAGTATCCATAGCCAAATGCATTTTTTCACAGTTGGTCTCATGACACCCCAACTGCTGGAGGGAGTTGTTGTTGCTGGGGCCTGAGGTGGAGGTAGGCCTGAGTAGAAGAAGCTTTAGTGAGGAAAGATTCTATAATAACTCACTCTAGAATAGAAGGAGTTATTAGAGAAAAAGAATAGTCAGTTAGGCAACCAGTGGGGAGGTCAGAAAGTTTAGTACCCCATGGTGTCACCCACCAGCATAGGCACTCAAGTGGTTAGGCTCAGGTATAGGGAATTCCAGGAGTAAAGCACCACTGCAAGAATCCACTAACCCTACAAATATGTCACCTATTATTGAGTTCTACTTTAGTTCAAGTTGGTTAAACAGGGCATGGTCAGCACTGGCTTCCATTATAACCCCTCCCCCCCCCCGTCACTCTATACCACAGAAGATGGAAAGCACTGATTTAATTCTTTCGTCCTTATTTCCAGTTTAGTTGCATGTCTCTGCACTCTCTCCAGCTCATTAATATTCTTCTTAAGAACTTGAAATGCCATGTGCGGTGGGTAGGGAATGACTGAACAGACACCTTTGTGTGCCCGTCTCTGGAAAAGATCATCTCTTCCGAAACACCTACAACTGCCTCTAGGCCATCTATCTACTCATGGGCCCCTCAGCTGCCACTGGATTGGCTGTCTATAATGTAATGCTTCGGATAATAAATAGGCTTTGCATCAATATTATGTAGCTATTGCCTGCTATTTGAAATTTATCTTTGCTTTTTACTACAATAGACCCCCTTTGCATTGTTTAACTCAGCATTATGTTTTTGAAAACCTTTCCTATATATATTTGAGACATTTACCTTGACATACACCATGCCATCTTGGGTTTTTGCGGCTTATTGCCATTCACATGGATGTGTGATTAGCCGCACCACTAAGGTACTTTTAAAACAGACTCTATTTCTTCCCCTGTTACGCAGTGTATGAATTAAATGATTCTGACCTTTTTGTGCCATGATATGGCAGGTTTGACTTTTAGGATGATTATAGGTGCCAGCACATTATTTTAAGGTGGTCTGCAATTATAAATACCTCTCAGCAACATATATTGTTACAGAGAACTGATTTTAGCTTTTTGATTTTTCCATGACAGTCCTCAGAATGGTATCTTGATGTTAGAGCGTCAATTATTCTAATTTATTCTGTTAGTCATATTATTCACGTACGACCTGAAACCAATTAGTCTGAGTAGATAGGGAAGAGTTTCAGAATGTAAACCTCACACTCAAATGAGGTGCTTTGGTGACAAAAAAAAGCACAAGTCATACAGGGCTATGTAACAAAAGATACAAATTGTGCAGAGGTCTAGTAACCCATAGCAACCATTTAGATGTCAACTGGTTGGTGAAGATTAGACGACCAATAGTCATTAGTGCTTGAGCCCATAATGGAGCGTAGCAGGTAACAGAAACATTATACATTTCTAGCTGGCGTGTGTACATCAGGGATTGATTTCAATGTTATTGCAGCATTATATACTGTAGACTACAGTGGTCTGTGGGCTGCTCAACCTGGGAGGGACTTGGAACATTGGCAATAAAGGCCACTTATGACTGAGAATTAGGGAGCATGGCCAAATTTGCTCCCCTAGATACACTTGAAAACCCAGCTTGAAGGTCAGTTAGGTTGATATTTGGGTGCATTTGTATTTTTAAAACTATGACTGAATGGCTGGTACATTTCATGAATTAATGGGCAACCAATGTCTGGATCTTCAATGGGGTCCTAACCAAATGTTGGACCTTCATATTGGACCTGAACTGTCTGATAAGTTTGCCTTCTGTAGACCATCTGACTTTGCTTTGCCAATTTTGGATGGCCAAGCAGCAGTGGTTCTTCCTGGTGTTCCTTATTGCATAGTATCTACAAGGGTATGATTTATGCTCTGCTAACTCTCTGGCCCATTGCTGAGTGCACTTATCTCTGTTTCAGATTGGTCTTTTGCTTATAGCTGTTATTTAAACTTAGTCTTGCCATTCCCTTAGTTCTGCCTATGAACACCTTGTAGGGAAGCCGCTTTCATATCATTTGGGCTAACTGCAAAGCTGACAGAAGTTCTCCAGGGGTTAAAACAACTGCGTGCTCCCACAGAACAGCCTTTTTGCTTTACATTTTTTTTTTATATCTGTACTGCTACTTTAATAAGGGAATAAAATGGGTCAGGTCTTGTTATCTATTCACTGCGTGGGTAGGAATCCTTTGACGAGCTTTCTGGGGAAGCCACTGACTAGGGAATTGCTAGTGAAATTCTAGGAGAACACGGATAAAATTCTGTCAGCAGCAATATATATTACAAATAAACCCTTACACGCCCACTGGAAAAAAAAAGGCAGGAAAGGAGCACGGTATCTTCCTATTAACTGATTTCACTGCAAACTTTTAAATCTGAGAATCCTATGCATAGCCTACACATGGGAGACAATGTGTTCTTTTTAATACACTGCATGGTATTGGAAATCATGGCCCAGAAAAAGGAATTAATGAATCCTGCAAAGGAAAATCTTCTTTTTACAAATAAAGAAGATCTTGCTATGCCATGGGTTTAACCTATTCATTGTTCCTTAAAGGGATAACAAGGCCTATGTAAACAGCTAAAAGCAGTTTCATGTGGTTATGGATCCTCCTGCCCCACACCCAAAAAAAGTGCCACCAGTAAGTTCTCCTCATAAAAATATAGGGATGCACCAAATCCAAGATCCGGTTTGGGATTTAGACATAGTTTGGCCTTTTTCACCAAGATTCAGATTTGGTTGAATCCTCATGCCTGGGTTAACTGAATCCTAATTTGCTTATGAAAATTGGGGGGAAGGGATTTTTCTCCACCTTTTCCTTTCCCACTCCTAATTTGCATATGCAGATTTGGTTTCGTATTTGGTCAAATCTTTCACTAAGGATTCAGTGATTCAGCCAAAACCAAAATACTGGATTCGGTGCATCCCTAAAAATAGATGAAGCACCAAAACATGCCACCAGTAAGTGGTCCTCATAAAAATATGAAGCGCCAAATTAATGCCACCAGTAAATTGTCCTCAAAAAAATATGAAGCGCCACAACAACTATAATAATATCTAGCAGAGCAGCAATTCTGCAGCAGTGGCACTTTGCAATATAATGAGGTGCTCCCAACACTACTTGCCCAAATAATTTGAACCCTTCTATTTTGGAGTTGGCAAGACTGTCTACTAGTATATGGCTAAGATTTTTCTCCCATTACCTGCATTGTTTTGCCAGTTAGTGCCGTAGTCTTTTAATTTACCACCCTATATTCCACGAAAGATCTCTAGCATTGAATTCCTGTGAATCACACTAATATTGATTGAATTCTGTATAGCTGCTCATAGCTTTCCTTCATTAGCCGGTTCCTGTGCCACAAATGGGCAACTATATTAATTTATTCTCGCTGTGTAGTCACATAGTTGTTAAGGTTATACAAAAATCCTTCAAATTCTATCCTTCAAAGAGCCCCTTTGGCGCCACAGATCCCAAGTAGGACTAAATAAATAAAGAAAAATTTAAAAAGACAATTTAGCTCAAGGGGAAATTCCCTTTCTCATTACTTAAAGGCAATAGGAAATTCTGCATGAATCAGTACATTAGTTCTGTATAAATTATTGAATACAACCTTAGGTTTTCTGGTTATAATTTCAAGTGGATAAGTCCATGGCTCAAGTAAACTCTAAATTAGTGATGGGCGAATTTATTCGCCAGGCGCGAATTCGTGACGGTTTCCCGCAATTCGCGAAACGCCGGTGAAAATTCACAAAAAAAACGAGTCGCGCGTCGTTTTTAACGTGACGCGCCGAAAATGACGCGACACGCGTCGAAAACAACGTGACATCAAATTTCGCTGGAAATTCGCAAATTTTTCGTCGAAGCGAAACTGGGAAGATTCGCCCATCACTACTCTAAATATTTATATTTTTGTTGTAAGGAGCTAGTTGCTCCAGTGCCACCCAGTGTTTTTGGGGAAGTTCAGATAAATGTGTAACAAATGCAATAAATATGAGCATTTTCTAGCCAGGGGTTTCCTTCTTCAGCTGTTGTGCCTGTGTTCAAAAGAAGGTCCATGAATAGTTATTGTTCAAGACTCGTGTATAGGTATATAGGGGGATTTAGAGCCCACATAATTGATTAATCAGCTGAAAAGAATAGTACAGTAATTCTCCCCTGCTGAATTCTTTTTAAGGAGAAAAAATAAGGATCCAAACTGAACTTGCTTCAACGACAGTAGGACCATGAGAAGTTCTACATCAGGAGTGTCCAACCTTTTGGCCTCCCTGGGCCACGTTGGAAAAAGAAAAATTGTCTGGGGACACGCATGAAATACACAAACACCTTTGATTTGTAAAAGTAAAGAAAATGCACAGAATAGAACTACATACTAGTTTTATAATGAGATGGATCTATAGACTGGAATTTGGGACACCTGGATATTAAATAGACATTATTATTACTACTACAGTGTAACTAGGCTCCTGCCTACTCCTATATCCTTTGCAACATGAAGTTTCCTAGGGACCAAGGGTTTCAAGCTGGGCCACATTCATATCCATCCCAGGCTGCAGGTTGGACACCCCTGTTCTACATTGTCTTCTAGTACTGGGCAAGTTGTGATGGCCAATAATCTGGCCAATAACTTTTGATGTCCAAACTCCTCCCACATAAGCACAAGATCACCCCCAAATATCACAACCCCCCATGCTTCACTGCTCTGCCCTTGATGCCATCAACACTCCACATTTGCTCAGGTTTTTGCACTTGTGTAGGAGCTTGCAAATTGTTCCACGGAAATGTGGTAGTCTCTTAAAAGTTCAGTTTAGTTTTTTTTTTTTTTTTTGTATCTATGGTTTTTCATTGAGCTGCCAGCACAATGTGGTAAATAAATGAAGGCAACCAATGTTCTCTGCAAAAAGATAGTGTATTGGACATACTTTAAAAAATATTTATATATATATATATATATATATATTCTGTTCTGCTTTTCCTGTGATTACTTTGTGATCACGACTTTATATGACTTTTCAGAAGTTCAGAAGTGGGAGCAAATAAGATTTCCAGCATGGTTTTGATGATCCGCAGTCAGAAGGTGCCGTGCTCTTATTTTCACTTCAATATCAGAAATGCATTGGAGATTTTTTTTTCTCTTGGAATGTTCCAACCTATAACTACTGTGGTTCTAAAATAAACAGCTTCTATAGCTGAAGAGTTTCTCCTGGGGCACAAAGGGTCATACACCACCAAATAATTCATCGGTGGCTGACGCAAAAGACCTGTTTTCAAGCAACTGTAGTAGAGCACTTGATTTTATATTGTCCAGTGCCTATTACCATCAGATTTTACTTCCCAGCTTCCATTAGAGCTGTACGTCTTTCAATCAATTTATTGTATCTTTCCTTTTTTTATCTGTCTTCCTGCTAAGTTTCTTCTTTCAGCAGATTTGATGAGTCAACCATTGTTTTCTTATGGTGTCTTATTGTGAGTGGGGCAGTCAACCAAACTGGTGACCTTTTATATGCACATCACAAATAGATATGTTTCCCACTATGTGTTATTGCTACAGAGAAAAATAATAAATCTCATAATTATAAATTTCATTTTATTCTGTGTTACAGATTCTGCCAGTGGAAGATGAAAATTCCTCTGAACTAAGAGTAATCCAGCTGTGTACATTGTGTGATACCCGGGTTATTTTATTGGCTTACTTGAAGTTTTAGATGCATTCATGGAATCTATAGATTGAGGAATTCCATACAATATTCTGACTAATAGAAAATTGCTGTACACTTATATGTTCCAGCATTAATTTGTTTATGGGGACGGGGGATGCTTAGATAATCATATTTATGCTAAATAACTGAATATGTTATAAGAAAAATCAGTCTTTCTTGCCATGGAATGTTCCATTTATGATTCTACTGTGCCCTTTATGAGCTACAGTGCCCTGATGGTAATACTATGGTGCATGCTAAAGGGGGCTAGTCAGATTGAGAGACAATGACATCTAAGGCAAGACTAAAACTGGAAAGTAGGTCTGTAACACCTTTGCAAAAGCCAGAAAGAAATGTTAGAATATTATTATAACTTCTCAACAAATACTCCCATGAAGGGACCAGTTCAATGCAAAAATAAAAAACTGGGTAAATAGATAGGTTGTGCAAAATAGAAACTGTTTCTAATATAATTAGTTAATGTATAAAGACTGGAAGACTCACACAATAGCCAAACCCCAACTTTCTGCTTTGCAGCTCTCTAATTTTTAGTATGATGTAGAGAGTGATATTTTGAGACAATTTGGCAGTGGTTTTAATTTTTTTTATTATACCATAACCATATCCTCTTGTTAAATACTGTTGACAAGTCAGACTTTGTTCCACTGTGGCATAGCCAGATATGTTATGTTCATCATCAGTTCTGTGGTAAAGTTGGACTGGGTCAAACTGCCCCATCAGGAAACCAGTCTGTGGGCCCAGGTCTTAGTGGGTGTGACTTCTAACCATTTGGTCTATTCATGGTCATTTCTTATTTAATTTCCTATTTCGGTATGGGGAAGATGAGAAATATATGGTAGGATAGATGAGAGATGGACAAATAAGGGGCCTATGGTCTACGGTTTTCTGGTGGGCCCCTGGCAACCCAGATCCACACTGAAATCGGGTTAATGCTCACAGCAGAATCACTTCATATTGACTGAATTTGCTGTTTTACCTTTATAAATTACCACCTTGTGAAATAGCACCACTCTTGCTTTATTACCAGTTTTGTTACAGCTGCTTACTGTCAAAATGTAAGTCATAAGTGCTTAGTAAATATTTGGGTACTGGAATTTCTGCACAAAGATGATTATCTACATCCTCTCACTGGTGATGGGCGAATCTGTGGCGTTTTGCTTTGCCAAATTTTTAGCAAATTTCCTGTGAAATTTGAAAAATGCAAGCCGGCATCCAAAAAAAAAAAAAGACATGCCGGAATTTTTGCCGGCAAATCGTGAGAATTTGCAGCGATTTCAAGCCATCACTACCTATCACCTCTTGTAGGCGCATACATGCATGAAAAGAAGAGTGGACTCTGAAGACCAGACTGGGTTAGGCAGCAGAGAAAGGTACGTGCCTGGTGCCCCCCAAGCTTTTTGCCCTAGGCACATGCCTACTCTGCCTACCCCTTGTTCAGGCCCTGATAAATATCATGCTTGGAACCACCCAGACCAGAGACAAGCAACCAATGTTAACATCATTGGTATTATTGCTTTTTAGTGCCAACTTCAGCCAGCAGATGGGGCTTAATAGCTGTCATGATTTTGTTCATCAGCAGGTCAGTTCGTCGGACACCACTTTTGGGCAATGTGATGGAGCTAGTGTAGTAACACGGGCAGCAGTTGTACTGTACAGTAATCTTAACAATCAGCAGTTAGCTAGTTCGGGCTTCGTCATTTGATTTGTTTGTTTCTGGGTTTTTGAGCTGGTGGAGACCTTGACCGTGTAACTAACTAACAATCTATGTATGCTGTGCATATTTACTAATACATTTATCCGCTGTACAAGTACTGTGTGAAAGATCTGAATATTTCTATGTTTGTTTTACATTTATTGAGATGTGGTATATAACATGTAAGGTGGCTTGTTGCATGGAGACACCCTTTAGAAAATCTAGCATTTGGGAAATGTTTGAGAAAATGTTTTGGAAAAACAGGGCATCACAGTGATAGATAAAAAAGTCATCTTTGCCAAAGAAAACCCTCTTCATTTAGCAATTTAAAATGGTCTTCTGCAGTAGTCTGGAAAGATGTTTGTTTTCCATTAAGTGGAAATAAGCATTACTAGAGCCATTAACTGTGCCCTACGTTTTATCCACAAGCACACTTGCGTATGTAAGGTAGTATAACTGTCATGAGTTGTATCTTCTTGTGCACCCAGTGGTTCACAACCCAATCGTGGTGACTTACTTACACTTTCTGCATCTCCATGCCAGCTGACACCACTAACACAGAGCAGCATGATGGAGATGTGAAGAGCAGTAGCATTGCAAAGCACTGCTCTAAAACTTTGGAGAGAATGGGGTGGGCTGAATCCAATGGGAAACCATGAGGAATGTGAACGGCGATAATGTGGCAGTGAGATCAATAACCTATAAAAAGTGAGCCTGTACAGCCTGGTGGCAAGTCAGTATAGCACTAAAATGACTAGGGGAACAATTTACTGTTACATTTCTCAAAACACTGATGGTATGCGGTTTCAAAGTATGGTAGTAAATGGTTATAGTATTCCATTAAGGGCTTTGTTGACACTTGGGTTGTTCATCATGTTTACTGATGGCAAGAGATGTTTACCAATGGCAAGAGAGAAAGAAATGTTTGCATTTCTGTTGAGCCTAGTCTTACAAAGAAAGATAATAGCTTCCATGTTTTCATCACTTGAACGTTTAGTTTCCTAGTAAACATCAGAGTAGGTTTCTGTCTTGGATGCACCTACGTAATCCAGGATTCGGTTCAGGATTTAGCCAAGATTTATCCTTTTTCAGCAGGATTCAGTTTCTGCTGAATACAAGTGCCTAACGAAACAGAATCTGAAGTTTGGATTCGGACAAATCTTTCACAAAGAATTTGTCTGAAACCTAAAATAGTGGATTCTGTGTATCCCTATTGGCTTTAAAGAGATGGAGTGGACAAGGGCAGAGGAGGAGGCTGGATAAAAAAGCTACCTGGATTCAGATGCAAGGAGACATATTGGCTACAGCCATGCTTTAATTCTCATCATACGATTGGGAAAATACATGGGGTTGAGGCTTGATCAAAATGGACTACACCAGTATGTGAGTTTGATGTAGTTGGCCAGCTTAAATATATTGCAATATATATACAAACAATCCCTGGTTTGCTTAAAGGGTAAGGCATTTTTAGGAGCATGTTTTAATGTACTTAATATATTTCTAATGGGTTGAGTGTAGAGGACCTCTTGTATTTGTCTACACCTTTGTATCAGTTGGAAAGCTCATTAGGCACTCCTTGGTTTACAATGAACCTTTCAACTTCCTTCCCAGTCCGGTGGTTAAGTAAAGGCAATGGGAACATTATTTCCCAGCAGATTCTTACACCTGTATCCACAGTGGCACTTTTTTATAATGATTATATATCAAGTGAAATGAACATTCATTTAGATATTTGAGTATGATAATATATGCTGCGGGCATCCTTTTCGCAGGCAACTGACCGCATTAGTATGCAGATGATCAGTGCTGTGCTATTGGAATTTCTGAGTCACCCACGTTTTCTAATTAATCAACTCAAAGCACAAAGCAATTCATTCATCAAATGTAACTATATATATACATATAGTTAAAAATTCCCTGTGTGCACCGGCATCTGCTTACCTATATTTTGAAACACTGGTAGCACCTGGGTATATATCCTGTTGGCAAGTATGTGCAGTGGATCTGGGATGCATATATATATATATATATATGTTTGTGTGTGTATGCGCCTGTAATCAAAATCATGATATAAACCTTTGAGCTTCTTATCCAAAACAGTGCTAAAGGTCTTGATAATTTTTATATTATTATTTTACTGAAATTCATTCAGCTAAACTTAAAGTTACATCAATATTCTACAAATTGCTTACTGTATCAAGTTAAAATAGACATTTGGAAGTCTCTTTTCTACTTTTGGTGTAGGCCAAAGAATCATGATTACTGGAAAACTATTTCACGGTAATGTACAATAGTGCTAAGAACAATAAACAAGGTAACTATTTCAGCTGGAGCTTACAGCTCAAAGTGTAAGAAGAAACAAAAGTAATACAACCATTGAATTGTCCACAGTTAGCACTTTGGAAGAATTAGATATGGGTAATGTGAAAGATTTATTAATTTGATGTCCTCAAGGTGAACTGAGAGACAGGAAAAGTGTGAGGATAGATTTGACAATTATAGTTGACAAGATTGTTTAAAAAGAATAGAGAATTGTAGACAGCTCTGATGTCCGGTGGGGTGATAAGGAGAAAACTCACATAGAAGGATAAAGAGGGAATGTTGTGATAGCTTTGAAAGTCATTTAAATTCTAGCTTGAACAATTTATCTGCCTGCGATAGTGGGTGCATCCTTGTTTGTTTGTTCAATATTGGTGCTGCTTTCAGGTGATCAATGGTGATCAACCTCAGAAATGCTCTTCATAAGAAACTTAGATGATGTTGTCCCTAACTCAATAAGCGGTTTGGTGTAGGCTTGGAACATTAATAAAATGGATATTTAAGTATGGTAATAACACTTATTTAGTTAGAATTGCTAGTTAAGTTTGGATTTAGGAAGCCCTGATACATATTACAGGCCAGAGGCTAGAAGTGATGAGACTTTACTATCATCAGTGTAGATATTAAAAGCTACATCATAGTAAAGGACTATGATGGCTATGATATGCACTAGTAACTAGTTATGTTTTGGCCAGGAAAAGGTCAACCTGCACCTGACTCTAACCTGCAAAACCTTAAACTGCTCCTGATTCTATCCTGAAAAGTTTTGCCATTGTAGGACTCACACTGAACTGGCATCTTCATGCTCTGTACATTACTTCTGTGCAGGCCTCTAGTTCCATGTCAGGTTATCTTCAGGAAAAGTGGAGGAGTGTACTTCCCCAGTCTGACCCACACCCAACCCTAAGCCACAATGAGACAAAGTCCTTGTGCTTTACAGGGAGCCTGTGTAATACTGACTCTAGAAAGCAGAGGGACTTCATTTTCAAGAATCCATCCCTTCTCGATGGAACTCTACTCATACTCTTTGGAAAGCATTCTTTGGAATGCTCTGCCTGCCTCTTATTCACTCCTCCATTGTCCCAAATTCCCTGGAATAGGTAGGGTTGCCAATGTAAAGGTCCACACTATATAACAATGGGCATATAACTGTGGCAGATAATACAGACTTACAGTTTAGCAGCAGGGCATTTAACAGTGATTATATTTTCATGGTTTTAACCTTTTGTTGAGAACTTGGGCCTGAGGATCATCAGTTCCTCTCACTGGCCTACTCCTGGGAGTAGTTTATATTTTGGGTGGGAAGCAGAAGTCATGGACAGAGCATTATATGCTATAATCAGCAGTCTTTGCTAATGAAAACAAAAACTATAAATTCTTGGCCACATTTTCTTTACAATGAGTAGATAAAAACATGGAGAACAACGTTAACCAAAGAAGAAAGGAAAAAGAGCTCATGATGGCCTCATAGCAGCACACACCAAAAATAGATTGGTCGGGAAATAGAAATGGTAAGGTGCAGGTTAAATTACTATACACATTTTTCTTTTTGTTTACTGGGAACAGACTCTGACAAGTATTACTCTATAGGGAATGTAATATATAATCTTCTATATGAGTAGCAAGTTGCCTTGGCTTAACCTTATGCGAGAACTAGAAATGACAATCCTGTTTCACCTTCCAACTGCTGAACATGACATGATTCATGCATCACAGGCAGAAAAAATCCATCTGCCTTTTTTTAATCACAAAAATGTTAGATCTTTTTTGTGTGCTCTTCTATATTTAGGTTCAGGAACACGATACTAGAAGTGTATTTATTCAGAATTCTGGTTCAAATCCAAAATAAATTGTTGCAAGCATGACAAATCTCTGTTTGGAGGGAGCATCAATACACTCATTACACTGCTTTAGCTTTGTTCACAGTTGCATCACACGTGCGAGAGTGATTTAGCAAGTTGCACATATCTGCTAATGGAGCATTAGCCAGGCAGCTTGGCAGAACCTCATAGTTGGTGGATGGTGGTTTCTATGAACAATCTATGTCCTACTAACATGTGTAAGCGACTGCATTTGGGGGAAGGTTTGACTATGGGTCCATGCACACCAAGATAATTTACACTATTACTGCTTAGTGTGTTTACCTGCTCATTTGTATACATGCCCACCAATATCTACACCAGGGTTACTTGGCAAATTACATCTACATGGTCATGATTTTAAAACATTTTATGGCACAAAGTGGCACAGTAGTTAGTGTTGCTGCCTTTCAGCACTGGGGTCCCGAGGACGATTGTTGCAGTTGCAACCAACGGCACATCTGTATGTGTCTGCAAGGGTTTATGTTGCCATCAGCAGTCCACAAGCTTAATTGCTTCTTATGAAATGACTCTTAGCATGTGATTTTTGCATATTTTATAACCTTCCTTTTCATGTAAATAGAACTCCTAGGCTAGGTAAAATGTAAATACAATAGAAGTGCAACACATCTGGCAAAATGTACTACAAGGCTATGGGGGGGGGGGGAATCAATGCACATCAGTAAAGTTCTATCTGTTATTGGTAGCCTCTATGTAGAGTGGCAGCCTACCGGAGGCTCTATTTGCAGAATCACTCAGGAGTTGGTGTTAATTTGGTACCTCCCCAGTGATTTTAGTCACTTACCTGTTACCCCTGTCTGGTGCTCTTCTTCAAAAAAACATACCAACCTGGAGTTGAGAGCTGTACCTGTCTTTCAGATATACCTTGTCAGACTTGGCTGAGCACAGGCACAATACAGAACTTTTCTGCAGATTTCTGTACTGCGCATTTGCTAGAGTCCTCTATCAAGTTGGGTACCTGTTGAATACCCACAGATAAGGTTTGAGGCAGGAAGTCTCTGATTGCCTTACAATGCACATATACCCTGCCTAGAAACCCAGGTAGATTGCAGGCTCTCTTCTATTTTCCCTTGAGGAAAAAAATATTACACCCCCCCGACCTGGTTAATATGCCATCCTGAGTTGGGTAACAAGGTAGCGGGTTGCAGGTCATTGAATCTGTATTAGGCACAAGTCTGCCTGACTGGTCCCTTGCATGACTCTTGCATGCATCCTACAAGAATTGGTACAGGAGACTCTTAGAAGAACAAAGAACATTATGACACAGTACTCAGCAAACATTATCCCTAGCTGGTGCTCTTTTGAAGAAGAGGAACACTAATCTTTGGTTGCAGGAAAGCAACTAGAATTATATTTAGGGGTGAGTCCACTTGAAAGAGCATTCCCACTCTGCTAGGAAGGAGCATCTGGCTTTGTTAGTGGTTATCTTTGTCTAGAAGAAATTGAATGATAAAAACCCTTGTTGCTCCCAGTAATGCCAGTCTAATTAACAATTCAGTGCTGTTCATTACCAGCCAGGCAGCCATGGTTAAAATACGCTGCTTGCAAGACTTATGAGTTTTCCTTCCCAAAGGGAGATCTCAGCGATAGTTATTCTAAATGTTTGCTAATAATACTTTTCAGAAGCCTCGTTTGTATTTATGTATTAGTTTTGCATGTTGATCAAATACTTTCATTCATATTGTCCTGGTTCCAGCCATCCGTCAGAGGATAATTTCCTACAGCTTTGACGCACATCACACAAGAAAGGTCAGGCTGTGGAATATTTTAAGTCTTGATGGCAATTTGAACAGAGCTCAGTGGAAGGGAATACTCGCTGATGCATTTCCAGGGCTAAGCAAACACTCCCTGATTATTGATTTTCTGATGTTGTTTGGTTCTGTAATCAAGTTTTAGATGTACACCAGTTTGCTCAGGATGGCGAGTTAACGATTGGTATGACTTTACGTCGCCTTTGCGTCACTTTTTTTTCTTCTAATTTTCAAATCATTTGCTAACTGGACACCGCTGTGGAAAGTATTGACTACTGACAGAGCAAAATAGGTTCAGGTGAGGCAATTGATGCTTGGGGGGAAAAACCTGATTTTTGTCCCATTTTATCAGGAATTTCCAGCTCTGCACAACCTCCCCACAAGCTGTTGCTGAATTCCAAAGTTTATTCCTAACATACAGTGATACTAAGCCTAATTATTGCTTTCAGATGAAGTAGTCTTTATAAATAATTTACGACCACAAATGAGCACAATTTTGAGTGCAATAACTATGTTGTTGCATTCACAAGGGGTCCTTGTGCCTAACAAATTTGTAGCCAATGCATCAATATTACGCAACTGAGCTTGCACTTTACTGTAAATCAGACACAAGTACACTGAAAGTGTTCCAAGTGTGATGCATGCACTCAATGGACCCTGGCACTACTGCCTGGTCTGGAGGAGGAGGAAGCTTCAGGTTTCCTCTGCTTCAGTAGGTGCCTCCGACTTCATTGATTCAGAATGTGGGAATCACTGCCCAGCGTAACTATACGGAAGCCCAAAGAGCACAGGTTCAACCTTTAATGAATGTGGTTTCTTGCACCACTGACTGCGGGGACATTTGTCGTTAACATGACAGAGGCAGTGATTGTTAATGACCCCTTTGACCTAGGCATTTGGTCAAGGGTGGCTAGATTCATTCATTTAGCATTGCCAAATTTGGCTTTTAACCAGTGTCGTAAATATAGACCCAGCAGACCTTGCAGTCAAGGGTGGATGACAGGGGGGCCTAAACCACAGGGTCTGCTGTGCATAAATCATCCTTCTGAAGCCAATTTCCAAATTATAACCATGCAAGAGAGAGTACATCCAGTGGGGGAGGCAGGTTGGAACCAAGATCGCTGGTTGTGTGAGCTGTGCCCCTCCAAACATTTTTTTGTGGGGAGGACCTGCAACTTCTAGTTACACCCTTGCTCAATTGGACTAAACCGATTGTCTGACCCCAGGCCAGTGATCTAATCATACTTTGAACCTATACAGTTCTGTTGGGATCAATGTGTCAAGGTGGTCCTCGTCCAACAGTAATTTCTATCATGATCCATAGATATTTGCCTAATTTTCAGCCAGATATCAGGCAGACAGGCTGCATTACACTAGGAAATAAACTGCAAACGTGGACTGAGTCGGGAGATTTTATGAACCCGTATAGGACTTTTGCATGTTCCTCCATTTAAACAGAGCCTTATTCCATTGAAAAGAAGATATGATGATATGATGGTCCAGCTAACTAATGTAAAGTCAAAAGAATAAGTCATATCAACCAGTCATCCAACTGGCTCATTAAAACCTCATGTTTTCAAGAGCTGGGCAAGTACCATTAAAAGCAAATGGGGGAAGATTTTATTATTATTAACATGTATTTCTATAGCGCCAACGTATTTCGTAGCGATGTAAAGTGAATGTGATTATACAACTAAATCACATGAATTACATACATAAGAAGTTACATGCATCACAATAAATATGGAATTCTGAGCTTTCTGTCTCCCTTCCATGGTGCTAACAATGCTTTCTGGGTGCCATTACCCTAATGATAAAATTCCCTTTAATTCTCCACTTTGCCCACATAAATGTACCTTCATGGCGACTGGGAACTCTGGAGTACTCCCGGAAATCAGTTACTCACTAGAGTTCAAGTTTAATTAAACTGACTGCTAGCGTGTTGCTCTCAGCAAGAGCCTGATAGGATTAGTAGTGACTGTGCTTCATGTAATAAAGGTTTGTAATCTGTAGGCCTCCTCTTACAACATTTAATCTGAAATTCAGTTACTGTGCATCACAAGGATTGAAGATGATACAGATAGCCATTGCCATTAATAACTGTTCATTTATTGATATGTCAAGTTAAGTGGAAGGTGATTTTCTGAAGTGTTTCGTTCTTTCGAATTGGATAGGCTGAGAACAGCATCATTACATTGTCGGCTCCTCTTAGAGGCACAAATACTGCTTGTTCTGTGCCATTTCCCTTAACATAATAATATCATACAGGCTATGGGGCAATCAGGTCTCGGCCTCCAGATAGTTAAGTGATGGCAGGATTGAAATGTTTTATATAAACTATTGCTAAATAATTATTGTATCACCAAGGAAAATATATGATATATCAGAGGTCAGACTGGGCCAGTGGGACATTGGGGAAAAAATAGTGCGCCCGCCAACCCAGACTCACTCCCTATGGGTCAATTAGTTTTGGGCAATCCAGTTGATCAAAACATTTTATATAAACTATTGATAAAAATAGTTTCATCAGCAAGGCAAATATATGATATATCCAGAGTCAGAATGGGACAATGGGACACTGGGAAAAAAATGGTGGACCATGTCAACCCAGACCTGCTCCCTTGCTGCTCCCTGACCTCCACTACTAGGCCTGATTGTGCCACATCTAGAAGAATAAAAGGTATGCGTAGGGCGTAACTGATGTGTTTTGAAAAAAAATATTTACATACTGTAGTTACATAGTTAAATTGGGTTGAAAAAAGACAAAGTCCATCAAGTTCAACCCTTCCAAATTCTCTTTCACACAAACCATATATGCCCATAGCTATACTAACTGTAGAGTTTAGTATCAAAATAGCCTTTGATATTATGTCTGTCCAAAAAATCATCCAGGCCCCTCTTAAAAGCATCAACAGAATGAGCCATCACAACATCACCCGGCAGTGTATTCCACAACCTCACTGTCCTCACTGTGAAGAACCACCTACACTGCTTCAAATGAATGTCCTTTTCTTCTAGTCTGAAGGGGTGGCCTCTGGTGATCCTCTTTATGGGTAAAAAGGTCCCCTGATATTGGTCTATAATGTCCTCTAATGTATTTGTAAAGTGTAATCATGTCCCCTCGAAAGCACCTTTTTTCAAGAGAAAACAACCCCAACCTGGATAGTCTCCCCTCATAATTTAAGTCTTCCATCCCTCTAACCATGACCGTATCCCTTTAATAAATTGACACCCTCCATCAAATTGGAATGCCCTTGTATTTTTAGCCCATTAGTCCTTTTGAGTCTGTAAGCCAAACACAACAGTGCAGCAGGAAAACCCATACCCATTAGTGTGTAGTAAGCAGAGGCCCCTGAATTACTTCCTGAACTGCCTGAATCAATTCACCAATGGACTTTGGTAAATGACCCCTGGAATGTGCACCAACATTGTCTCTAGTGCGATCAACTAATCAAATCTAATATAACCCTGTGTCTGGTCTGAAGACGAAGTCCACTGGATATGGGCGACTAGCTACATCAAAATACAGAGGCAGGGCTCAGCAGTGTGTAGTGTAACTGCATTCTATGTCAGTCGTTTTCCGCAGACAAAAAAGAAAAATGGGCAGCACTCAAAGTTGCCTCAAGACGAAGCTTCGGGCGACTTCAGAAAATGAAGCGCCATGAGTGCCATCCCGCTGGCTGGTTTTCATTTTAGAAGGCAGGGAAATGTTGGGGATCAGCAAACCCAACCTGCATGGACCTTGGGGATCTTTGTGCTGAAACATAAAAAGGCCTAAACCCACACTGTTGCCACTAAGTAGTAACTATAGAATTGTTGAAACAGAAGCCATGCCCTAGCTCAAACAGCATCAGTGTTATTCCTCCTCTACCAAAACTTTACTGTTGGCATTATGCATTTAGGCAGTTAATGTTCTTTGGGTATCTGCCAAACCCAGAATTTTCCCTCAGACTGCAAGATGTTCTTGCCCTGTTCATATACCCTGTTCTTTAATTTGAGGGTACTCCATCTAGGGGGCTACCTAGCACTGTAAACATTGATGGTAAACATATATGTGCCTCTGGCCAGTTTGCATACCCCTCCATGTGAGCAGGTGGCACCCAAGCTGTTACACTGGAAGTAGTTACTCATTGAGAGGGCCACCTTCTGACATGTGCTATTAGATATTTTAATACCCCTGCATGTGAGCAATGGCTGCTCCAGTTATTTCAGAACAAGAACTGCACCCACTTTTGACAGGAGGTTGTTGATAAGTGACAGCTTGAAGGTCACCTTCTATATGTGTTACTGCATAATTACACGTTTCTCCGTGTGAGCAGATGGCCTCTCAGAAAAAAGGAAAAGCATGTTGAGCAGTTTGCCTTACTCCGGCAAGAATGCACCTTTGACTTTAGGTGGTTAATCGGGATGGTTGGAGGGCCATTGTCTGATGGACAGTTACAAAAAAGTAAAAAAATGTCCTCCTGAGCAGAGGGGAGGGGGCATGAATGGGGTCGGCTATGGGAGGGCAGTTGGGGCCTAGGGATTGGGCGGTCCCAGACAGCAGGGTCTGCCTCCGCTAAAGTTTTATGGAGCCGCCCATCCCAGTTGCTTTCTTACCTTCAGCCAGGGAAGGAGTATGAAGGTTGCCTGGAGATTCTGGGGAGGGGTGGACAGGAGAGAGTTTGGTGCTGGGCTCCTCTGCAAAAAAAATCTTCGGAGGAGCCTGGTGCCACTGATTGGGGGGGGGGATTCAGGGCTTGCAAATACATGCCAGGCTCTTCACTGAGTATTATTTGCCTGGGTGCCCCTGTTGTACTGACAATACACCTCTGGTTTTAAATAATATCACAGTTTTATATTAGAAAAACCTAACCTTTTTTTAACCTAATATTAAAAATATAATTGCAAATGCAAATTATCCCATGTATTTCTGAATAGCACATATTCCTTTTCATCCACGTTATCCTTTTTATTCCCCCTTTGTTTTCAGCATGCATGTTTTTTTAAAGAATTGTGCTGGTAATGAAAATAGCTCCCCCCCCCCATTTCCAGTCATTAGGGCAGGCTGTTGCAGAAGATACTATTTCTGAACTATCTATCACCTTAGTTAACGTTTTGCTGGGCATAAATCATAAAAAATGTGAGGTTGCATAGCGACAATTTTGTTCTCAGTGCCGGCTATTTCTGTAACTTTATTTAAAAACCCGAAGCATCACTTACTGTACCTGAAACCCCTAGCGAGGCAGTTGTTGGAGTGGAAGGAAGCTCTGACGTCAGAGAAGCTATTTATTCCACCGGAGACCATTAGCGGTGCCTTACCCTTTGGCGCTTCTGTTTTCAGGCGCATAGTTAAAATTTTATGAATGGGTTTTGACCAATTATTCTTTATTTTTAGCACAAGAAGGGAGAAGCGGCTTGTGTGTGTGTGTGTGTATATATATATATATATGGCACATTACTGATGAGCATTAAAACATGGATGCTAAGCAATAAGGGGATTACATTACCTTCCAATACTCTACTGTTTTGATTGCTTGGAATTAGAGCCACTGTCTGTAACGATATTCTGTGGTTAGAGATTCACACAATTCCGCTGTGTATAAATGCACGATCATTTTCCCAAGACTTTTTTATTCTTAATTTTTCCTAATTTCCCCCCCGAGACTTCCATGAGTTCATACATGCATGACTTTAAAGCTGCCAGTCTGTAATTGTTCACAGTATGCAAATGCCTGGAACCTTGTTTAACCCCTGCGGCAGGGCAGAGCCGAGCAATGCTATTTACTGGCAGTAAATGTGTGTATAATCTCTCTCGGGCTCATTAGCAACAGGGAGATAAGTGCTCTGTAAATGCCAGGAAATCTGCCCTTTTATACCCACACCATGCTGAGTGTTAGTGGGTCACTAACCGAAAGCAACTGATGAGCAGTTTTCCATACTTTGTGTTCAACCACTTTCTGCTAGATTTGTGGCAGACATCCATGACACCAGAATCATCTATATTGTATCCAGGATCAGGGGCAAAACAGACTGTCTGTATCCCACAGTCACACTCCCTTCCCAGAGACTATTATCCACTGTTACTATAGGCACCATCTCTCCCTACTATACCTGCTATCCCACAGTCACACTCCCTTCCCAGAGACTATTATCCACTGTTACTATAGACACCATCTCTCCCTACTATACCTGCTATCCCACAGTCACACTCCCTTCCCAGAGACTATTATCCACTGTTACTATAGACACCATCTCTCCCTACTATACCAGCTATCCCACAGTCACACTCCCTTCCTAGATGTTATTATAGCCACTTCTACTATAGGCAGCACCTCACCCTACTTGCAGTGTAGACCCCTGCATAATGCAGTAGCTTCAATCTGTATAGTTGATCTTTTAGCTGAAGAACGTTCGTGTGGAACGAAGTGCAACCCAGGACCCTCAACACTACTAGGCATCATTAAGTTTAAGTAATGTTGGAAATGCCTAATTTCGTACAGTTTAATGTAAATAAATTACATGTCCATGAAACATTTATTTTAAAGCTTTACTTAAGCAGGACTTTTCAAATGTTTGGTGGCAAAACTGGAGCAAAATACCTATCCTCAATGGAAATCAGAATTTTCCATACTGTAATTGAATGAAATACGAGAATCTCACTCACTTGTAAAAACACTTGTCTTCTTTTCCCTCTAAGTGAAATTGTAAAACTAAAACATCTGCATGTGGACAGTTTTTCTATCCCCAACTGTTGTTGTTTTCCCTTGGTGAGTTTGTACTTGGCATAGCCCTTTTCTGCCCTACCGCATTGCATATTTGGAGAGGGAAACTTGTAAAGCAAATTTTCAAAATTCTAGGAAGAAAGGGAAGTTGCCTAATCGAGTTTGCAAAACTGTGGAAAATAAACCATTCCAAGTTGTGTTCTAAATTATGGTTTTCTTCTTTTTTTTTTTTTTTTTTTTTTTTAGCAACAGCCATATACCTTTTTTTTTTTATTTTTTTAAATAGACTAGATTGGGAAGGGTGTGTGAAACTGCACACTAAAACAAAGGTTGACTGGTGGACCTAAGTTTGTTTCCTGAAGCAGAGTGATTATTTTGCAGGATATTAATGATAACATATCTAACCAATGTTGGGGTGGAAGTGGAACTCAAAATCTACTGCACTTTAGCAATTATAACCAATGCATAGTCTCTGAAACTGAAATCACCTTGGGGTTCCATGACCTGTGTAAAAGCACATGGCTTTTGTGTGGCCATGAAGCTCATCAGTGACCTTTAATCTATAGAAAGAAGAATGTTTATCTATGCCTTGGGTCAGGTTGTGACTGAATTTGATTAAACTTCTAATGGACCATCCTCTCATCCATGCGGAACATCAACATGGATCCATTGGATCCCTTGTGTGATTACCCCTCATATTTTGACACCTGTATTATGTATTATTTCATGTTCTCAGATATTAGTAATATGGACATGGAATGCAACCATCCTTTCCAGCGGTAGAAGGTCAACGTTCCATAGGTGACAACCAAGACCATCTTAGCATGTACCTATGTGTTATCAAATGCACTGGCTGCGTTTTGTCATTTGCTTCCCCAAAAATCACCTGACCTATTAGATGCCCATGTTAAATACTGTTGGAGAATACTTAGCAGTGGGTTTTGTTATAGAACAAAACACTTCCCATCTGACCAATAAGATTGCCCCATTCCAAAGTGTCAGATAACTACCCAGCACTCCATTGCTGCAAAGTGGAAACCATATTTATAGGGATTTTCAAAGATGCTGAGCTTGTATAAACAAATGTGATGGTTTACCAGCAAATCCTGGGTACTGGTCCACCTCCCAATGATGGTTCTTTAGTACAGAAGATCTTAGCAGCGTAAATGTATTGTTTTTTTTTTTAATAAATTTAAAATATTAAACATAAGATGTCCTGGGTAGTAGAGTGTGCCCCGCATAGTATCGTTACATTTTGCAATAGAGGGTAAAGTATTACCTATGTAATCCTACACAGATGGTATTAAAAGTAATTAACAGTTATTGAACAATTAATAGGCACCATGTTATGATCCTTGTCACCCATTAAAAAATGGATTGTGAAAATAAGTGCGACTGGTTTGAGTTTATCTCTAACAGTTTAATGTGTGTGACAGAATATTTTCATTTCATATTCAGTACTTGGGGTCTCTGCCAATGCTAGAGACAATGGTCCTTTTCTCTTTTCCTTTCAGAAGCTCTACTGGACACAACACAGTCAAGTATTCTGGTTCCCTTCAAGCACAACATCACTGGATCTCATTCACTGTGAATAGATTGCACAGCCAAAGGCTATGGGGCAGATTCACTAAGATCCAAAAATTTTCCCAGCGTAAGCTTCGCTAGCTGTCGCCGCACTTCGCCAGGCGAATTTTCACAAGCGCTACGCTACGTTAAAGGGAACTTTAACTTATAATAGAAGTGTATGTTACAGCCACTACATTCCACTACACAAGCCCAGGAAACCTTTAATAAATAAAATAAAGTTGTCCTATTGCCCTACATGTGCCCCCTGTATAGTTGTGTTGCGATATGTTAGGATATGTAGGGGGGAAGAAGGGAAACCCCCCAAAAAAATTATCAATCTTTTTCAGACTATCACCCTCCTATGCTAAAATACGCCGGTGTTTTTTTTTTTGGGACTTTTTTTTCAACCTCCTATCTATTGTATTGCACTTCGTCTGGTCTGACCAGGTGAAGTAACGTCTAGCGCAAGTGCTAACTTTGAGGAAAATTTTCATCTTAGTGAATTTGCGAAGTTACGATCCTTCGTCAGTGCGCAACTTTGCCTGGCATAAGGGTGTGAAGTTGTGCAAGTCTATCTACTTCGCTAGCGAAAATTCGCCAGAGTCCGTGTTAGTGAAGTTGTGAAATGACGTCACGCTGGCGAATTAGCGCTAGCGTTAGACGCTTCGAGCTTTCGTGAATCTGCCCCTATGTGTATTGCTTGTCTGATTTGTTGGATTGCCTCCACTTATTTTTGGCTAAGAAGTGAAAACTGTTTTAGATTTTATTTCCCTGTTTGGTCAATTGTCCTGAAACATTTTATGAGGTGACAATTGATTTGGAAAAGTTGAACTTGCAAATGATATTGTGCCTGGGCCAGAATGTGATAGCTTACAACAGCAGTGTCTTCAAGCCAACTAACAAATCATATCTATAACAGATAAGCAGACCCCTTTTTATATATATATATATATATATATACTGTATATAGACAAACAATCTGTGTTTTGTTTAAAGGGTAATGCATTTTTAGTAGCTTGATACACGAGAGAGGAGATTTTCACTCTCTAAAGATGGTCCCTTGGACATGAGTATGGAAAGTGAAAGAAATGTTTCCTGCTAGTTATGGGATATATCCCACCTCTACCAGTATTATTTGTGTACTACAACAAACAAAAGTTACTGAATAAAGCAGGACGATTAGAGGCTCTTGTGTGTTTTGTTTTAAACTCTATGAAATGCTACTGCACACAATATAAAGGCTAGAGGAACAATAGACTTATAGGGGCAAATTCAGTAAGATCCGAAAATTCGCCAGCGTTGGCTTCGCTAGCGTTCGCTCCACTTCGCCGGGCAAATTTTCGCCAGCGCTACGCAAATTCACTAAAGTACGAATTTACGCTCAGGTCGGCAAACGCTAGCGTAGTTGCCCTAGTGTTTCTTTGCACAGGGCGCAGTTACACTTGCGAAGCCTAATGCATATGGCGGGAACTTTAACTTATAATAGAAGTATATGTTACAGCCACTATATTCCACTACACAAGCCCAGGAAACCTTTAATAAATTATATAAAGTTGTCCTATTGCCCTAAACATGTGCCCCCTGTATAGTTGTGTTGCCATATGTTAGGAAATGTAGGAGGGAAGGAGGGTAACCCCCCCCCCCAAAAAAAATTGATCTTTTTCAGACTATCACCCTCCAATGGTAAAACATGCCAGCGTTTTTTGGGACTTAGAAAAAATTAAAAAAAAATTTTTTCCAACCTCCTATCTATTGTATTGAACTTCGCCTGACCAGGCGAAGTAAAGTCTAACGTAAGTGGTAACGTTCAGGAAAATGATGATCTTAGTGAATTTGCGTAATTACGATCCTTTGTTAGTGCGCAACTTCGCCTGGCATAAGTGTGCGAAGTTGCGCAAGTCTATCTACTTCGCTAGCGAAAATTCGCCAGAGCCGGTGTAAGTGAATTTACGAAGTTACGAAATGACGTCACGCTAGCAAATTAGCGCTAGCGTTAGACGCTTCGTGCGTTAGTGAATTTGGGCCATAGGGTTGATAGAAAGAGGTGATAGGCTCTACAGAATTTTGACTTCCCATAACAAGGGTGTTACATCAAATGGGTGAATGTTGAAGCAAGGGTACAGTCAGATAGGCCATGGAAATACATTTAGGAACAAGCTCAGGAGAAGTCTTGCAGTCAAGAGTTGGACAAGTAAGGTGCTGTACATGAGATTTTCTCTGCGTTCCTTATGCCTGTCCTTGTGTCATAATTATGTAGAGAGGGTCAAATCCCTCTTGGTAAAAACAGGTAATGTTTATATATATATATATATATATATATATATATATATATACCAGTGTCTGCATTCCCCTGTGCTAAGCACAGATCAGCAGGAACAACCCACCAATCCAGGGACATGTAATAAATCTAGGCCCTGGTCTTAAGAACAGAACCGTAGGAGGTCATTATTTCAAATCCTCTAAAAACAGATAAACCCATCTTATCAATGCAATGAAAATGTATTTCTCAAAAATGTGTTTTGTTCTCGGAAAATAAATCTCCCCAGGAGCAAACCCAATGGCGAACACAAAGGAAACAGCATGCATTTTCTGATTATTAGATAATTGCAAAAACATCTCTCTCGCAAATGAAGACAACAGTTGTGGAAAGTGCAAATTGAGAGAAAGGCAGCAGAAGTCAAAGTCCAATTATAAAGTTTGGGTTAAAGAGAACCTCCTCCCACTTTTTCTTCATATGCCGAGAACAGAGAATGTGTAATAAATGTTATCTTAAATTCCTCCTCCAGTGTGTAGGCTGCTAACATAACAAAAATAGTCTATAAACCAAGTTTTGTTCCTATAAGCAAGTGCCTCAAACAGATTTCCCCTAGCACGTAATAATGAAATTTATAGACATAGATATTTTGCCACTCAGCAGCGGGGACACTGAAATGATATATTTTTATATTAGATTTTATATATTTTAGTGTTATTGTGCCAGTAGTTTACACGGTATTATACACAGGTTTTGCAGAGCCCTACCCTAGCGAGACCACTTTATTGTTAGATGACCAAAGTATTTGGGGTCCAAAGTGACTTTTCAATAGTTAAGAAGATTAAGCTATCATCTGGCAGTAATTGTTTCGCTAGAAACCTGAATGAATCCTTACTGCAGTCTTTGGTGTAATGGCACATGGGGTGATTTGTGTCTTACTGCAGGGTGGCAAAATGCTGGAAAATACCTTTGCACTGACAGTTAGGATGGTTACTTTTGCCAGAAACCAGAGATGGCGACGGAAGCTGTGATGTTAGGCGGGGAGGGTTTCATGTTAGTGGTAGTAGGGTTCACGGCCGCCATCAGGGGGGACAAGTGTCCGGGGCTGAAGGGGGGCCCCTTACCAGCGCTGAAGTCTTCTTCGTGAATGCGGAAGTGCCGAAATGACCCGAAGTCCTGAAGTGGCAAAAAGACCTGAAGTCACGAAGGAGCCGACACGAAGTCCTGAAGCAGCGGAAATTAACAAAATCACGAAAGGAGCCGACGCTGAAGTCCTGAAGCAGCGAAAATACCCGATAATATCCTGTCCTGAAGCCACGAGTTCAATTCTACTGACACCAATGTGGGTTGTTTTTTAATCCCCTGGCCACCAATGTTTTATTTTAATACTCTATAGGCTACTGCCACCAATTTTTTTTGAAATTATTTTTTGGGGCCCCAATTTTTTTTTAACTTGTAAGGGGGGCCTTGGCGCAAAATTTTTTTTTATAAAAATAATCTTTGGGGCCCCAATTTTATTTTTAACCTATAAGGGAGCCCTGACCATCAATAGCTTTTTATAACTTGTGTGTGTGGGGGGGGTTACCTTTTTTAGCACTGATGTCTTTGTGGTGTTTTAACTGTGGTGTGGAGTGGGTGGGATTTGGGGTGGGGCCTGGGCTAGGCGGGGCCCAGGGGGCCCTGAAAATTTAGTTGTATGGGGCCCTGTGATTTCTAATGGCAGCCCTGGTAGGGTTTATGCGTGTGGAGGTGAAGTCTTTGGGGGCGGATTTTTGGTTTCAGACCACAGAGGCAATACTGAACCAAACAGCCCAAAGAGAAACCAGGCTGTCTGATTCAATACTTGACAAAATAAATGTGGTGACCATGTTGGTATCTGGAAATATCTCTAAATGATAACCGCCTGATCCGCAGGTGCAGCTTGATCGTCAATATAAAAGTATTTCTCTCAGCATTTTGCCACCTACCTGTGAGCTAATTACCGTAACCATTACCATAAAAGTGACTTTCCTTTTTTTAAAAAATGCTTTTCACCCCTTAGAATCTGCTGAATCATAGAGGAAGCAAAGGGAATAATTAGATTCCACCCACAGCAGTCTGATGATGTTGTTTAACCTGCAGTGTTATTGTATAAATCCCAGCTTCATGTGGTTGCTTACACCAAGTAGGGATTGGAGATTACCCTTGTATATAGGCAGTGCTGTACTTGGGAATACAATCACGATCCAAATGTAGGAATGGCACAAAAACTGGACCACTCCAAAATGTGTTGCAAATAAAATGCCCAAATCTTTTTCAGATGACCCTTTTTGTGGAATAAAACTATTTTTTACTTGCAACACATTTTGGAGTGAAGTTCAGTTTTTGTGCCATTCCTATATTTGGATCTTGATTGTATGACATTACTTTCCCAAGCTGAAGGTCTGGGGCATGTGCACCTTACTGCTTACTTGTTCATAATACTGGACTGTTCCCCTCTCCTTTTCCCAATCATTTCATGCATGGCAACGGGTGCAAACAAGACAATTTTATTTCTAAAACATCCATGCCTGTTGTAAATGGTATTCAAAAATCTCAGCTGTCAATCAAATATTGCCTGCCCCGCCTCTATGACTCAGGCATAGAGGCAGGGCAGACAATTACTTTCACTTTCCATTTCACCTCCTAACAGTCTAATTGTGTATCCAGTGGATGGAAATTGGCATAAGGTCCCCTACTCTGGAGCATAAATAAGATTCTGGTATGATGCAAAGCTTGTCTTATTAACAGTGTTTGCAAAATGGCGGCTGAGTGTGTCATTCCAAGATCGAAGGAAATCATTTATATAGTGTACCATTTGTTTTGGTTGACTAACTCAACAACAGAAAATAATTTGGAATTATTTTTATGGTGACAGGTCCCCTTTAAGGTATGGTTTTCTCTTTTTATTTTTTGGTTCCAGACAGGTACTTTTTTAGTGATGCAGAAAGCATACATTTCTGTAAGTTTAAAATAGATGCGGTGGAACTGCCCGGGAAGTTATTGTCAGCGCAGGCACAGAAATTGACGTTACGGGTGGTGATTTAAAAGCAGAAAGCTCTTTCCAATTTTTTACAGACAGCCTTGAGTTAGCTTCAGATTTCCAAGACACACTCACACACACACCTGTGCAGATCGTGCACTTGGCTTCTTGCCTCGGCGCCGCGAAACTTCAACTCTCGTCAATGAAGTCTGACGTCAGTGAACTAATTGGCTATCCTTGTGCGTAGGTACCCTGACATGCCCACCGCTGCTGATGTTGTGAATACCTTAGATCAACAGGCGCTTGCGTCCATCCTGAAAACATACGGGGAGGAGAGACACACCAAGAAAATAGCTTCAGCTATCGTTCAAGCACGTAGCATATACCCCATCACCAGAACTCAGCAGCTAGCCAGCATTGTTACAGGTATCCTCATTAATTCTGAACTGTGTCTGAAAAAAAGGGGAAAAAAAAATATTAATCCTTGCGGTCCCAGAGGGATCTATTTGTCCTGAAAAATCATGCAGGATTTAAGCTCTTCTCTCCTTCTGATGGAGGCATCAGTTTCTTTGTTTCGCTATCTTGGTTGATTAGTTTAATAATAGATTGTGCATGAATTGATTTCTCCTATATGCCTGCCAGGGCGGAATATGGAGTTACAGGAGGAGACGGAATGTTTGATCATTCTGTTAGCATTCCTGTTGCACTCATAGTTCATGCTTGTCATGGCATTCAACTGCCGTCTTTAATTATTTAGAATTCAAAGAGTTACATGCATTCTCCAACAGCTGATATATGACTCATTATTTTTTTAGACCTACCAAAGATGGTTTTTGAGATGATACTAAAACATGCTAAGGTGACACCCATATTTAAAAGGGGATCACAATCTGTAGGGAATGGTCCATAAGTCAGTCTCTGATATATTTGGGTAAATATTTCTAATAGGTTTTGCAGCAGGCAATGTTTCCTTAGTGCACCCCACAATCAAAAAAATTTTCCTGCTGAAATTTTAAGACCAGTAAAACATTAATAGGATGCATTAGGGTGTCAAGCCCTAACTATATTTTAAAAGTGTACAAGCAATGTCCTGTTTAGCTTGTTATGCATGTAAACATCTGCTTGACTGGTGATGATGCCAAACAAATGGATCATTGTCTAATTCAGCCCGTGTTGATCCAGTCATTGGCCCCAGGCCTACAGGGACCCGTCAGGTGAAAATGGCATCAACGTACCCATGAATTTTTAACTAGCCTGAAAGATATTGATACTGGTTGACATACACAGGCCAATAGGCTGCCATAAAATCCCTGGGAGGCACCAAGTTGTTACAGTGATTTTAGGTGCTTACCTGAAGAATAGGAGCATCCATCTGAGGTACTTTTAACCACAGCTTGGGGTACTATTCAAGCAGGTGCATGTGATGTATAGAGGTTTTGGAAATAGTTCTGTACTTAACGCCTACTCACCTAACCCTGCAAGACTGGAAGAATATGATGGTACAATGCTCAGTGAACAGAACCCCAGACTGGTGCATTTTTTGAATAAGCAGATCACCAGCCCAGGGTAACAAATAAAAAAATTTGGGGGGTATCTAATAATTTTTACCGGTCCTTCTCCTTTAATCAATGAAATCACCAAGACACATAGTATGAAGATGTCCAATTCAAAATTTATTTTTATTATCTTGTTTTTATCTCCTCTACTTAGGATGTATATAAACCACTGTATTGGGTCCAACCAACTGATTAGTTTTGTTCTGCCATTATCATGCCTGTATTTTTACATATGATATCCCAAATAATCCTTTAAAGTCACTGGGGATTTGTATTAAAGGCAGCCATATTCTTACATCTTCTCAAGAGCAAGCCATCTACAGTGAGGTTTGAGGAAACATTCCCTGGAGAGGCTCTGACATATAAAGACTTCACACACAACACTAAGGTCACAGTATTGATGAATACTACTGAATCATTTGGAACATAAAATCAGTCCATTTACTTGCTTAATTGTTCTTTGTACAGAAGACTACATTTAGTTTATGGTATATGAGGTATGAGCGCCCAAAAGGGATTGCTGTTTCGCCTGGCCTTTACTATGATCTGTCTTGTTTAACTGGCTGTGCACCAAGGGCCCATATATAATCTTGGATAATTAAGCCTGACAGTTGGAGTAGGGCCATTAAGCCCTTTATAGACATTAGCCCTTTATAGGGGAAAGCCACTTAATAGGAATATCACAAGGTGGTTGTTGAGAGTTTTGGACATGCATAAATGCCGGTCACTTATGGGCTTATTGTGTTCAGTTACTCTTGTCCATTAAATACTTAGCCATCCATTTAGTTACCATTCATGATTAATCTATGTGCCATGGGAAAGACCCCAAGGGAAGCAAGTGGAAGGGTGTGACAATAACTCCTAGGTCTAACGGTGACCTTCATTGTTGATAGATAAGAGGCACTGGCGCAAAGTCTGGATGGACTGAGGTCTGATAGGATGATGGTCAGGCTAAAACTCCTGTTGGACCAAGTGGTTCAACATATTTCTCAGTGTCTTCTGAATATTTTGGAATCCAATCAGCTGCATTGGGTGGAATATACATAAAAATATTTCTCTGATATAGCTTAACAGCCCTACATCAATATAAATGCACTTGATGTTATGAACCTTTCTCTAACAGGTTAAAGTCTGAAGGCTTACAGTGGTAGGAATATGTCTATTCATTCAGTTAACAGTTGTCAGGAGGGGTGATCAGGTGTTGGCTGCAATTGTGATTGGCTGTTGCTGCATCATAACCCTAATTGCTGTTTCTTGTTCCAATTTGCTTTCTCTTTTGTGACCTGGAAACAGCTCAGGTCACCTTGTTGGCCACTCTGTGTTCTGAAGTGTCTGGCAGGGATTTTTTATTCCCATGCTGCAAACCTTTGTCGATGTTCCTTATCCACTTTCCATGCTTGTGCTTGTCTCTATGGGAGTTACAAACTCAGGGTTTCCTAGTAGGAAGCCTGAATGTGCTCTTGCGTTGCACGTTCGATAATTGCTGCCGGTCCCTATTGTCTTTGCGGTCATGATCTCTGCGCTGCCGTTCCAACTTGCTTTCACATTAGTGAAATGGGAAAACAATTTCCGGCATCAAATTTGATGGAAAAAGAGTGCTAATTAATCTCAGTACAGTAGCCAGTGTCTTAGCAATCATTGATTCATAATGGAAACCAAGTGCATTATACTGTTAGCTGGAATTATGTTGCAACAAATTCAGGTTATGTTGACTATAAATTAGGGCCAAACCCCTACATTTTGGAAATCTCCTTATCATAAAAAGATCAGTTCACAAGCTTTTCAGTTAATAGATCCCATATATATTAAGTTATCTATATGAAATGTTACATTTATAGACAAACATTGGTGGAAGATATACTGTAATAGACATGATACTCATTCATAGAAGTAGGATCCTCAGTGATCCTTTATTAGTATTTTCAAGAGGAGCAGTTGGTCTTCTCTTTTTAGATTTAGTCTAGATTCAAGCTTAAAGGGGTGGAATTGAAGCACCCCTGTCTCAGAAGTCTTAAAGGGGAAGTCAACCCTCCCGGCACAAAACCCATCCCCCATAGGCCCCCTCCCTCCTCCCCTCTGGCCTACCTCCCCCACAGGCTATTGCCCCTAACCTGTTAATTACACCAAAGTCCAGGTCCGCTGCAGGCAAGTTCACGGGCACCATCATGTCCAGCACCATCTTCTTCCTTGATCCGAGTGTTTGGTGGAGCATGCGCAGTAGAACACATTTGCCGGTTGGTACTACTGCCTGAATTTCACTAAGTTTCTGAAAAGAGGAAATTGGAAAATTTTGTTAAGTTCCGGTGCATGCACAGTAGTACCAGGAGGAGGGGGAGGAGCCTACTGGGGGGAGGGTTTTCAGAGCTGGAGGGGTTGACTTCCCCTTTAATATAAAATTTTGGACATTTTTGGAGTCTTTATGCTTATGTTTACAAATAGTCAAACATAAGTGGCACATGTCTCTGGTGCATATCTAGGGTGCTGGGTGCATGCCTTTTGTCTGCATACCTGTAGCTTTGGCCCCCACAATTTTTCCAATTAATAACATTAGGATCAACCATCAAAAATACCAGCCAGGCCGGTAAAATATCATCCAGGTGGCAACACTAGGTGTGGCCTTTTCTCTATTTCCAGAATGTTGGGTGGTTTGAGCGTGGGTCTGGACCACAAAGAACCAGGGCCCGACTGTATTTTTCCCGTTGTCCCGCTGACCCTGGGCAGTTTGACCTGATGGTGATAAGCGGTCACTGCCACCTTGGGTACAAAACTATTTGACCCAGCATGTTTCCATTCATATAAATGGGAAGAGGCTGCAGGCAGGAAAGAATGTTTTGACTGACAGTCAGATAACTGTGTTCCGCAACCTTATATATAGTCACCAGGGCATACGGCAAAAAGATCAAGGAGGCACAGTCTGTGGCTTAAAATGTAACAATACAGGCATAGTTGTAGCAGCAATGAACCCATACAACCCTATAACCCCGTACAGAGAAAAAGCATAAATACAGGTCAGCAGAGGTTTTCCTCGCATGTACAAACATTCCGCAGGAGAAAAATGTAATGTAACAAGCGAAGGCAACATCCTGAAGTTGATAAATGCAGCAGAACAATGTGCACTGTTTGTCACTGAGGAGACACTTATGTAGAACAAGCCTGAAGTGATTACTTTAACATGTTGTTTTTATCCCTCTGTCCTTATCAGCTGTCATGTACAAGCATCTCCTGTGAATTGCCACGAATGAGCAGTTGATAAGAGCCCTATCTACATTTCAGCACATTAACCTACACAAAGGCACAATGAACTGCCAGCGAGTTTCCCTTTCAGCTCCCTTTCCTCCACGTTTCTTTCTTGAATTCGAAAAAAAAAAAAAATCAGTCTTCGCACCCTAGGGTTTCCATGCGGAATCAGATGGAGACTTTGTTAGCTGGGTGCTGTTGAGTGATGAGTGTGGCTCTCACAACAACAATACACTGGGATGTATTTCACATTGTGCAATACAAACTGTCATAATATTTGCCTAACCATTGTCATTTGTCTTCTTACACTTAACTGAGGGCTGATTGAGCTGCTCATTTACATGAGCCGTTACGTTGTTGTTTGGAGGACAGGGCTGCAGTTTAGCACTGACATATTCTGTTGCGCTTTACAGAGATTACACATGGGGATGAGCGATTATTTTCGCAGTTTTGCCATGGAAATGACGCTCATAGAATTCAATGGGGAAAATCGTTGCTTGGCAAAAAAAAAAAAATGTGCATCCAAAAAAATGTGCGTCAAAAATTTTTTGTCACCCATAGGCTTTAATGCATTTCAGCAAATTTTTGCCAAAGTGAAACTGGTCAAATTCGATCATCACACATCATTCCCAAGAGCCTCTTCTCCAGTGAATCTAAGGTTCCTATTACATTCACATACACTAGGGGTAATTTTATTAGAAACCATTTAACCTGCCTGTATTCTTTTGAATGGTGGAAGGAAACCTTGTCTAGAGCTCCATCTTTGCCTTGTTCTTGATTTTTTGCCTTCTTTGTTTCTTTTTTCCATTTTAAGACATAAACCAGCTTAAACTTGGCAAGGGGCATTTATTAACTAAGCATGATGGGAAAAGTGCTATTTTTAGATACAAATTAGCATGCTTTTTACCCACAATACAGCCCCCCCCCCCCCAGAATTTCAGTGTTTGATTTGGACCAGCTGCATTTGCAGGCTATGCCTCAAAATGAATGCCATTGTGTGTAATTTTTTCTGAACATCATGTACAAGTTGTGGTTGATATTTTTTAAGTGGGGAAATTCATCATCCACCATAGAGACAAAATGGGCTGGCACAAAACTGGAACTGAACCAAAAGGTTTCTGCTTAAAATGTATTTATGTTGTAAATATTAGATCATCCAAAAAGCCTTATGCGTATCATGCCATTTTGGGGCAAGCCCAATTTGCCTCTATTGTGTATTATAGACTTCTCTATAGAAGTACATCCAGACTTTATATTCCATGTGTTGAGTCTACTACTTTTAAGCCAGGTTATACACATTTCCCCATTGCATATTTTTGAAGTGGGGACAACATTTCTGGCACACTGTGTTTATCATGGATTCATGGGAGCTGTGGAATTACCACTAGGATTCAGGGTTGTGCAGAATGGACACAATGGTGATCAGTGAGTAAGTGCCCTTGGGTGAGGGCTCAAACCGGAGATACTGATTCTTGTAAATTAATCTACAATTAATAAAATGTTTTCATACTATTTTTGGTGGCCCTTGTTGAGTTTTTTGAGTGCCTGGATGCCACCTGTTTTTTCCTGACAATAGTGGCCAACACAACTATAATTGTTTGGATGAAAATATAACTAAACCTCACTGCATGAAACATTTGTGTCCATATAACTGCTCACCTACTTTTGTTTTTTTTTTTTTTTAGCGTTTTGTATACCTCAATGGAACTCACAGCTCAAAATGGTTTCTAATTAAAAAAAAAAACTCGAATCAGGGTTAACAACCCCAAAGTTTGGCAGTAAAAAAACTCGAGTTTTCGGGCAAGGGACCTCTGCCATTGACTCCTACATGACCTTGACAGGTTTTAGATGGTTTATTTTTGGATTGATTTATTTCCAGGGTTGGAGTATAATAAATTTTAAAAAAGCAAGTTTTTTGAAAATATGAATTTTGATGAAAAAAATAAACTCAAAAACTTGCATTTTTTGTGGAAAACACAACTCAATCCGTAATAAATAACCCCCTTGGTGTCAAAATTATTCTTTGTATCATATTGCAGTCATAACTGAGCCTTTCTAGTTTTCTATGAAGGGCCAATATTTACATGGCCGCCCCCAGACCCAGGCTACCATCCTGCCTGGATGTTAGCAACCATGGCATATCAAGCCTAACTGCAACACAGCTAATGTATGAAGAAGAAATCTCCTAACAATCTCTCTGCATGTAATGCATGACCTGTAAGCCTTTATTGTAACATGGAAAACCAGTGAGCATTCTCCAAGGCCACATTCGTCTATTCATTTCCTGAGGTTCTGTTGTAAAGAGCTACAGTATGTGGTAGTGAAAAGCTATATATATATATATATATGGCTACCAGAATCCCCTTTTGTTTTGCAAATAAATAACAATTTATAAACAAATATTTATTTATGTTATAAAAATACTCTTTCCTACAAGAGGAATTACATTATTTCTAGCATATTTACTAGATCACGACTATATCCATTAATAGCATGTTTTGCACCAGAATCCATATTTGTATGGAAGGTAAGGTACCTCACCCTATGTATCTGCTCCTTCTGCACATTATGAGAAAATGACAGTTGCTGGGGATCCTGTAAGTTACTATAGCAATATCTAAAAAAGAAAAACTAGCATTAAACAAATATGCAAAAATCAGTTTTTAGCCTCACGTGGGTCATCCAAGCTGTTGGTTCAGTTTCTCATTTGGCTATGAAAAATGTGTGGGTGAAAGCCGGTGTTACATAACGTCTGTATTACTCACCACTAAATAATGTTTGCAAACTGTCTTACATCAGCTATTTTCTTATCACAGAGAAGCGCTTCAAACCCATCAGAGCCGAACATTTCGCAGATATTTTCCCCCCTATATTTGTAGTAAAATTATAACCCACATAAAAACATTTTTGGTGTTAAAAACTGCACATTTTACTTGTCTAAAAAGCTTCAATATGTTTCTCAGCACAGTGATATACAAGAGACATAAATAACCTTATGATACACAAGAGCCACAAATATTGAATTATATCCTTATATCAATAGTGTTGTAATCTTTAGTGATATATTTAGTATAAAGCTTATCTAACCAACATTTTCCTCTACATACAGTAAATGGTTGTGACAAAGCGTTGTTTCCAAACAAAGTATGGAAAGTGAAAAATGAAAGTGAAGCATATTGTGTTGTTTCCAATTTCCAACACAAACATTCACATCTTGGGTAGACAGTACAGCATACCCCTGTTAGTTAGACACTGGCTTTCCATACATTTAGCTTGAAGTCACTTTTAAACAGTTATAGAGCCATGCATTCATAAATAATATCCATAAAAATACATGTAAAAGCAGTAAGAGACCATCTATGTTGCTTAATTCAGTAGAGCATGAAGAGAGCATTTAAACCATACAGAGTTTAGAGTTTCAAGACACATTTTAATACCTAAATGTATTGGTGTTGAAGGCAGCACTCAAAAAGGCAAAAATACAAAATGAGGAATTGATCGCTTCACTTGCAAAGACCAATACCAAATATACAAATGGACCACTAGACAGTGTTATATGACTAACAGTCTAGTTTTCACATACTAATTGAGTGCTTTTGTTTAACCAGGTTACTTTTTATAACATTATCGGACTCCTCAGATGACTAAATTGGAGAAAACCTAATGTGATTGCAATATTTAAAAATAGTTTAAACCTGGCAATTATAGACCTGTAAGTTTGACATCTATGGTAGGAAAGCTATTTGAAGGTTGGTTAAGAGATTATATTTAAGATTATGTGCGAAAGAAAGGCCAGTAATCAGCATGGTTTATACAGGACAGATAATGTTAAAATATGTAGATGCTTTGATGATGCTCTAATAAGTAGCATGTTAGGCATTTAATATAGTGCCACAGAAAGGACATGGACACATGTAGCTAAGAGCTAAGATATGCCATAAGGTTCTATATTGGGTTTGCTTTTATGTAATAACTTGCAGGAGGTTATTGAAGGTAATATGGAATTTGTAATCCAAAGAGGCAGATGACATTCATTGTTGAAAAATGTATGGTTTGCACTTAAGATAGATGAATCCTTGATGGAGAAAGACCTAAAAGTTAGATGTAGCAAGCAATGCCTGTAAGTAGCAAGGTTCAGCAATATACTGTATTCTCCTCTATTAAATGGAGTAGAGTCATAGGGGAAAGTGCGGTTTTCATGTCCAATGGACATTATTGAAATTTTGTTCAGAAATGAACAACTGAGGGACCTTATTACAATAGTGTTTAGAAAAGAACAACCAAGCTGATAAGGGGTACAGAAGTTCTGGCCAGTTTTAAATTGCTTTCATTTGGGCTCTGAAGGCCATAACTATGTATAATTATACAAGGGGCCTATAAAATACACTCTATGATTCCAGTATGGCACAAGGACACCCTCCTTTAATTATGGCTACCAATGCAGGATCATAAGTTGATTGGTTCATTGATTAATCCACCTATAATCTTGTGGACTTCTACCAACAATGCACTGTTGGTGGCACATGCTCACAGCCACTGAAAAGAATCCATTGACATTACCTATTTTTGCTATGGTCATTCTTCAACGGTCTCATTTCAGCCTGAAACGAGACCATTTCTTTGTAGTCATCCTTCAACAATCTCATTTCTACCGAAATGAGATTGTTGAAGAATGACTACAAATAAAAGAGGTAGTAATAAGTGTTCAGTGGCTGAGACCCAAGGCTCTCCCAGCTCTTAGCATGACCCATAAAGCGTGCACGATTGGTAGATATCCACACAGTAGCAAAGGTGGATTAACGACAGCAACTTTGGTATTCACAAAGCATACCTTAAGGGTATCTGAAACAGATAATAAACTTTCATTTCTATGTTATAGCCTAATTGGTCTCAGCTTGGGCCTCCAAATTGGGTCATCTCAACAGATTGGATTCCATTCCTACGGTATAATTTCTCAAATCAGTCCTCGCTGATTACTGTGAATTATTTAGGGATATCAATGCATCTTTACAGGTAGATCGGTATTGTGCCTATGCTGCTGTGTGCATACCTTCAAAACATGCACAGTTGATGGGTCATACCAACAGGTGTGAGAGCCTTGGGTCTAAACCACTTAATAGAAGCTATTATCATTACTTATTTACTTAGCAGTCATTGTTCAACAGTCCCATTTCAAGTTTGCCTTTATTACTCATATCCTAATTGCTCAGTTCAGCACTCATATCCTAATTGCTCAGTTCAGGCACAAAACTAAGGCTACAAGCTTAATTCTACCTTACGGCATCTTGATGATTGGTTTATCAAATTAAGAACCCCATTGAGAAAGGATTATTAAAGGGGAAGGCAGTTGTTAAATTTAAAGCCAAAGCAACAGCTTTCATATTAAAACTTTATGATGATGTTCATTGAAGCTTTTACCCCCACCCCTCCCCGTGTCCTTTACGACAACTTAAATATGTAAAGCCAGTTATATCTAGGTTCATGGACTTTAATTAACAGTTAGGAAATTGTAATATCACTTGAATTTTAGATTGGTGAGAATTCAACACTGTATTAAGCAGCCTAGACAAAAGGACATGAAATGCGTCAGAGAGACTTATTAAATGCAATGCAAATTCACTAGCCAGATTCCTGCAAACAGGTGCGAGAGATGAATTAATTTTTAAACTCCACCACTCTCACTCTGGGGATGTTCATGCATCGCATTGACAGCCACAGCACGTTGACAATTTCATCCTCGAGCTTAAAAAAATTCTAGTGCAGTTTAACTAGGAAATCTTACCCGATGCTTAACCATTCCTCTGCTTGCTGAGCTGGAATCTGCATCCTTGCACAATGCTTGGGTTGACCATGCTGTTTCTTCAATGGTTAAATAAAGGGGAATTGAAGCAGGGCTCTACAGTCTCCTGCAATGGGAAATGTTAATTTCTCTCTCTGGGATTTCAAATCATTCATCTAGCCAGAAGCACACCGAGTTTTTATGAATGAAATCCATCTTGCCAGCTGAATACAAATGCTTCTCTATTATCATATTGTTCTATTACCCTGCGAGATTCTGTTTAACTTGTAATATGATTTTCTTTGGTGAATTAGCATCAGGCTATTTGCTGTGCACTTTTGATCCTTGGTATGAAATATCCATATAATTTGGGGACTTTAACCCGTTCAGGAACAGAGCATCTCTTAGTATCATAATAAACCTTTTTTTCATCCACAACTAGTTTGTAGATTTGGCATGGTATTATTATATATAAACCAATATTAACAGGGTAATAACAGGGTGTCATGCTTTTAAAAGACTTTTGCAATATTTGACATTGAAAAGCCCACCCCAATTATGTTCAATCATGCTCAGTCATGTTTGCACATGCACCATAATCTGTCTGAGCCACTTAACTTTAATCTGCACCCCATTTGTTGCCCCTGATTCAGGACTGTCCTCCCAGATTTAGGGAAAATGGGAAGGTAATGTCACAGGACTACCTTTGTTGAAGATCTATTAACTGTGTAGAAAGGGACTGCACTAAGAAGCACCTAAATGCTGCTTCAGAAATCTGTATAATAAGGAATAATTGGCATTTGCATTTAAGAATGCTGAGGATCAATTGTAAACCCACTAAACAGCCATGTAGCCCCCCCCCCCATATTAGAATTTTTTTTATTTTGGGCAGCCTATCTATTCTGGAATCTGAGACATGTTTATACATTGGTTATCTGATGTCACATAGCTAGTTCATGTGTTGTACTGGGAGAATCAGTGCTGTTGTGGTTCATGCATACATTTACTCCACTATTGAAATGATACATGTATTTTACATATGTTCTTCCATATGAACACAGTGGCCTTTTCATAGGGGCTGAATCTGCATCTTATATTGAATGGTATATGTCCAGCTTCTTGGGAAATGGGCATTGAATGTGTTTGGTGCTACCAGGCATTGCATCTAAGCTCATTATATTGTGGGGGTTCACTCGCTGGTAGGCTGCAAATTAGGCAATTTCACACACCAGGACCGGTGGAAGGGCTTACATCCCGTGTTTATTTTTCAGGGGCTACAGTTTCCCCTCACAGGGGGAAGAAAACAACAGTTTGAAAAGAAATATCCAGCCTCCTGGCTAACACAAAAATAAATGTTTTTTCTCTTTCACCTGATGCTGAGCAATCCAGCAGCGTGTCTCTCTCTCTCACACACACATCCTCATCAGCTCTCCTGCTCAGCTTCAGGTGGACTACAAATAGGCCTAGGGCCTCCTGAAAACCTGGCCAATGGATATGGGAATCCACCCCACCCAGATCTTGTGGATTCCAAGTAAGACCAGCCCAGGATCAACAAAACCGCAGAGAGACAAAGTGTTTCTCTGCTAAAACACTGCTGGTCTGAGAATCCGTGGCCCAACGTACATGTTATCAATCACTTTTCCTCAGGAAACTGGGGACCTTTTTGTCACCATACCACAATATTTTATAAAATATTTTATATCAGCATTTTGTTTTAATATTTTACATTTCTTCTTGTTCTCAGGTGCCTCGATTCATGCTCTGAAATTTTTCAATGCCCAGCACGTGTGGAGTCTCTCTGCATCTTTGTAAACAACAAACTCAATGAGCTTTATGCAGGGCTAAACACCACAGAGAAGTTTCTAAGGCCTGAATGAAGTCTTGTCACTATTTCTTTCCATTCCCTTGAAGACCGAATTGTCAAGAGATTCATCCATGGAATAGATATGGCTGATAAGCCACATTTAGTGGAGTAGAGTGGTGTGTTTATATAGAGGGTATTTCAATGGATTGGTCATTTGTTTAACCAACGTGAAAAAAACTAGGAAGTAATTTGCTTACTAAGCCAGAAAGATCTGAGAGTTAAGGTGGCCATAGACGCACAGATAATATCGTACGAAACTAATTTTCATACGATATTCGGTGCGTGTATGGTGGGAAATGAGCCGACCGATATCATCAGAAGATTAAGATATCTGGTTGATCGGGCTGGACGGAAAATTTTGATCGGATGCCTTTGAAAGCTCCCTGAACATCGGCCATTGTTAGTGCTGATTCGTCAGATACAAGTAGAATTCTATTGTTTCCACATGTATATTTGACGATTCAGCTCTACGCATGCGTGTTGAAACGAACGATCTTTCTTGGAAAGATCTTTTCCGAGAAAGATCGTAATTGTTACGTCTATGGCCAGCTTTAGTCTTAATTTTATTTACAGCAGATGGTCTGCAAAGAGCCTGGGACCAGCCCAAGATACATGAAACTTCCAATAGATTCCCCAACCTTTGCCTCTAAAATTGAGGGCAAGTGGCCCAGGGTGACAGCTGAATTGAATGCTAACATTTTTGTATTTTAATACCCCTGCTTCTTATAACACACATTTAGGCTTGCTAAACATTTAGAATACGTCTGGGATTATGTCCAATATTATCCTGCTTAAGTGTAATTGAGAGGGTTTTTTTCCCTTGAGGTTTATATTTATTTCCAACTATTCCTGTTGACATTTCTCGTTAAATCTAAATGAATTGCCTTTTCTACCAATATCTACTATCCCCAGTTAGAATGATGGTTTCACAGGAGTGTTCCAACAGACGTTACACAATCCATAGAGTGTTTATACGTGTGGTTCCATGGTGCAGAATGGAGATGTGTGTTGACAGCTTGCTGCAGTCAGATCTGGCAGCCTGCTATTCACTACTTGAAGTAGACGATATCATCTGCACGGTGATATCCAACCAAATATAATTCAATAAAATGTCTTGTTACTGCCTAATCCTGGAATATGGAAAGTACTTGTCAGTATTTCTCTACTTGTCTTTTAAAATATCCAGAAGAGTCGGGGAGTTGCTCAATTGGCTTGCATTGGCATCATTACATACCATCATAGGAGCAAAATGTTCCTTAGTGCACCACACATGTTGGAGGATATCTGCCTGGTGCAAACATTGCAAATAGCAAGGGGCTACTGATCCTAGTTTCCCCTTGCTGCTTCAGGTTGGTACATCATTTTCTGGCCCAAACTCACCTGTTACTGCAATGTCAGAAATCTTTCCATTATAGTTAATGACAGCTCAAGAGGACACAATTTGTTGTGGTCCGAACCACCTGTCAATGATTGGAGGGCAATTATTCACAATGGATCCTTCCAAACCACTTGAAGGTGCCAGTACCGGTGGTGGTATTACAGTCAATGGGAGACAACAGGACCAGTTTCACTTAGAGGTGTCCAAAGCACCATCAAACCTGGTCCTGCTGAAAACAAGCTTTCTCTGCTAGGACCTACTTTGCTGGTAATGCCTCCCATGCAATAAAAGTACATAACCCATTCACAATTATACCACATTGCCATCAAACTTTATGTAACGTGGTTATAACACAATAGGGAGCAAAACTGAGATGACATGGTGTTTGATACATAGTGTTTGTCCTTTATTGACAAATACAATGGGGAAATCTGGAGGTTCCTGTACACAGCATTAAACAAAATACTATAATACTTAAGGCTTAATGAAAATTAAAAGGTTTCTGGGAGAAAACAAACAAAAACACATTTTCCAATAAAAGCTTAAAGAAAAAAAAAAACAAGATGCGCTGAGGTCTTCGCCTGCATTCTACTCGTCTACATTAGTCACATAATGAAACAGAAATGTAAAACCCTTGCAAATTAATTTTCATGATAATGATAATATAACAAGTATTGGAGTTAACAAGTGGAACAAATAGGATAATATACAGTCACATAACTGGAGAAAAAAACACAATTGCCTTAAGGGTTTTACTCCTGTGTTGTGTTGATGAGGCAGCAATTACCGTCAGTGTCGGAAAAAGTTTATGAGCTGTGGAATATTGCGCCATATAAAAACCCTCAGAGTGGAAACCGGTAGTGTTTAGAGATTCATTTATTTCATGCAGTCGCTTGCACGCTGTTAAACAAGTTATTTCAAGCACACACCATTACTTTCCAGAATTGTATAGTGGGGAGTTTAATTGACCTAAACCTGCAGTGGGGGAAGCGTGGGAGATCCAAGATTACAGTTTGTTTTACATTTTAGGCAGGGCTTCACTGTTTTGGTTCTCAAACAGGCCTTTGACCCCCAGCATAATCATGGACTCCATAGATTGCACAGTGGGGCTTGGGTTGACTTGAGCTCTTCCAATCCTATAGAAACATAGATAGTCAGTCACAAAACCAGAGATCCTGTGGTCAGTTTCTTCTGGTCTGCAAATTTAATAAATGTTTTTCTCTGGAGAACCAAGTGCCTGAACCTTCCTATAAAGTAGATGTCTACACAACATAGATATTGCTACAGGTATGGGATCCATTATCCAGAAACCCATTATCCCGGAAGATCTGGATTATAGGAAGACCATCTCCCATAGACTCAGTTTTAATTGAATAATCCACATTTTAAAATTATTTAATATTTGTTTTATTTTTCTCCATATTTCTCTGCCCCATTAAATCTGTCCTTTTATTCCATTTTTTTTATTCCCTTGCCTTTTCTACTTTCCATCCCCCAGGATTTTACTTCAAATTTGTAATTCTGTGAAACTTTTTCACATGTAAATTGGCCATACATTGATGATTGTGGTTACCGTTGGACATAATGCCAACCAAAAGTGCATATGGGGACCAATCAGGAGCCTTCACTTAATGCAGTTGAAGCGGGACCTTCAAGATCTCTATTTAATCAATAACCATAGAAAATCAAATGGATCTTCAACAGTGGTGCTTTATACATGGCATATTAATTTACCTCTGTTAAAGTTTGTCCATCACGACAGAAAATGTATGCTGATATGTTCATTCATCTGTTTGTAACATACAGTAGGGCCAGATTCAATACAAAATAGGTTTATCATGTTAAAACTCATGAACAACATTCAATTTGAGATGCAATTGAGAAAAACATCTCACGGTTTATCACATGAAAACTTTATTGAAGTCTATAGGGAAAAAATTGGAGCTGAATTTGGAGAAAAGTTTTTTCTCCTCGAATTGTATCTCATCCATGTGATAAATCATGAGATAGATTTTTCTCACTGAATCGAATCTAGCCCGTAATTGACTGATCTGGAAATGCCAGAAGTTGCACCATGGTCCGTCTTCTTTGTGATCCTCTTGGGTCATTGCAATGTGGCCTTAAGTATTAGATTATTATTAAACTGAAACAAGGCCCTAGTGCAGCCATGACTCCTACAGTGTCTGATGTTCTCTCTTTGTAAAAGACTTTATAAAACATAATGGGAGTTTGCTACAATGTTTCCACTATGGATTTTGTTAATTATGGTCATGCCCACACTCATATTTAACTGCACACCACCTTTTATGCCATACCCCCAATCCATTCAAATTCACTGCAAGTTTTAGAGTGATTGGTGGGTTTAGGGCAGGGTTCCCCTGACCTTTTTTCCTTGAGTCACATTCAAGAGTTGCAGAGCAACACAAGCATGCAAAACGTTCCTGGGGTACCAAATAAGGACTCTGCTTGGCTAGTTGATAGCCCCTATGTGGACTGGCGGCCTACAGGAGCCTACCAGTACTTCTGGTTTTTATGCAACTAAAACTTCTCAACAAAAAAATAAGCAACTACTGTGAGGCCACTGAGAGCAATATACAAGAGTTTTGGGAGCAAAATGTTGTTCATAAGCAAGTGGTTGGGCATCACTGATTTAAAGTGTCACCCAGACACAAAAATCTGTATAATAAAAGTCCTTTTCAAATTAAACATGAAAACCAATTTAAAATTTTTATTAAATCATTCATAGCTGTTTTAAGCTCATTTAAAGATCTCAGTTAGGCATAGAGGCGGGGCAGATAATTACTTTCACTTTCCATTCAGCACTTCCTAGATGTCACTGCTCTCCTCACATTACCCCAGTTCTCTTAACCATTTAATTGTGTAGCCAGGACATGGGGATAGACATCGGGTCCCCCATTCAGGTGCACAAACAAGATTCTGAGATGATGCAAGGCTTAATAACAGTGTCCACAAAATGGCTCCTGCCAGCTTGCTATCATTTTGAATTCCCAGACTGAAGGAAACAAGAATAAAATAATTTATATAGTGTAATTAATGTTCATTTTGCTTGACTAATGTGATAAAATATGATTTATTTGGGGTGACGGGTCCACTTTAAGGAGTTGATAAAAGGGTTTTGAAGTAGTAATACTATAATGTAGAATCTGAGCAGAGTTAGACGCTCCTCTACGTAAGTAAGGAAAACACTGCAACAGGAATAGAGGCTTAATATCTTTTAGTTTCCATTGCATAAAGGAAAAGCATAAAAATACTTAATTTGCCTTCCAAAAAACAGACTACATTCCTAAATTTCCTTGTTAGCTGATACTGGAAAATTCCATATGAACTTTTCCTTCCAAGTCACCTTGCCAGCCATTGATCTGACATATTCACAACGCCTCCAGTTCCTGATCATTTATTTGCTGAAAACAGAAGGAAATGACAGATAAGTTTTGCACATTAGCAGTGTGGTGCAGTATTAGATCAGAGGTGATACTATTGCTGCTAAACATTCCCGTACTGATTTGAGGGGCATATTTATAATGCTGTGTAAAAATTGGAGGGATAATACACCACACATTACCAGACTTTGACTCCAAAATGGCGTCAAATTTGTTTATTAGAGTGACTTCCACCGGAAGCAATGTAAAATAGTGGCAGCAAATCTGGTGTTTGCTTTGTGTGGAATTACACACACCATGCAATATTTTACACAGCTTTTTTTTTGCAGAGAAATTAGTTTTACACAGCATAATAAATATGCCTCTAAGTGTCATCTTGTTGATTTATAATATGCAAATTTAACATCTGAGAATGCACTCATAATCTGATAAATCTGCCAAGTGTTCTTCATGCAGGAAAAAAAAGAATTCTCACTTATTGTAGCACATTGTATTTCTATGTTGTTTGTCTGGGTCATACATTTATCAAGGTTTGTACAACTGATTGAAATCATATGACTTAATCGTACAGGCCTATCCAGTAAAATACCAGCCAAAGCTGCGGCTGCTAAATTTGTAATCCATAGTTCATTGTTCCCTTGCCCTCCTCCACCTCCCCAATCCCCTTTACTTGGATGGCCCCATCCGATTCCTTGGGTGCAGGTCTGGTGTGCCTATTAGTGATGTGCGAACTGGTCCATCATCCACAGGACCCCTGTGTCATGATGTGTCGTGAGTTGGGTGGGGTTGGGCTGACTTACACATACAGGTCAATGGCGGGTTCGGGTTGAGCTCTTCTTCACTCCCCCCACCCGAGATCTTACAAAGCCAGCTGTCAGTTCTGGCTGCTTCCATTTATAGGTGCACTCCCCTTTTGTGATGTCAGAAATTGGTTGGTTGGGCACAGGTCTAGTAATGGAGGTGCTGGGCAGTTTAGTGCCGGTCCAATTATTGTCAACCCGCACACCACTAGTGCTTATTGATGCAATCGCCTGAGTTTCCACCAGGTCCATGGGGGTGGTAGCTACAAGGTTCTCCAGTGTAAATAAATGCAGTTACCTACTTTCCATCTGTAGAGGTGGGATCAATCTTGTGGAAGTCCAGGAGTGTGTTTGTGTACTGAATTGGATAGATATGCACTCTCTATTGTGGCAATGTTAGAGCAACGGTATTTGTGGGTGTGTTTGTAAAGACGATTACTATAGCTTCTTCTTGGCTTTCTCTCTGACATATTTCTGTACATGAATTAAGCATGTTGTTGTGTATATTGTCCTCAAACAAACCTGAGACTTTACTTTCACCCTTGTTCCCGGGAACAGTTGTGTATGCTTTATGTTGAGTCACTACAGATCTTTGTGACTTCACTGGTAACACTACTATGTTGTAAGCTTGTTTCATTATTAAAAGACCTCTGCTTGGGCTACTTGTTCTGTATCAGTTTTCATTTATTTGCATGAAAGGGCTGCCTTAGCCTTTTGGGTGCCTGGTTACCAGCAAGTATCCAACCCATCACATGGTAGACAAACATGAAAAGATATTCTCAATGTCAACACACTGTATTTACAGTTCAGCGACAACAACTTTCCTCCAGAATCTTTCAGAAGTTTGTTTTTCTTAAAGGAAAACTATACCCCCCAACAATGTAGGTCTCTATAGAAAGATATTGCCTAAAACAACTTATATGTAAAACCCTGCTTCATGTAAATAAACAATTTTCATAATAATATACTTTTTTAGTAGTATGTACCATTGGGTAATCATAAATAGAAAATTGCCATTTTAAAAAATAAGGACAGCCTCCTGGGATCCTAGGATCCAACGGTGCACACAAACATACCAAACAAACTATAAAGTTAGGTCACATGAGCCAATTAACAGACAGAGTTGTGTCTTTTGCTTAAACGCTTCTTCCTGTTACAGTTAGGGTTGAAATATTTCTGGTCAGGTGATCTCTGAGGCAGCACACAGATCATCATGAAATGGGGGTTCAAGGCAAGAGATGTAAAAGGGCAATATTTACTTAAATATATATTCCAGTTTGGTAAGATTCTTTAATATGCCACTTAATTTGATATAAACTATCTGTAGCTCAAGTATTCATTTTGGGGGTATAGTTTTCCTTTAAAGAGAACTACGATGTAGACTAGTAATGTTGTACATTATATGTTGGGCTTCTGTACCAGCCCAAGGCAGGGAAGATCTGTGCCTCCAAAGTTACCCCAGTACCTCCCTAATCTTCTGATTCACTGCTGATTCACTGCTTCTGATTTGACAGTTTCGGCAGATTTGACACAAATCTGTATCTTTCTGTCTAGTGTCCTGTTGGGTTTGTATATGGGTGCATACTATATCCAATATGTACAGGAAGAATGATTTTGGGATATGACAGCATCTACATTTCAGCAGACTGTGTGGTTGGCACCTCTCATGGAGGCAAAGCAGTGCCTATTGGGGGCCAAGTTGAAAACGACAACTGAAGGACATGCAATGAGGATGAAGGTATTTACCTATCTTTATAACAAAATCCTCCCTATCTGTAAACAGACAGCTGGCTATATGCAGTTCAAGGTGTTATGGTATGGCCCCAAAACCAATGTTTGGGACTCTTTAGTATATTATATGGGACCCCATAGAGAATCTTATGGTATCCCTTGATGTCCCTTAATGCACTTATATCCTATACTGGTTACTATACCTATATTCATTTTTGTAATGTTCTTACATTAACAGTAAGGTTGAGGAAAATAATGATTAAATGTAGACTATACATTGTGCCACAGCCCTTAATGCCCAATCGACTGAAAACAAGTGAATTATTGACATGACTGTATTGCTACTCAAGAACACGCTGCACATTTCTGTCCAATTTCCAGACAACCTAATTATTGAGGGCCGGGTCAGTAGGAAAAAAAAGGTGTAATTTCAATTAACTCCAAATAAATGAACTGTCAGTGTTTTATGTGGCATGAAATTACCCAGCTATTTTATCTCACTTAGAGCGCTATTAGCCTACTGTTTTAATACTATTATCCAAGTGTGACATGAGCTGCACACACCTCTGCATCTGACTGGGAGCCTTGAAGAATTGGAGATTGTAGGTGATCTACCTTCCACTTATCTAATTAATACATGTTCCAGGTCTATAAATATTGTTTTTAACCTTTTGTAAAGCCTTCTGTTTTATTATAGAATGCTACTAACTCCACTGTTAAAAATTTATGGTAACAATAATGAATATGAGCATCATTTTAAGATGTATTTTAAGCCATTTGTAAAAAGTTAAATCCTGGGACCTGCAGAAGAAGCAGTTGCCCCTTGTGGAACTGAAGCAGCTGGAAAGACTCAATACAGCCTTTAAGTTTCATTTGAAATTACCTTAACATTATATTAGAACATATTTTACTAAAGGATATTTTTAATAAAGAGCTGGTATTTGGGATTATGGTTTATCTGCTTCTATCGTTGTTGGTCCAGGCTGAGTACTTGGACCTCATGTCTACTTCATTATGTACAGACTTTTTTCTTTATCTGTGCCTTATTATATTCATATTATATTCCTATGAAAAATTTATTGGGGCAGTTGTGGGGCCCACCAATGAGAATTTTTCCCTGGGCCCACTGGTACCTTAAAGTAGCCCCGGTTCCATTACCTAAGGTCTTCTTTGAAGGACCAGTTTGTAGCCTGAAAATCACAAGAAGTTCAGTGTTCTACCACTATGGGTTTTGCTTAACCAAACATGGTACCATGTTAATTATTAGGTTACATCAGCCAATGAATGGGCACCTGTGGCTTCCTGTTACAGTTAGAATTTATCTTATTCTAGCCTGTTGATCTGTAAGAGAACATGCTGACCATCAAAAATGTTGACTAAAGGTAGTAAGGGAAGCATTTGTTGATTTGCATATGCCAATTTGATAAGATTGAGCACTTCTTAGAATATATATTATCTGCTGGTCACAACATACAGTTCCCCTTTGAGCTATACTTATATATAATTAAAATCCAATGATCTATGCAAAATATTCCTAAGTAGACTTAAAGGCCTGACATTTAAAAACAGACATCAGATTTACCACCTAAAAGCACCCCACATGCATTGCTCTAAACCAGTGACCAACCAAGCAGTTGCACCCAAGCAACATGTTGTTCACCAATCCCTTGGATGTTGTGCCCAGTGGCTTCAAAGCAGGTGCTTATTTTTGAATTCCCAGCTTGGAGGCAAGTTTTGGTTGTATAAAAACCAGGTGCATTTCCATCTAATTATTCCAAAAGGACCAAGAGACTAACAATACTTATGTTTTCACACATCAACATCACACTTATGCAGTCACATTTCACCTTGAATCACTGATTCATTCTTACAAATGAACTGTCTGGAACTGCACCAGAGAAATGACTACACTTTAACATAACAATCGTATTGGTGTGTCATCCTTGGGAAAAATCTAGAATGGGAAACATTTGAAGACATTTACACTGATTTTGATGACATCACCTTCTCCCTGGTGCAATGTATGCCATAGATTAGGGGTCCCCAACCTTTTTTACTCGTGAGCCACATTGAAATGTAAAAAGAGTTGGGGAGCAACACAGGCATGAAACATATTCCCGGGGGTTGCCAAATAAGTACTGTGATTGGCTACTGGGTAGCCCCTATTTGGACTGACAGCCTACAGAAAGATCTATTTGGAAGTATCCCTGGTTTTTATGCAACCAAAAGTTCCCTCCAATTGAATTAAAAAATAAGCCCCTGCTTTGAGGCCACTGGAAGCAACATCTAAGGGGAGGGGGGGTCAGAGCAACATGTTACTCAAGAGCCACTAGTTGGGAACCACTGCCTTAGATGATACATAACTAACTACAGAAGTGAACAGAAAAGCTTTGCTGAGAAAAAGTCAACAAACTACTGCAATTTTTTAAAATGCTAAAATATATGGATTTCAAATCACTATTTTCTCAGTTACTTTCTCTTTAAACTCCAAGTTTGTAATGAACTAAACCTCTGAATCTGGTAGTGACCTCCCTAGATATGTCTGTACTAACTATAAAGCCATCAAGCTATGAATCAATTAATTACACACAGCAGACACATTCTACTGTGTGTCTTTATAATACACTGATTTTAAAACAAAGGTTTGTTTTACATATAAATTGAAAGTGGCAATTGATATGCAGACAGTTGCCACTTAGTTGCTTTTATATAGAATTCAGGAGTACAACATAGCAGTCAGACAACTAATATCAAAGTTAATGTTTTTACTCACAGCTCTCCATTCTCAAAAGGTAATGTGTGCTTTTCAACACACTGCCTCCTAACATGACCCAAGACACTGGTGTAATACACATCAAAAAATGACTTGCTTAAATAGATGAGCAAAAACTACCCAAACTAATTTATAAGAGAGTCTTTGAACCTGGCACTCACAGATATAGACCAAAATGCTTAATGTATAAGCTACAGGAGGAAGGTCCATGCATGAAGAACAGGGTTTTATGTATCATATGAGCTTCTATCTGAATGATAAAGACACAGAACAATACACTGGTGGTGTGTAACCCTTGGTTCTACATGGTCATCTTAGTGGTTCTTAATTTATCTACAATAAAAGGTAATTTGTGTTTTGTGATTTTAGAACTTGACTTCAATGCAGTGATTTCAAAGACATCCTGTCATCACGATCCTCAAGAACCTCAAATAGTGCAAATCCACTCTCTCAACTCCAACCTGATAGCTTTCTAAATTCACCTTCAGATTCTAAACCTCTTATAGACCAGGTTTTATGAACAGAAGTGCTGATGTCCTGTATCTGTGAATATTTTCATATGATGGTGGCCCACTATACTACAAATCTGGTGCTCCTGAGTCTTCCTAATGCTACCGAATGGACCTCATTGAACTCATCATTCTGTTAAACAGGATGATCAACCTGTTTGGTTGTTAACCCGTTATTTCATGGTTAATCTATAGAATTTACACCAAATGCTTATGGTTGAACACACCTATCTTTTTCTGTTATATCTTGCCCATTGACTAATATCTCAGTGGACTTTATGGTAGACTGACTACTAGGTATTCAGTTACACTTTACATCTTTTGGTACTAATTCCTCAAGCTTTTGTATGTTTTTTTTCTTTTCAATTAGTTTCTTTCTTAAGATTATTAATCAGTTAGGGTACCAGTGTTATCTTGCATGCCAAGAACAAATTGTGATCTGTGTCTATGTTTGGCATGTCAACGAATTTTGTTGTGAATTTTTGATAACAGAATGAAATGACAGCATTGGATTATATTTTACATTTGCACATATGAACTGCAACTCTTCCTCATCTGTTTCCCCTGTGATTTTTCTTGCCACCACACATTGAGATCTGTCATGTTCTTGGTGTTAAATGCAGATGTATATATTACTGTAAGGCAATGGCAGACAGATTTGCCAATACATCAACGGCACTGTTAATGAGTTGTGCATTTAAGATGAGCCTTCAAGGATTGAGTTAAAGGTTTTCATATTGATATTTAAAGACCCTACAGCACTGAACCCTTGTTATTTATTCACTTTATCACAGGTGACTCACCAGCCATCTTGCTGAATTTTCCATTCCTTTAAGATCCTCCTTGCAGTAAAAGATACCTGACTACTGTCAGTTTTCAGTCACTCCAATATATATTCTTCTTATATATCTTCTGTACTGAACCACCCAAACACCAATATTGTTTTTACAGAAAAAAAGTGATTAAACATTGTCAGCAAAGTACATAAAATAGGGAGAAGAGAGGCAAAAATAACAATGAAATCTAGCAATATTAGTCTTGGGTTTTTAATGCAACAATGTTCACCGAAACATTTTCCAAATTTCCAAGACCAGCGAATCCTGTCTGCCCTATGTATGTTAGTTTATTTTTAGGTGAAATTATAGATATTGATGGAAGGTTTATGTCCCCTTTAAACCCCTACATGTCGCAGATCCCTACATCCTGCCCGTACTTGATCTGGTCCATTTTGCACTTTGTGTGGTTGTGGAGCAACAATGTCAAAGGCATTTTCATGCATGGAGAGAATGAGAAAAATATGAACATGCCATACCCCTTTCCAATGAGCAGCCTCTAGAAGACTTTGACTGTTTCTTAAAGGAAAACTATACCCCGAAAATGAATTTTTGAGCAACAGATTTATTTTTATATCAAATCAAGGGACATATTAAAGAATCTTACCTACCTGGTATATATATTTAAGTAAATATTGCCCCTTTACATCTCTTGCCTTGAACCACCATTTCATGACGGTCTGTGTGCTGCCTCAGAGATCACCTGACCAGAAATGTTTCAACTCTAACTGTAACAGGAAGAAGTGTTGAAGCAAAAGACAGAACTCTGTCTGTTAATTGGCTCGTGCGACCTAACTTTATAGTTTGTTTGGTATGTTTGTGTGCACCGTTGGATCCTAGGATCCCAGGAGGCCGTCCTTATTTTTTAAAATGGCAATTTTCTATTTATGATTACCCAATGGCACATGCTACTAAAAAAGTATATTATTATGAAAATTGTTTATTTACATGAAGCAGGGTTTTACATATGAGTTGTTTTATGCAATATCTGTTTATAGAGACCTACATTGTTCGGGTAGTATAGTTTTCCTTTAAGGGATGCATGAACATGTTCTAAAGGTTCTCATCTCAAATATTTTAGTTTACCATCATAAGGTCTGAAGTCTAACATGATTCTTGACAGCATATTGGTGGGGGTGTAGGAGTACCTCAAGGATGCTAAAGTGTACATTACAACAGGCAATAACATAGCAAGCCAACTGTTGGCAACTTTATTACTGAATGCACCAAAAGCCATCTTGGACACAAAGCAATCTGGATGCCCTCTCCCAGAATCCATATGAGATCTCAATAAGTGAGATTATCAGGGAGATGGGAGGAAGAACGTTGCTAGTTCATTCCTTTTTGGAGAATTCATTCTTGTATTGTACAAGGATCCTTTATGGCTGACTTATCAACATTCAAATTCAAGTTTTAACAGTTATTTGATTTTTTGCAGCACAAAACATGAATTTGAGTTCAAGCTTCCGAAATACCAATTTTCAAGATTTATAAAGCACAAAGAAAAAACTTTAAAAAAAAAATCCTGCATTTAAAAAAGATGCTAAGTTCATGCAGAAGTTCATTGGAGTCCTATTTTTATATTTCAAGCTATTTTTCTATTCTGGTTTTTGAGATAACTGAAAATGTACCAGTGTTACTTCACATTTTTAAGCAATCAAGTTTTAGAGTTTCCAGATTCTAGTTTTTTTTAAACTACAATAGAGATGTAATGCAATTAAAAACTTGCATCTATCTATTTAGCCTATCTAATGGAATTGTTATCGGTGACAGCTCTGGGCATATGGAACTGAACATTTTAACAAAATCGAACATTTTAATGGGCTAATAGGTGTTTGTATTTGATATAATTTGGCCCAATCTTTTGCAGAAGAATTATGAACTTGGTGCATCCTCGGTTTACAGTATAAAAGGTTATTCTTTATATATTTGTGCATTTTCCTTCTTTCCCAGCCTTTTCTTTCAATAAAAAGAAAATCTCAAAATGAAATTTCTCCCTGGTGATTCATTTCCGGAATCATTATCTCGTCCTGCCATGGGATAAGCTAACCCTGAACCCATAAGAGACTTCTCACTAGGGTATCAGCTTGTTACCTCAGTAAATGTTTTATAATTCAATTAAGCTATCATCAGAACCGTCGTGTTACCGTTTCTCTGCAAGAATATTACCACTTGTATGCCTTGGGAATTTCTCTATGCTTTGCGAATCCAGTTTCTTCACTATAATTGCCTTATAATTGGATTGTCATAGTTTTGCATCACTAACAGTTTTCTCAGCAAAGGAGCAAATTCTCTGTGCTGGGTAAATGCGGCTTATATAAATATGGCGAGCTTGTGTAGGGAAAAAGAAATGACATTTCAGTTAGAAGAGAAAAACATTGCTAAATTCATGGACATTATATTTAGAGCCAACACTTTTCATATAGTTGACTGATGACTTCACAGTTGAGAAGAATATTATCTAGCCAACGTTTTATACAACACTCTTCATAGGCAGACGCATTGCCCTTGATCTTTAAAGTTCTTCATAAAAGCTTTGTCTGGCTTGCTACTAGGAACATCATTTTATGCTAAGGGGGGGAAATAAAAAAAAAAAAAGATTTCTCAATGAGCGAGTCTGAGGTTCTGAATGATTTTTTTTTCTTGAATGACGCAAGGACAAGCTCAGGAGAGTAAGATCAAATCCACCTAAAGATCCTAACATGTTGAAACAGAAAGTGCATCCAACTGGGAATCCTGCTATTTAGAGACTGGCTATAAAAAATAACTGAAAAAAAGAACTTTGATAAAAATAATGCTTTTGAAGTCTGCAGCCTAGAGGGAAAGCAACGCAATTAAAAAAAGACAATGAATAAGAAAGACATTTCCTACTGAGTGCATGAATGAGCACAGCACTGTCTGCTTCTTATGTTTTAAGATATGCCTTAAAGGGGACATAAACATTCCTTAAAGAGGGCCCGGAGTTTAGAGGGGATAATTAAGGAAGTCTTAAACTGCTAGACTGCACAGAGCTGCAACCATCTTTTCTCCTATTGCCACTCGCCCCTCTGTAAAGGTTTATTAACCACACCCATGTTTGTTTTAAAGTGGTTATTCACCTTTTATTATTACATAGTTTTTGCAATTATTTGGCTCTCCAGTTTGCAATTTCTCACAGTCTCCGATTTTAAAGCTTTAAGGGGCAAAGGATTCAAAAACTATAAAAAAACGAAAAAGTGAAGACTAATTGAAAAGTTGCTAATAAATGGCCATTCTACAACATAATAAAAGTTAACTTATTGGCAATCAACCCTTTTAATATCCCTGGTTTCACAGAATCTTGGTTTATATTGATAGTAGAGATGTATGGACTGGTGTAATGGCTTATGGCAAATATTGCCCAGAGCTTTATGATGCATTGCCATGATTATCAACATCAGGGCCCCAAATTATATAAACAAATTTCATGGTTATCTGTGTAAGGTGGGATATATTCTTTCCACATCAAAAAACTGGGTGATAATTATCCACTCTACGATATTTTGAGACCTTATTTTATGTTAACATTTAGTGTAAAGGGATAAAGCTTAGGGGAAAAAAAACAGACTGCGGGGAAAGGGACAGGGCTGTGCCATCACAGGGACAAAGTACAGTGTGGATCAATGTTATCTAAGGAGAAATAAATAGATGGATTGGGGGTAGGGAATGGTCAGATCATGGTGGTGAAAGTGATGGAAAGCTTAGCTGGTCAGCAAAACAGTTCAGGGAGGAGTAAAGGATAACTAACCTAAAGATAATTCTTTGTAATCTATCCATCAGCCAGTTCTTTATCCAAGTGCAAATATTATGTTCTAGTCCAATTGCCTTACATTTAATAAGTGAACTTCTGTGTAGTACACAAAATATAGTAGATCACATTTACTGCTATACTAATATCTAAGCTTCTTCTCACCTCCATATAGAAGACAATTCCATTTGCCTGGCAAGATTTATTGAGTGTAAATTCATGCTGATACAGAGTCATATAGTCTTGTGACCTGAAATGTATCCCATTGTGCCAGCCAAAGTATCCTGGAAGATTAAGGGGTAGATTTACTAAATTCACATGTATTCACATGAAGGATTTGAATATTCGATCAAATTTTCAAAAAAGATTCTAATTCGAATTTGGAATATGCAAATTAGGTAAATTTGTCAATCGAATATTCAAATTCGAATATTCGAATTTAATTTCATTCGAAAATTCGATAGTCGAATACTTCCCATTTAAATTCGATCACCTACTTCGCCAGATTAAACCTACCGAAATGGGGATCATTCCCTAAGATCGAATAGGAAAAATTTGATCGATCGTTTAAAAATCGTTCGAAAATTCGATTCGAATTCAATCGAATTTCCCTATTCAATCATTCAATCGTTCGAATTGCGCTAAAATTGAATTTTTTAATTCCCCACTATTCCCTGAATGATAAAAAATTCGACCCTTAGTAAATCTGCCCCTTAGTAAAGTGGTTTATCAATCAAATAGCTAAGCTCCTTTGATACCCTGGGATGATTACCATCCACTCCTGGACCTTTAGTTTGCTTTTTATATGTAAACCAACCATCATTAGTTGAATTATTAAATCTGGTTGTATTAAAAAGGAAGCCTTCATTAACTGGATTCTCAGTAGTCAAAGCAGAAGAAAAACATTTTTTTTTTTTTAATCTTTAGTTTTCCCGACCCAAAAAAACAGAACTATATTCTCCTTTATGTACTCAATTGTTTTTTCTAATTATTTCCATAAACAAATGTTCTTTACATTTATCACACAAAAAATACTTCTTAAATGACAACAATACTTCTCCAATGAACAGTTCAATTTAATGAATGGGTATAGAATGATAGTATTCTCTCATTTCTCAGTATGAAGTTTTACTAAATTAATTATGCTCTGAGACAGCGTATAGCTGTGACTGCCACATACAATGAAATATTTAATGAAAATGTACATTACTTTTTTTTTTTTTTAAATCTTTTACTCTGGCTGGATTTATTTGAACAAATTGCAAGTTAAATTATGAACATGGAACATCTTATTCAAGTGTAGGAATCCCTTTGTTGGTATTAAAGGGAAACTAAATCCTACTGTTCTGCTCAACCGCACTTGTTGAGGGAACTACAAATCCCAGAATATTTTAACATTATCATGGTTAAGCCACGCATTAAAATTGCTCCATAAAACATTTCCCCAGCTCTCCAGAGCCAGTGGCTGCATGAAAATGCAAAGTAATCTTCTAATGAGAATCCTAGCTGATCTGTGTAAATCTGGTTCCATGTTCTTCATTCCTGCAACTGCGGTTGGATGCTTTAAGTACAGTTTTCCCAGTCTGTCCTTTATCCTCCTGTCTTATTTTTGTATAATATAATGAAGCCAATATGCCACAATAATCTTTGGGATTATGCTTTTGGTTAGTAGAATTCGAATTGGCATCTGTAATGATGTTTTGGCAAACTTCTGTAGAGAACTAGGGCTCCCAGTCTATTAGTTTGAAAACAAAAGCCAAGTTCTGATTTGAGCCAATGGAAAGACTCCTTATCCAGAAAGCCCCAGGTCCCAAGCATTCCAGATAACAGTTCTCATACCTGTATAGCATTCTGGACAATATATGCCATCTCTACAATATAGTAGGGTAGCCTTACTATGTTAGATACAATGTGATGATGATGATGATAAAGCCCTAGTTGGGATGATGAGGAGTGTTTGGAAGGCTTTCTATTGAAGAAATAATTACATAATATTATATATAACCATTAATTTATTTTAGGGAATGTCAACCCTCCCTAAATATCCATTAATCTCTGCTTTGCTCGTTGGAGAATCCTCTTTTCCTGATCTTCAATGAAACTAAGATACAGTAGGGTAGCCTTACTCTGTTAGATACAATGTGATGATGAGGATGATGATGAAGCCCTAGTTGGGATGATGAGGAGTCTTTGGAAGGCTTTCTATTGAAGAAATAATTACATAATATTATATATAACCATTAATTTATTTTAGGGAATGTCAACCCTCCCTAAATATCCATTAATCTCTCCTTTGCTCGTTGGAGAATCCTCTTTTCCTGATCTTCAATGAAACTGAGATACCTACAACTGGAGAACCAGGTTGGACAAAGGAGTCATCTTTAGATTTAAGCACGGATTTGCTACGTAACTGGCATTCTGCATCTGAACTCGAAATCACCACTCAGAATTCATCAGCAGCAATTTGTGTTTACATGGCTTTGTGTCAACATTGTCAATGACAACTATTGTTTGTATTGCTATACAGAAATGGTATTGTATATATATATATATTAAGCACCTAACACAAAGGCTTTTGCACATAACTATGGAATACCTGCGCAATTACATTTACGTCAGCTGCGTGGCACAAGTTACATGGAGGAAAGCTTTCCATCCAAGCATAAAGCCAATGGGAAGGGGGGGTTACCAGCCTTGCATTATCTAGTTAGATAATAATACAGTAAAGTATATTTGCAAGGTTGTTGGCTTTTAACAGACAATTGTAATATTATTATTTAAAAGGTATACTCTGTTCGGATATGACTATGCAGTATAAAGATGATATTTTTATTTAATTGAATTAAAGTCTGCTGTCAAAAGGCAATACTGCTTTTAGCAAGGCCATTCCTTTTTTGTGAACAGGTCTGTTTCATTGCTTTGCCTCTTTTGTAAAAAAATAACCCTTTTACTATTTTTCATATTTCTACTAATGGCAAAAATGTTTTAAAAACTGATGCAAGCTGAACATTTTTCCTAATGCATTACCATCATTTTCTTATTTTGTTTGTGTGCTACCATGAGTCAAGAGTTCCTTTGTGTTGATATGTCACCTTTTATGAAAAATTTCCTATTGTACCAGAAAATGAAAAGACTAAAACTTACAGATATGGTCATACTCAGACTTTTCCTTACCACTATTGACATTTGGGCTAAATGCTCTCCATATGCTTATACTGACAACTGATGTTATGTCCTGAACACCAGTATGTGGGAAGCACCAAACCTTTGAGACCTTTGGCGATGTCTATATTTTAATATTTTTCATTAAAAGGAGTTTTTATTTTGTATAACTGTGGGGATTTTCTAAAGAGTCAGGAGGCCCACAAATATCTGTTCATAAAATTAGCGGTTTTATGCTCCCTAAGATGGGGGGTCTGGAGCATAGGACCACTGATTTTACTACAAGTTACTTTGGTAACTTGTGGCAACTGTTTGTTGTTTTGAGAAGCACCAAACCTGCAAATGAAAATCCTGCCTGTTATAATCTTTTATACCAAAACAGAACTGCAACCAACCTCTTTGCTACTTGACTAACACGGGGGAATAATAGTTCAGAGGGGTGCCATTTTACCAGATTCCTACAAAATTATCTGTGATGGTCACAAATGAAATAAAACCATTCATAAATACTTCTTGTGTTTGCTTATAGTCTGTAGAACTGTTTTTTAACCTTGGGTCAAACAGAAATGAGAAATTGAGAAAAGGCTAAACAGTGCCTGAAATGTCGCTATTATCTAGATCAGGGGTCCCCAACCTTTTTTGCTCGTGAGCCACATTTAAATTTAAAAAAGAGTTGGAGAGCAACACAAGCATGAAAAAGTCCATGGGGATGTCAAATAAGAGCTCTGATTGGCTATTTGGTAGCCCCTATATGGACTGGCAGCCTACAGGAGAGAATGTTTGGCAGGACATCTGTTTTTTTATGCAACCAAAACTTGCCTCTAAGCCAGTAATTCAAAAATAAGCACCTGCTTTGAGGCCACTGGGAGAAACATCCATGGGGTTGGAGAGCAACATGTTGCTCGTGAGCTACTGGTTGGGGATCACTTATCTAGATAGTTGCCATGAGTATTAAATAAAGGCTTTTTTTATTTTAAACATAAACTGGTGCTGTGCTTCAAGTATCCTACAAACAGAAATTGGCCCATGACAAAGTGCCTATTGGGTACGAAATGCGTAGGGCCTAAGGAGATATAAAGGTATTTTTTTATTTTTATTAAAAATAATGATTTTGCTTCCATATTTTTGGCCCTGTGGATTCCCTTGAGTGCCAGATGGCCCATTTCCATTAGTTTGCATAATATCAGTTTACCATTCCCTGAATTGAGGGTCTGGGGCACCTGGCTCTCTCATTTCATTTTGTGAGTTATCTACTTTGGTTACCTGTAGCACCTCTCTCTTCTCTTTGCCTTAACCTTGGATCCCCAGATGTTGCTGGAGTACACATCCCAGCATCCTTTACATATAATGAAGAACTGAGGCTTTCTAGAATTTATAGTTCTTCGAGAAGTTTAAGAACAGGAAATATAATATGATGTATCCTGCTGTATTGAACACAAACCTGAAGGAAACATTAGTAGCAGAGTGGCCCTTAACCTCTGAACTATTAGGCCTTCTGAACGGTGTATTTGAAATGTGTGATGTTCAGGCTTCTATAAGAAAGCTGTATCATCAGTTTAGTGCTTGTTGCTTGAACTGTTTGTATATTACAAAAGAGGAAAAAACCTTCTTACAATCAACTGCTGAGACAAATCTCTGAACGACAGCTAAATTATAGGCCTACTCAACCCGCCACACATGATCTTATCACTACATAAAACCTGCTGCGTGAAAGGACCATTTTCTAAAATAACTGTCATTTGTTAAATCGGATTTGGCTCAATAAAGCCAGCCTATATGCCAAAATTTCGTTAGGTTAACACCTCCCTTAACATAAAATAAAGCACTGTCACTTCAGAGATTTACATTGCAAATCAATCATCTGCAGATTATACAGGGCTGTACAAAAGGATTACGATAATCTAGTATCAGGAAGGGTTTCTCAAACAATGGGGTTATTTCCAGCAGAACTGTATGATACTGTCATGGGAAAAAAAAATTTCAAAATGCATCAGTTAATAGTGCCGTTCCAGAAGAATTCTGCACTGAAATCCATTTCTCAAATGAGCAAACAGATTTTTTTATATTTCATTTTGAAATCTGACATGGGGCTAGACATATTGTCAATTTCCCAGCTGCACCAAGTCATGTGACTTGTGCTTTGATAAACTTCAATCACTCTTTACTGCTGTACTGCAGGTTGGAGTGATATCACCCCCTCCATTTCCCCCACCCAGCAGCCTAACAAAAGAACAATGAGAATGTAACCAGATAACAGCTCCCTAACATAATATAACAGCTGCCTGTTATTATGATCTGATCTCTGATCATTGTCCTGGGGCCAAGCAATGGGATCAGCCTCATATTGTAGAGGAAACCAACATTTGTCTTGGAGAGTATCGTCCAAGATGGCGGCACCCAGTTCCTCCACGCGGATCCGTTCAGTCTTGGAGTGGTGACGCTGGCGTCTTCACGGCCATCGATTGTTCGCTGGCGTCAGAATAGTTGCCAGTGCCTGAACGCCAGCATCATGACATTATCTCATTCAAATTTTTGGCGCCAAAACTGGCCTATTTAAAGGAGCTTGAGCACTGCAACCTTGCCCAAGTATTTCACTTTGTGTATTCCAGGGTGTGATTCTAGCCTGTCTATTTTGATTCCTGTCTATCGACTTCTGCCTGTTTAAACGTATTGATCCTTCTCTGCCTGGATTGAACATTTTGCCTGGACTTTCACGATTCTCTTGCCTAATCCTTTTGTTACCTTGAACCCGGTCTGACGTATGCCTCCTCCTTGGTCCACACTCCTAACTGTGCCTATGGCCCCTTACACATATGGCCTAGCACATAGATGGCCATATTGGGTAAAAATCACATCATCTGGCAACCTTGTTTAGTTGGCTGATTTTGAACTGTATGGGTAATTTAGTTGACCTGGGGGGATTTGATCAACATGATTTGTTGAATTTTTGGAGAAGTCACCAAAATGTTTGAAAAAAGAATTGGCAAAAGGAGAGCCTTTTTTCTATGAAGAACAGTTAAAACATAAAAGAAAAGATTGCCTCTAAAAGATAGGGCAATGTATATGTATATATCTAAAACGCCTCAAATGCAAAAAAATAAAAACTTCAGCTTTCAATTGACCCCAATGCATTTTGGGAACATTTTTCAAACTTTTATGAAAAGCGAAAGCCGAGACTTTGCCCGTCACTAATTGCCTGACTTTATGTACAATAACAAATAGATGACTTGGGAAGTGCTACTAGGAGTGATTCTCATTGTAGAATGTATTCTACAATTCTCATTTCTAATTATATTTGTGATGTCTGCTTTATAGAGCTGAGGAGCTCAAGAGGCTTACCTTTTTCTCCCCTAAGCCTTGGTCATATACATCAGTATACATGAAAGGAATCTAAAAACACATTCCAGGGAAGGTTGTAGGAGGTCAGTTCCCCATGGCCCTAATTATGCCACTAATTTGGTTACATTGGAGTTTTGATGATCTAAATACAGAGTCTAAGTTGTGATCGCAGGTAGAATAAGGACATAAAACAACTTTTCTTTTGGTCACAGTTGTATTAAACAAATTCTAAAACCAAAACAGCTTATTTAGATGAGGATTAATACAAATTCTCTTCCACTAACAAATATTTTAAATTCGGACTTTAAAATAATTACGCATCCTTCAAGTGATAAAAAAAACACTCATTAAATGTCAAATCAGACTTTTTCAGAAATGCATTATTCTTACTTTTATCTAAATTGATTAGACCTGAATTGAGATGTCACCACCACATTCTCTGATTCATTTCTTGCTTCAGGGCTGATCTCTAATTCAATAGGGTTCTGTTTCTCTTTCAAAGAACAATTTCATGCCTACTGTAATGATGTCCTTGAACAGGTTTTGTTTTGCTCAGCATAGAGATATGTGTATATTTGGGGGATCCAAAAGCGTGCTGCAACTCGTTTCGTGAAATTTTCACCAATTCGCGAATTTCTCTGGAAATTCACGAATTTTTCGGCGAAGCGAAACTGGGGAGATTCGCCCATCACTATGCTCTGACTGTGCCATCAAGAAGAAGCTATTCTATGAACACTGTGAAGTAAATATGTACCATCTTTAGGTAACATCTGAAAAACTGTTGTGACGTTCCATCAAATAAATAGGTAGCGGTTGATTTAACAACTGGTTCCCAAGTTATTGAGGATCTCTAAATGTGTGAACTCATTATGGAAAACTCCATTCCCACAGGGAGGGCCCACTTGAGAAAGAGAATAGTGTGTAATGCACTCTCTGCTTTGGAAAGAAAATGCAATGTCCCACATGAGTAGGTTTTTCATCTACTTCTACAAACAGCTTTACACTTGTTTCTAATGTTACATTAAAACTGCAACCCTAATTTTTCCAGACTCCCAACAACATTTGAGCAAAGTATTAACTTTTTATTTTCCCCATTCTGTATGCCATCAGTGCTCATACTTCTCCATGTTTCTTCCTATCAGCATTTTACTACAACATGTTATGCCTCCCCCTTATATATTCTACTCCATTACCTTTCCTCTATTGCTGTTTTACTACCACTACCAATTCTTCCCCTATTTTAGAGGTAATGCATGAGCTTTTATAACAGCCCCATCAATATAAACAATAGAAGTTTAAGAGCTAAGTAATTAACTAAGATAAATGAACACATGAACTCACTTTTTCTCAATATCTGTCTTACTGCCCTTTCTTAAACATGGTGTTTTATGCCTCTCCTTTCCTCCTGTTCTTCCCCTACTTTTGGGGTAATGCACCAGCTGTTAGAACAGCCCCATCTGTACACACAATAAAGTTTAAGAGCTAATAATAGAATTATATAAAATAAATATAGAGCAACAAGATAAATTCATCCTGTCTGCTCCTATTCAGATGTCAGCTGGAATATTCATATATCTTGACTCACATCAGCTTGTTACTTAAAAATAAAGCAGGTCAACCATCTCATGAAAAATCAGCATGCCCTAAATCTAAGGACATGCAAACAAATTTTTTATCATCCTTTTTATTGGGCATCATTTATTTGCATGACGTTTGTAAGGCAGAACACTGTGAAATAATGTGAACTTCAGCTGAAATCCTCTGATTTAGGGTTGCATGTATAACAGACAGTGATCACTGCAGGTGTGCATATAGAAATGACAGTGATCACTGTAGGGGTGAATAATTAATTGTACACCTAAAAAGATAATCCTAAAAAGCAGTGCTGAGCTCCACCAAAAGAAGTATGGGTTGGGTAGTGATGACCTGGATAAATCTTTAATTTAGGGACTATGGTTAACATATTTGAGGGTGGAACTAATGATGTCAGGGGTGGGCTGGTGAGGTTCAGGCAAACACTGGTGACATTGGGGTAGGGATATGATGTAGTGTCCCCCAACTTTCCAAACTGAATGTCAACCCTGACAGGAAAGACTGCTGGAAATGGACTCTGTCTGTATGTATCCCCCAGTGGCTTCTACTTAATTGGATCCTAAACCACGATTCCCATTTTGCTGGCTCTATTTCCATTAAGCCTCTGGGTTCTGTACTTGGTCCTCTGTTGTTCTCCTTGTACATTCTCTCTTTAGGGGAACTACAGTAATATCTTCATTTGACCTTAAATATAACCTGTATGCCGATACATACATATATACAAATATATTTAGACACTCCCTCACTAAACGCTGGAATTTTAACCAACATCACAGAACACTTAGTAGCTACCTCTTCCTGGATGAACCAACGCCACCTCAAGCTTAACTTGGCCAAGACTGAGCTCATGGTCTTTCCAACCATACCAAGCCCTTCTCTTCCTTTCACCACTACTATTTATGCCATGACCATTAACCCAGTTAACTCAGCACACTATTTGGGGGTCATCTTTGACCAGTCCCTTTCCTTCTATTGTCATATTAATAATACTGCCAAAACCTTATGTTTCGTCCTCAGAAATAAAGCCAAGTTACACCCATTTCTTTCACAAATAACAGCCAAACCACTAATCCATGCCCTTATCCTATCCCGTTTAGACTATTGCAATCTCTTCCTAACAGGTCTTCCAGACTCCCATCTCTCTTCCCTCCAATCAATCTGAAACACTGCTACCAGGATCTTCTCTGCTCTTCTTAGAGCCAACTTCTCTTCACACCATCCACATCTACTGCTATCTAAACCCATCAAATCCTTCCAGCTTGCTACTTCTTAAGGTCAGTGAACGGTAGCGTATTTGTGCTATTGTTACTTCGCCAGGCAAAGCACATTTACACTAGTGACGCTCAGGAAACGGCGCAAATTTCAAGGTCTAATAGAAGTATGTTACAGCCACTACATTGCACTACACAAGCCCAGGAAACCTTTAATAAAAAAATAAAGTTGTCCTATTGCCCTACATGTGCCCCCATATAGTTGTGTTGCCATATGTTTGAAAATTAAGGGGGGAAGGAAAAATTTGCTCTTTTTCAGACTATCACCCTAGAAAGGTAAAACACGCCAGCGTTTTTTTTGGGACTTTCAAACTCCTATCTATTATGTCTAGCCTAAGTGGTAAGGATCAGGAAAATGGTCATCTTAGTGAATTTGCGTAATTACGGTCCTTTGTCAGTGTGCAACTTCGCCTGGCGTAAGGGTGAGAAGTCTATCTACTTCGCTAGCGAAAATTCTGCACTTGTGGTTGTAAATGACTCCAAATTAATCCTTTATAGCTCCCTTGTAAGGACAAAAAGGGTAATTCACAACCGCCAAGGTAGTGGACACATTTGGAAGCAAATCAACCTCCACCATTAGCTTTATAGCCAGAATGCACATTTTTTTATCCCATAATTTCAAGGGGAGCTGCACCTCAGGCATCAAAACTTGCACAATTGCATTGAACATAACACCTTGTGCACTGCCCCCTGACCTCCTACTGAGCCCTAATCATGGCCACAACAATAGGAAACAAGGTATGCAAGGTAGGAGTAAATGGAAGGTGGTTGCAACTGGGGTAGGGGTCTGGGCTTGTGACTGGGGTGGAAGCCCATTAGGTGGCAGCCTAGGTTGGCTCCTGATCCCCCAGTCCCATGCTGCATAAATGAACCCTAAAGACTGTCTGATGTGTTCAGTCCCCGGTGGGCCTAAATATCTGAGATGATTTCAGTAAATCACAGGCACAGCATATTTGCCTAAATGCTTTGGCAGAGAAGGGGTCAATATTATAAATATTACACAGGTCAACTTTGTTTAAATTTAATGTCACCTTGTCCACTTACCCCTAATTGTAAATGGAATTCCAAAATATTGCCTTACATTTCCAATTACACTGTGGCATTGGCCGGCATCCACCCTTGAAAGCCAAAGCAACTTTTTCCAGTCGGCCTCCCTACGTAAGAATTCCAGTGGCCTGAATGCCGTTAACTAAACAAAAAACTCCTTGGCTTATTTGTCGCTAATCTCTCTAAATTATCACCGGTTTAGAGCGGACGTTTTTACAAGAGCGCCATTAAGGGAAATCATTAGCTGAATAAAGAACAGAGAGTGATATTTTCAGCATTATCTAATCGTACACAGCGAGATCAGACATGTCCATAATTGAATTTATAGAGAGACATAACAATTTTCCAAAGCCAGAGCCTATAAAGTGGTGTAACGATATAGAATAAGAGACCGCAGCACAAGCAACGAGGGCCAAAGTCAGGATGGGGATGTATTTATAACAAAGCTATGCTAACTGAAAGCAGAAAGGGAACAGTGACTCCTGGTTTGTATTGAGCTGCCAGCTGGGAAAACAAACTTCAGACTTCAGAATCTGAAATATAAGTAATGTATCACACTCTATATGTTTCCATGTATGCTGGAACATCGGCTTCTCAAAGAAAAGAAAATAATACAGGAGAAAAGATGTTATCTACACACGTCAAAAAGAAAAGGACTTGCACAGCTACGTTAAAAGGAATGTAAACCCTTAAAACAAATGCATGCAAAAAAAAAAAAAAAAAAAAAAAAAAAAAAAAGATGTCTAAGCTCATTTGCAGTTGATTTTCCAATCTAGATTTCAAGGTATTAGAAATTTTTCAGTTAAGTTGAAATGCCAGCACCATCTTGGCTACAGTCAGGAGAAAATAAATGAAGAAGGATAGGGAACTCTTCTGATGTTGCTATTCTAAGGAAAGCCAAGAAAAAAATAATCTGTTGGTCGTTTTTGATGACCCCTCACTCCTAAATGAAGCACAGATACCTGCAGTAGTTAATTTAGGTCCTCCAGTGTATAAATGTGTGGCTGACTTCTCTGGTGTTTTCTCCCAATTGTAGCATGATTGGAAGAACTGACTGATGACACTGTTGTTTCAATGCCATATTAGCATATTAACCAAAAGAGAATTCCCTGAGAAAGCTCAGAATTACAGAAAGGCCATCTCCCATAGACTCCATTTTATCTAAAAATCTAAATTTTTATGAATGATTTCCTTTTTCTCTGTTATCAGTAAATATTAGCTTGTACATGATAATAACGAAGATATAATTAATCCTTATTGGAAGTAAAACCAGCCTATTGGGTTTATTTAATGTTTACAAGATTTTCTAGTAGACTTAAGGTATGAAGATCCAAATTACAGAAAGATTCATTATCGGGAACACCCCAGGTCCCAAGCATTCTGAAAAACGTCCCATATCTGTAATTTTTGTTAATTTCATTTGGATTTCTATATAATAAGGGGCAGATTTATCAAAATTAAACTCTTCAAACTTTTAAAGAAATAAACTCAAAGTGCTAAAACTCAATTGCTCAAAAACGTAAAAAGAATCCCAACTGGACCGCAGTCAATTTTCAAAATGAATCACGAAAACTCAAATTGCATAATAGTTTGAAATTTGTACGAAGCCCATTGATTTCTACATGAACTGGTCTTGTTTTTGAAAATGTTTTAATTAATAGATTTTTGCACATAATAAATAAATCTCAAAAATCATAACTTTGGAAACTTAAATGTGAATTTGTGATTTTTGCTGTAAAAAATAACATTGCAGTGAAAAAATTCTAATTTGAATGTTGATTAATCTGCTCCTAAGTTTACTTAAAATCAAATAAATTAAATGTTAAATGATTTCAAAAACATTAAATAAACACAAACCAATTGTTTTGCCACCAATATGGATTTATCCAAGTTAGCTACCATCAAATACAAGCTACTGTTTTATTATTTCAGAGAAAAGGGAAATCATATTAAAAAGTAGACTTTCTTCCTGAAAATAGACTCTTTCGGAGATGGCCATACTGTAGTTTAGAGCTTTCTGGATAGGTTTCCAAGATCCCATACACGAATATGTATATTGTATTTATTGAAATATTAGTGATTTCAGAGTGAAAAATGTCCCTGCCCGTGATCATAAAAAATACATTTTCGTTTTTTAATTGCCATAAAGTCTTGTTGTCAATGTATTTCACTGGCCTTGATGAATTTCTCAGACACGCATGCGTGGGCACTTTCCCACATGATTATATTCAGTAATATAATTTCAAAGCCAGAGAGTAAAGGACGGCAAATGATATTTAACGAGACCCCTCACACACCCACTCTCACCAAACAACTCAGTTTCACAGCGTTTCAAATGCAAATATCTGTTCTTTTTAAAGGAAAAAGAGTAAAAGCGCTGAGTAGGTAGTGGTATAAGAAAATGAAGCAATGAAATACTAGAGTATTGCACAGGAGAGCAATTATATGAATATTCTTGTTACTGATATAACTGCTCAATTGTTATACAAAAAATGTTAAAAAAATAAAAAAAACGTGAACAACAGATACTCCCCAACCGACTTCTATAGAATATCAATGGGTATTAGCAGCCAACGTTTTACACTTGCACTTTTGGGATTTGATAAGTCTCAAAAATTTGAGTTTGAAAATAGTAAATTTTTTCAATGCAACCTTGACTCAAATTTGCCATAAAGTTGTCTGTGCAAAGAACCTAGTAGTTTGTGAGCAGTTGATATTGGACACATACTGGAGTCTTGCAGTGGCTCAGGTAGATGCACACTCCCTGCAAAAGGCAGTATTTGGGTCACAGGGCTCAAGGTACTGTATGCGTCTCTTCCTACCTCCCCCCCACCCTGGTCATATATATATATATATTATATATATATAATTTGGGTATTATGGTGGCCATAGGGGAAGTGGGTTTGGTTGTGGACAAAACAATTAAGTAGTGGGTCAGGGGGAAAGCCCTGAAGAGGATGCCAATGCTACATATTTTATAACCTTGCGCAAAACATTGAAATAGATTCAAACTGGAAGTTTAACTTTGAGCTTACACCTACCAGCACTCTACAAGGGTCTAGCCTAAGGTATTGACCATATAGCGTAGCATTATTAGACCCAAAGTAGTGTCCTAGATCTTAAAGGGATCCTGTCATGGGAAAAATAATTTTTTCAAAATGTATCAGTTAATAGTGCTGTTCCAGAAGAATTCTGCATTGAAATCCATTTCTCAAAAGAGCAAACAGATTTTTTCATATTTCATTTTGAAATCTGACTTGGGGCTAGCCATATTGCTAGTCATGTGACTTGTGCTCTGATAAACTTCAATCACTCTTTACTGCTGTACTGCAAGTTGGAGTGATATCACTCCCTCCCTTTCCCCCCCCAGCAGCCTAACAACAGAACAATGGGAAGGTAAACAGATAACAGCTCCCTAACACAAGATAACAGCTGCCTGGTAGATCTAAGAACAGCACTCAATAGTAACCCATGTCCCACTGCATACTATTAAGTTATTATTGAGAAGGAAAAACAACAGCCTGCCAGAAAGCAGTTCCCTCCTGAAGTGCTGGCACAAGTCACATGACTGGGGCAGCTGGGAAATTGACAAAATGGCTAGCCCCATGTCAGATTTCAAAACTGAATATTAAAAAATCTGTTTGCTCTTTTGAGAAATGGATTTCAGTGCAGAAGTCTATTGGAGCAGCACTATTAACTGATGCATTAAAAAAAAAAAAATGTTTTCCCATGACAGTTTCCCTTTAACTTTGAATTAAATACTATCTTTAATAAATAGGAAAAGCATACTGCAACCTTTAAATACCTGTTATGAATAGGATACATTTAAATATTTACCACCCCCTCAGATAATGATCCCCAAAGTTAGTGGTTGTTTGACTTTTGCAGTTCAAGCTCCCTTTGAGGTCCAGCATTTAGTTGCTATTTCAGCCATAATTCCATAATTTTCGAGGACAAAAAATAAGTGTTCACCTTAAATCTTACTATAACTAAATAATAATGTTAGGCATTCACTCCTAATTTCACCCTAACTCATCTTCAGTCAAAACCCACCCCTGCTCTGGGCCCCGTAGTTTCTGGATGACTGCATCATCCAGGTGGGAACGTATTTCCCTGGCTGGATCAGATGGACAACATAGAACAAGGGTCCCCAACCTTTTTACCATCAAGCCACATTCAAATGTAAAAAGAGTTGGGGAGCAATACAAACATGCAAACGTCCCTGGGGTGCACAACAAGGGCTTTGATTGGGTATATGGTAGCCCCTATGTGGACTGTCAGCCTACAAAAGGCTCTGTTTGGCAGTACACCTGTTTTTTATGCAACCAAAGGGTTGTGAGCGACGTGTTGCTCGTGAGTCACTGGTTGGGGTTCATGGACCTAGAATAAGGACCTAGTGTTTAGGTTAGGGATATCTCTGCTGGTGAGATAATATATTTAAACAGCTCGGTAGCCTTATATATCATTATATTTGCATTATGATATGAGTTGGACCTGGCATTCTGCTATTTTTGCTGCTTAACCTTCAAAAATCACATCAGATAACAAATCATCATGGACATGACAGAATGCTGACTTATTTTTGAAGTAGGTATCTCTCAGACTTGCCTTACGCAGCATGGAAAGCCACACACACATATTGTTTCCTGCACCCCAAGAAGTACCAAAGTCTACAGGCTGCCTTGAAGGCAAAAAATGTATCTGTAGTTGCTTAAACCTGTTTCCTTGACCCACCAGAAGAGCATGCTTTCTGGTATTCACAAATCAGCACAAGTGAATCAAAGTGAATATACTGTAATACACCAGAACCACTAGTTGTGCTTGATGGAAGCCAAGGAAATGTAACATATATTGCAATAAACATATTTATGGTCCATGGTCTATTTTTGGCCAGAAATGTATTTTTAGAGCCCGTTGACCTGGTCAATTACTCCCCAGGTGATATCATAATATCATGGTTACCTACAGATGAAGCATAAGTAACTGGTTCATTCTTCATGCTCCAACGCAAGTCATGACTTTCTCTTGGGAATGGTAGAACTAGTGTACACTTGTGCACTGTAACTAGGCAACAGCAAGCACAGCAGGACACACTCCCGTCCCTTCAATAATATAGTGCACTGAGGTTTGTAAAAACATGCTAGTACCACTAATTATTATTCAGTGTTACAAAATACCCCAAAATTACAGCTTACATTTATGGTTCTTTCTGTTTTCTTGGTACTGAACATTAAAAAGTGGCAGATTGATTTCCTTGCTTTTCATGCAATGGATTCCTACAGCAACATTAGAAAAACAAGAACCTCTGCAACTGGTCACATAGATCCTGTTATGTGTGGCTTGCTGTTGGGCTTGATACCAGGGCCACCTCTGGGTGTCCCTAATGGTTCTTCTGTGCTGTTGTAGCACAATTAATCCATTGCACTTTCTTATAGACGGAATCTACCTAAGCATTCTTTGTTTCTTGCTTGCAATAGCCATTCAAGTAAGATCAGTTGCAGAAGCAGCTCATTGCTAAAGACCTACCTATACCTTGCCGTTAAGTACCCCTGCCTGACCCCTGCCATTACATGTTTCTCTGTCTACTCATACTGTTGTTCCCATCAGCTGATACTTCTCCCAGTGGGTAACTTTTCCTGCTGGCTATGGTGTTGGGATTAAGTCTACTCTCCTCCTTTCCCCTGGCCTGAAAACTGAAGTCATCCCTCCTACTATAACATGAAAGTACCTGGACTATTAACGTTGGTTAAGAGACTACTCCCCTTAGTGTTCTCATTGTGTAGCTGGATTACCCTGCCTTACCATCTACTAGTACTGCAATAAAGTTTAATTCAGTTTCCAAACATTACTTCTTCCTCGATTTCTCCTTTGCCCCTACTCAAAAAACTACGACCAGCACCCTTGAGACCCCAATAACCTCTGCAACTAGTCAAATAACAACAGTAAGGCGTGTCTGCAGTCAGGATTGAACCCACTGCTTTGTATTCTGGGATATAGAATAGAGTATGGTCCTTGCCTGCCCTAGCCCTTTAAATTGTATCTTTTGCAGGTAAAACTCATTGTTAAATCCCTTCATATCACTGTCTGACTCTCTGTTTTTACAATGTTGTATACTGTATGTTCCCCCCAAGTGACACTTCTTCTATTGGGCTCCACTTACTGCTGTTTATACTGCCTGTAAGTTGGCCTGCACTTTCCTTCCCCTCTTCCCACTTGGCCTTAAATGGTCCCTATTCCTTGCCTGTACTTGGACTCTCCCAGTGGCTAAGCCTTCCTGCTGGCTATCGTGCCAGGACTTATGTCTACTTTCCTCCTCCTCCCTCCTAGCCTGAAGACTGAAGTCATACCTTATGCAGAGAGTATGTGCAGCAATTTGCCCTATACCATGTCAGTACCTGGAGTCTTGTCCATTAATGTGGCCTCAGATACTGCTCCCCCTAGTGTGTTCATTGTGTAGCTTCCTTACCTGCCTTTTCCTTATTTCCTATATGTACCCTGCCTAGTTGCCTGCCTTAATATCTACCCATGCGGCAATAAAGTTTATTTCAGTTTACAAGCATCACTCATGCCACAGTCTCAGCTTTGATCTCTTCTTTGTCCCTACTCTTTGTCCCTCTGAGCCAATGCTGTAGCCCCTCTTGGTCGTGACAGTTACATCGTCAATGAAGTTGAAAAAAGCACATAATAAAGACATAAAACTTTGACATTACTCATCTCACACGACATTGCTTTGATTTCAATGGAATTTCCGAGTGTATTTGTTAATTTAAAATAGTACTCAAGTCAACTTTCAGGGTTGTGCATACAATATATCTGCGGCATTGTGCTGATTCTTTTTTCTTTTCAGCATTCTCCAAGTAACACTTTGACTAAGGCCATTCTCTGTGGCAGTCCTCATGCGTCAGCGTGTGTTCTCTCAAACTCTTTCACTCTGCACTCCATGTTCTTATAAAAAAAAGATATTTTCTCTTTATGAATCATATAGAGGATCCACAGTCTGACTCACACATATAAAAACTGTGCAAATAATACAATTGTGGCCTTGTGAGTATGTGCGTGTGCGGCTATACCGTATATATATATATATATATATATATATATATATATATATATATATATATATATATATATATACTGTATAGTACAGGCAGTCCCCGGGTTATGAACAATATAGGGTCTGTAGCTTTGTTCTTAAGTTGAAATTGTTCTTTGTTGAAACATATGCTGTGCACATAACTTTTCTGCAGAGAGGACTGGGGCAGGTGATTAATTAAAGCTAAATGTTAATAAAATCCAAGCAAACCACAGTATGTTACTGTTATAGCCTCTGTAGCCTCTGTAAGTTTAAGTTGTATGTAAGTCATGTGTATGAAACTCGAGGACTCTGTCTGTGCGTTTGGAGCGAATAGTTGTAAAACTATTCTCTCCTGCCTCCTCTTACTAAGAATATTGTCCCCAAGAAACTTTAAAGGAAAACTATACCCCGAAAATGAATTTTTGAGCAATAGATAGTTTATATCAAATCAAGTGACATATTAAAGAATCTTACCTACCTGGAATATATATTTAAGTAAATATTGCACTTTTACATCTCTTGCCTTGAACCACCATTTCGTGATGGTCTGTGTGCTGCCTCAGAGATCACCTGACCAGAAATATTTCAACTCCAACTGTAAAGGGAAGAAGTGTTGAAGCAAAAGACAGAACTCTGTCTGTTAATTGGCTCATGTGATCTAACTTTATAGTTTTTTTGTCATGTTTGTGTGCACCGTTGGATCCTAGGATCCCAGGAGGCTGTCCTTATTTTTTAAAATGGCTATTTTCTATTTATGATTACCCAATGGCACATACTAATAAAAAAGTATATTATTATGAAAATGGTTTATTTACATGAAGCAGCACTTTACATATGAGTTGTTTTATGCAATATCTGTTTATAGAGACCTACATTGTTCGGGGGGTATAGTTTTTCTTTAAAAGGCATGTAAAGGCAAAAATTCTAATCCATTTTTACTTTCTTGAATGAAAAAGAAACCTATCTCCAATATACTTTAAATGAAAAATACTGTTTTCATAAGAAACCTGACTGTATGCAGTGAAATTCTCCCTTCATTTACTGCTGCGGATAGGAATTGTCAGATGGTCCCTAACTGCTCTGCGAGGAAACAATCATACTTATGAACAGCAGGGGGAGCCCCCACCTTACTTCTGAGCCATGCAGAACTCAAGCAGCTTTGTTTGTTTCCATGTAGAGCAGTCGGCGACTGTGTAGAGATTTGTATTGGATTTTATTTTTGCTTTTATATCCCCTTTACTGTTTCCAACTCCTGCTGCAGGTACAAAGATTATAGAGTCAGTTTTAAACAGATAAACTGGGATTCTATTTGGAGGATTATTTTGCTGCAGCCACTGGTTCTGGAGAGTTGGAGAAAGTTTGTATTAAACAATACAAAAACTATAAAACCCACATTAGATTACATGACAACACAGGACCCAGTGCAGTCTGTATATTCTGATTATTAATCAGTCTTGCTGTATCGGCTTCTGGCAGATATTATTTGAGTTGTGCTGTTTGATCATTTATGATGATCCCTAAGCTTAGCCCAGATCACACTGAGCATGTGCACAGTCTTGGTCTTGCAAAGCTGTATAACAAAGTTACAAGATGACAGCCCCCTGTGGCCAACTTTGAAAGCATAAATCATTTGTTTGATTAGGCTTGTGGTGCAGTAAGTTCATGTTTATGTTTAGTATACAAAATACAGCATTTCTAGCCTTATTCTATTTTACACTTTCCTTGTCCTTTAATGGATTATGACAAGTTAATGGTTATATTGTGTCATAATTTATTGTTAAATATGAACCAGTGACCCAAGCTAATCAGGCTTTGAAAGGTTGTTCTGTCAATGTATAGAATAGTAGAATAGGATTCCATGAAAGTGTTTTTATACCCTTTATAGCCTTGCTTCCATATCCTACCTAATCACCAGATTTAAGCTTCCAATAAAGGTTACCAGGAGACATGAAAATTGTAGAAATGTTATTGTTTTGTTCACTTTGTTGGAAGAAACTAAATCAAAGCTTTATAGACTAAATAGATAATTATTTTGCTAAGAGTGACATTGTGCCTTCTATTCATACATCTCCCTTTCTAATGAAGATGCCTTGTGCTTTGGTGGTTGGGGATCTTGACAGTCAAATTGGTCTGATTTAAAGACTGAAGTTGGTGAAGCTTGAGAGGGTGGGCAAGGTTTTGGCATAACTGGGTTTGGGATAGGTGGAACCAAGAGCTGGTCAAAAATGCTATGTAGGAAAGTATTTATTTTTAATTATTGCTTTCTTTAACTTGGTTGCAAATTGCCCAGGCAGTCAGTTGGCTAATAACCTTGACCCCCTTGGAGATGATGGCCCTATTAAATGATTAATTTGGGGACCCATGATTTCTGATAGCAGGTTTGAAGAAGTCATCAGCTATGGTCTCATTATACCATTAATGTGGTGGGTTACTTGTATCAATAATCAATTGATTCTTTGCTGTTATGCAGAAGTCTTACATACACGACAGTTATACACAGTCACTGTCTGAGAGAACTATTGAACTGATCTTTGGTCTATGAGAGATGGGACATCTAGTTCCAGGAGAAGGAGCAATGGCAATAAAATTTAAACTTTGCTGAGTTTGAATACACCATAGCAAACTCACCACACATGTTGTTGGTTGCCTACAGTGTGATCAGTTGGTCCATGGCTGATTAATTGATGATTTGTCCACACACATGAATTGCATTGATCCAGTTCTTCAGTATGAATCAAATCAATTTAATCTAAGAGCAATGTAATCTACAGTGTGATCAGTTGGTCCATGGCTGATTAATTGATGATTTGTCCACACACATGAATTGCATTGAACCAGTTCTTCAGTATGAATCAAATCAATGTAATCTAAGAGCAATGAAATCTACAGTGTGATCAGTTGGTCCATGGCTGATTAATTGATGATTTGTCCACACGCATGAATTGCATTGATCCAGTTCTTCAGTATGAATCAAATCAATGTAATCTAAGAGCAACTTGGAGGAATGTCATCTGTTGTTTAATGTTGCTCAATGACTTCCCGAACACATGGGAGGCATCAACTCATTGGATTTTCATTGCAAAAGTGTCAGAAGTTATCAAACTAGATAACACAATATTTACCCCAAATAAAAAGTACAATCAGTGGAACTCGGAAAGTTGACATAAATTTTCCTTTATAACTTCTTTATGAAGGTTCTTTTTACGCTAAGCAGTGAGCTCCGCGCTAAGTCTCGAAGGTTGTTTAATAGCAGAACCAGCGGGACCCACTTGTCCCTAAGTTTGAAATATTAAGTAATAAATGGGTGCTTTTAATGCGCTGTACGTGCCTGTGTACACTATCAGGACATTCTTCTCTTCACAGGCATGTACGGAGCATTAAAAACGCACCGCCATTTATTACTTAGTAGTTTTTTATGACTTCAAATCAAAATCCTTTGCATGATTCTTCTTTTTTTCCTCAAGTCTACAGTAGAAACCATTCTAGTTGTACTTAACAATCTGTTTCCTACAAAAGAAATAAACGCAAAATTTAATTCTGCAAGGATCTTTCCATGAGTATCACTCAAAATGATGATTTGCTGACCTGTGGTTTTTGACATAAGAATAGAGATAAACATTGTATATTTCCTTTTTTCTTTGCTTTGCTTCAAGACTATTTGGATGAGAAGCAATATGATTAGTTTCATCCTAGAGAGAAATTTTTTTCCCCAAAAATCAGTTAATAGAGCTGTCCTAGCAGAATTCTGCACTGACAGATATTTTTACATTCAGTGTTGAAATTTGACATGGGGCTAGGCATGTTGTTAGGTTCCCAAGTGCCCTCAGCCATGTGACTTGTGCTCTTCAATCCCAATACAAATGTAAGCATAAATGCATCCACTCTTTCTGCAGCCACAGGACCTCAGCTCAGGGGAGTGGATAAACCTTTAAATCTTTATAATCATGTTTGTATACTTCATATTATGATACTCAATTACATGATTGACCTTATATATGTGAGATCACTTTATATAAGATTTTGAATGTATACAATAATAGTCCTTTGAATGTTTCTTGAATGTCTACATATATTGGTTTCTTTCTTTTTTACCCATTTGTAACCATATCCCTAATATCCCTTTAAAGCTTATGATTCAGGGGCACATTTACTAAGGGTCGAAGTGAATTTTTGAATAAAATTAGAATTCTCAAAATTTGAATTTCAAAGTAATTTCGGACTACTTCAGCTATCGAATAGCCCAAAATTTGATTTGAATAAAAAAATTTTTTTTGAATTTCTTTAAAAAGCTTTGAATTAGACACTTCACCACCTTAAAGCTGCCAAATTGCCATTGTAGCCTATTTGGGCCTTCTGGAACCTTTCCTGAAAAAAGTCCTGGAAATTCAATTTTTTTTTTTTAAATAGTTCGAAGCGTTCTCATCAAACAAAGCATTCAAATTTTGATGGTCTAATTTCGCAGTTTCTTCACTTCAAAATGAATGCCCCTTTAGGGGCAGATTTACTAAATTTGTGTGATAGTTTCGAATATTCGCTCGAATAGTCTATTTTCGATTGTGCAACTATTCAGATATGCAAATTAAGTATTTTCGACCATCGAATATGAAATATTTGGTTGCATCGAATAGATCAAATAAATATATATTCGATATATATTCGATCGCTCGACTATTCGACGGTCGAACAACTTGCCCTTTAAATTTTTATTTGACTGACTACTTCGCCCCAATTGAACCTACCGAATTGCATTAGATTTTCATATCGAATAGTATTCTCACAATCGAACGCTGCGAATATTCGATTCATAATTTTTGCACAAAATCGTTCGATCATACTATCTTGGCGAATAGTCGAAAAGCACTCAAAACTGGCGAGTATTTTCTTCCATTTTGGCGAATATTGGCTAAAAGCTCTTGACAATTGGACCCTTAGTAAATCTGCCCCTTAGTGTCAGATGAACACAAAACAGTAAGGTTTTTTGAGATGATTATTCAATTAAGATTTTTCAAATTTTGTAACTTCCCAATACCTTCAATAAACTTCAATCACGTTTTACGGCTGCGCTACAATTTGGGGTGATAACACCCCTCCACCCTTTCCCCCCAGCAGCCTATCAGCAGAATAATGGGAAGGTAACAAGATAATAGTTTCCTGTCAAAAGATAGATCCTTGGTAGATATATGAATAGCACTGAATAGTAAAAATCCAAGTCTACTGTGACGCCTTCCAATACCTTGGGTTGGAGAAACAATAGCCTGTCTGAAAGTAGTTCCATTGTGAAGTGCTGGCTCTTTCTGAAAGTAAAAGGTCAAGCAAAATTACCTGACATGGCTTCCTGCACACCAATATTACAACTTAAAATATATATATATTACCAGTGCAGGGCAAGACTACATTATATTGTCATTCCTTTAAAACACTTAAATTTTAGGTGTTATTGTTCCTTTAAAGGGAAACTGTCATGGGAAAACATGTTTTTTTTTTTTTTTAATGCATCAGTTAATAGTGCTGCTCCAGTAGACTTCTGCACTGAAATCCATTTCTCAAAAGAGCAAACAGATTTTTTTATATTCAGTTTTGAAATCTGACATGGGGCTAACCAGTTTGTCAGTTTCCCAGCTGCCCCTGGTCATGTGACTTGTGCCAGCACTTCAGGAGGGAACTGCTTTCTGGCAGGCTGTTGTTTTTCCTTCTCAATGTAACTGAATAGTACACAGTGGGACATGGGTTTTACTATTGAGTGCTGCTCTTAGATCTATCAGGCAGCTGTTATCTTGTGTTAAAGAGCTGTCATCTGGTTACCTTCCCATTGTTCTGTTGTGAGGCTGCTGGGTGGGGGAAAGGGAGGGGGTGATATCACTCCAACTTGCAGTACAGCAGTAAAGAGTGATTGAAGTTTATCAGAGCACAAGTCACATGACATGGGGCAGCTGGGACATTGACAAAATGTTTAGCCCCATGTCAGATTTCAAAATTAAATATAAAAAAATCTGTTTGCTCTTTTGATAAATGGATTTCAGTGCAGAATTCTTCTGGAACAGCACTATTAACTGATGCATTTTGAATTTTTTTTTCCCCATGACAGGATCCCTTTAAGGAGATTAGAACCTGCTGGCCTTTGACACCTACACCCTTTGTTAGTGTAAAGTGATAGGTACCATATTACACCCAATGTGCCCCTTTATGTTATAAATGGCACATTCTGACATCAGAATGCACAGTTTAGATTAGAAGGTTATGATTTGCTGCTAGGTGATTAGTAAAATGCCTGTAGATAATATAGGCAATAATGTACTTCCTATTGTGGAAGCAAATTTTGGGGTACAGATGCATTTTTTAAAATGAAAACCCCAAAATGAATCTGTTTCCTTTATGGGGCGGATTTACAAGTTAAAAAAAATTCAAAATTTGACCAACAAATTTGTTTGGGGGGCCATTTTCAATAAAAAAAAAGAACCTATTTCTATCAAATAGGTCCATTTTCAATCAATTTCAAATCGTTTGATCGCATTGTTCATATCGAACAATTCGAAATATTTTTTTTAAAAATTGTGATTTTTCCAGGGCTTAGAAAAATTTTCAGGTAAGCTTCGAGGAGGTCCCTCATAGGCTACAATGGCAATTCGGCAAGTTTAAGGTGGTGAATAGTCGAATTCGATTTTTGTTTAAAGAATCTTTGAATTTTTGGCTATTCTATAGTCGAAGTAGCCCAAAATTACTTAGAAATTCGAATTTTAAAAATTTGAATTTTATTCGAAAATTCACTTCGACCCTTAAATGTAAATGTGCCCCTATTCCTTACATCTGATTAGTGAATACATTTCTCTGCCAATGGCATCCTATACATTAGCCTCCCGCCATACAAAGACAACATTACAATGACTTACTCTGAGAAATATCCGCAACAGAACTCAAGGTGATGTTTAAAGATAGACTTAGAAAACGCCTGTCTTGCTTCCTCTGAAAGATGAATCTCTGTGGATAATTCATGTGTAAATTTAGCTATTTAAAGATAATGGGAATTTTATGTTGCTCTTTTTGAAGCCATATGACAACCATTACAGGCAAAATCAATGCTTTATCTGTCATTGGAGTGCGCTGAGGAACCCTCACTTCTTAATGAACGGTGGTTTGAGGTCGTAACTATTATTGACTCTTGAGTTGAGAGGGTAGTAAAGAATTAAGATAACCCTTGTCTGAACCATAAAGGTTTGGAGCATGCAATGTGTGAGCACTTATAAACTGAGAACTATGCTCTAGATGAGATAAAATAAAATACATTATGATTTGGATAAAATGGAGTCTATGGGAGATGGTCTATCCCTAAATCTGAGCTTTCTGGATAATGGGTGTGGGATTCAGTATCCGGAAACCCATTTTCCAGAAGGCCATCTTCCACAGACTCCACTTTAATCAAAATTAATCAAAAAAATTTTTTTAGAATTATTTTATTTTTCCCTGTAATAAGAACACTGTACCAAACACAGTGATCCAAACAAAAAATATAATTAATTGTTAAGGTAGGTAACCCCAAACCAAAAAGGATTAATGTTTAACTGATTTTTAATTAATTCAAATTTTTTTAAAGTATGGATATCCACGTTACAGCAAGATCCCTTATATGAAAAGTCTCAGGTTCTGAGCATCCTGGTCCCATACCTGTATAGAGAGACTGAACCTTTAGCAAGGTTTAGTTCTCCTTTAAAAAGGATGGTTTTTAGGGCACATTTTAAAGGAGAAAGAAAGGTCTATAAAAATACACCAGTAAACCCTCAAAGTAATTCTGCTCTGAATCCTCTAAAAAGAAAGACAGCATTTCTTTCCTGTTTCATCTTAAACCTCCAGGGCTAGGGCTTGAGCATGCTCAGTTTGCTCCTCTCCCCCTCCCTGCTGCAATTTGAGCCCAGAGCTATGAGTGAGCAGGAAGAGACTCAGGCAGGAAGTGATGTCACACCAAGCTCATATGACAACTGCTATCCTAAACAAACAGATAGCTTCTAGAACGGTTTACCCATGTATGGTAAAGCATTTTACAGAATAAATATAGTTTGATTAACTAGTACTATTGTGGCTAATCTATTGCCAATAAACTGCTACGGTAGCTTTCCTTCTTCTGTAAGGTATGGGGGGGAAACAAAACAAATTGTACTTTGGCTTCAGCTTTATTTGCATCTACAAACAGTATTTTCTCTATTGAGTAAACAGAATGGCACATCTCAGGCATAAATTATTACAGTATGCAGGCACTGGATCCGACCAAACCTGATATTACAGAAAGGCCATCTCCCATAGAGTCCATTTTAAACAAATAATTCTATTTCATTTGAAACGATTTCCTGTTTCTCTGTTATCCAGAAAGCTCCGAATCATGGGAAGGTTATCTCCCACCGACTCCATTTTAATCAATTAAGAATTCATTTTCCTGGGTAATAATAAAACAGTAGCTTGTACTTGATCCCAACTGAGATATAATTAATCCTTATTGGAAGCAAAACCAGCCTATTGGATTTATTTAATGTTTACATGATAGTGGTGAAGCCTGGAGAAAATAAACATTGGAATAGTCCTTCCTTTGTCTTGATGCAGTTACACTGACTAAGAAAACAGGTTCTGTATTTAGAGGAAGGATATTGCTGCAATTTAGATTGAGGGAGTAATGCAGTATAAGTGTGGTGGGCAGGGAGATAAGTTGCCCAGCAAAAATGGCACATAAATAGCTACGGGATTTACTAAGTCACCAGACGTTTCCACTTTGGACGACTTCAGAAACACAAAGCGATTTATATGCCTGCTGGAAGGCATTTCGGGAGTTTAGTTGCACGAAGTAGTGAAGATTGGTCACTGGGCAACTAATCTCTCGTCTTCCACCACCCTAAGTGTTAACGAGGAATTGGCCAGAGTATTCAATTGAATTTTCACTTGAGTTTTCTTATAATAATTCCAACCATTCCTCAACAGACTACCTTTTTAGCTCATAATGGGTCCCATCACTTGTTACCCTCAGCATTCTTCTTTACCATCCTCCTGTTTAGGAGTCTTGAGCAAAAAAAAGGCCTTTTAAAAGGTGTAAAGTTCTGTTCTTTTCTGTGCGGGAACAGGTCTGGCTTTCCACTAGGAGTCCCTTTAGCTAAGTTAGATGAAAGTTGACTATTCTTTCTTAGAAGGGATTTTGGATTCAAGCAAGATTATAGGAACCTGCTGATAACATTTATGCAGATACTTGGGTTGCTAAATTTTATCTTTGACATCCTCTGAAACCTTCTTCTAGGGCACCTCGAGGTTGGTAGGGGATAGGAATGATGTTAGGATTCAGCTTCAGCAACGATAGGAGTTAACCTACATTAGGATTCAATACATAATCTAATCAGTAATCCTAACAGGCAAGGAGCACCAACAATTGGAATGGCAGGAAGTTAAGAGAAGCCTTGACCAATGCACCATGTCATGGGGCATCAGCAGATGACATTTTCAAACCTAGATATTTTCTTAAACCAACCAATAGTACATGTATATCGATCAAATTGAACAAATTGAGCATACAGTACATGGCCATCTACATCGTTGCTATAAAAGTAGCATAGTTCCTAACCCATAGATTCTCTTTGATCTAAGCCTCTTGTTTACTGGCAAACATGCAATAAATGTTGAAGGTACATTTAATTAAAGCCATTTTAAAGGTTAATTGAATACATCTGTAACACACTCTGCGTTTTTCTGCATTCCTTTTTATTTTTTTGTTAACAGGCCTTTTTATCTTTATGTATCACCTATTTGGTGACCATATGGAATCTGACACGCTGTATATGTACAAAAACGACGTATCCATTTATCCATTTTCAATTAAAATTCCACTGCTACCTCCAAAGCCAGCCAATCTGGCAGATGTAATTATTTGCACTGTGATTTCGTACGAGAGATATAAACCGTAATTGTGCCTGTGTTTTAAGAAGCAGCCGATTCAGACTAATTAGTATACTGTAGCCAGACACGCCAGGTACTCATAGAATTGATGGAGCTTAGAAGATGCTTGTCGTGCATTTATGTCTTCAGACCCATGTTGCCCTGAAGCTAACGACAGAAACCTAACAACACAAATCAGAGCCAACGAGGCAAGGAGAAGGAAAAAAAGCAAACCGGTTGGGTTTTTAATTAATCCCTGAGATTCTTTCCATGTTCTACCTATGAACAGAAGTGCCCCTGGTGCTTATTAACACATATTCCATGCTGTTATTCTTATGTCAGCATAAAAAAGACAAGGTCAAGTATATTTTATTTTTAAAAATAAGTGAATTTGGACGGGTATTAGGAGGTTTAAGATTCTGTTTATGAAACTGCAACCAGATTTTGCCTCACTAGCCCATACAGTTAACGTAATACATGCGTCTGCTCAATTTTAGTGGCCTAGACCCTTTACCCACCTTCTAATAGCTTTTGTGGTAGGATAGGAGGTAATGGAAAATAAGTTCTGGGGTCTCTTGCCACTTTCACATTGAGAAGTGAAGTTCTCAGCCATAGTGATCTGTGCCAGGTCATTGACTCCCATAGCTGATAATAAACAATTAAAGTACCCTAGCATTTGCTATATCCTCCACCCATGGCCAAAATGCTGAAGGTATTAATCTATTAAAGGATGCAAAGGTTTCAGATATAGAAGCAATAACAAGGCAAATGTGTTTTTTGTTGTTTTATTCAAGAAAAATAATCAGCTATGGCTTATGCCAGTGGTTCTGAGACTTTTTCAATACAAGCACACCTTGAGGCAACTTTTGGCCCATGCTTTTCTCATTGGGTCATAGATTTGCTGTTTCTTTATAGTTATTTCTCCTAGGCAGGAAATATTTGTTCACCATAAATCTCACCCTAATTAACCTTCATGATGGAATTCCAGAAGATCAAAAAGACATTCTGCTGAACCCTTAGTGGCCTTCAGGCTGCCCAAGCTGCCACTTCTCTGGGTCTCTCTAGGTAAGACAGACCTATATTTTGGGGACCACTAAAGGTTTGCACTGAAAGAGTACAAGAAAGCTTAGAACAAAGCTTAGAACAAACAAATGATACATGGATAGTAAAAGACATGTTATTAAACATTTCTGAAAAAGTACAAGGTTCTAGGACATAATGAGATTTAAGACATTTTGAGTTCAGGTTCTCTTTTTTGTTATCTATTTGGTTGAGCCTCTTTTAGCTAAACATCTATTTTCCTATGACTGCAACAAGTCCCTTTTGGGGTCCAGTATTTAGAAGGAGGGATGGGCTGCTCCTGAACATCTCCATTTGCTAGATGAATTTGTGTAACTCAAAGAGCAAAGACCCAGTGGGGTGTGCTGGACACACCAGGGAGGAGGCAACAGATAACCTTGGTTTGTTAAGAAGCCTAAGACCTTCTGGTCTCTGACTCCTGCTTCCTTTGTTAGTGCAGGGTTATGCACTAACAAAGGAAGCATCTATATGTGCCCCTTTATGTTATAAATGGCACATTCTGACATCAGAATGCACAGTTTAGAAGGTCATGATTTGCAATAAAGTGCATAGTAAAATACCAGAACTTTAGCTAATATAGGGAATAATGTGCTTCCTATTGTAGAAGGTGTCCATCCATGACTCATGGGGTTACAGATTTTTTTATTTAGCTATTGTACCAGGAAAGGGAAGGGAAATAATTATTCAACATGAATTTCAGCCTAATTAATCTTCAAGCTAGGCTTCCAAGGGTGTCTTCGAAAAGCAAAAAACTTTATCCTGATACCTCCCTACATGGAGCACAGCCACAGTTGAGGAACCCCTACAAGATACTGTATGTTCTTAAACATATAACAAAAACTTAAATGAACAAGGCTCTAACATAATATAGTGACCTGAATCATATCTGGATGCAAGTTCTCTGTTGAGGAATCGCTTGGCAGAGGAAGGCTTTAATATGGTGGAAACACAAGCTATAACCAAAACAACAGCCATATGAACAATTATCTAATTAGGCTGAAAAACATCCATATGCATGGGGTTAAGATCTTTGGTCCTTGCTTTTCCCACATTGAGTAGGCTGTATGTGGATATAAATTGCCACCAAACGTGCAACTTGGAGAGGCTATCCTAGCTCAAAACAGAAGCAATGATGACGTTTATGTGCCCAGGAAGTTGGGGCTCTCAGCAACCCAGGGTCCTAATTCCCCTAGCAACCATGATTTGATTTGAATAAGAGACTGCAATATGAATAGGAGAGGCCTGAATAGAAAGATCAGTGATAAAAAGAAACTATAACAAAACATTTGTAGCCTTACAGAGCATTTGTATTGTAGATGGGGTCAGTGACCGACATTTGAAAGCTGGATTAGAAAAACTATATAAAAAAAAAATAATGAAGACCAATTGAAAACTGAAAGGGGAAGCACCCCTTTAATTTAATCTCCTATCTCGGGTATCAGTAAACTTTGGCAATCACAAGAAAATGCATTGGCCGGCATCTTCTCATAATAATACATCTTTCTGAAGTACCCCAGGCAATTAGAATTTTATTTAAGAACAAAATGTCAAAGTCCTTAATAGGACAGAAATAATTACCATCACCTATTAGGTATCTCAGACATAAAGGGGGTATACCCCAAATACAGCCGGTTCTAACCAGGTTGTAATTTCAATACAGGTATGGGATCCAATGCCGCTCCCTCAACTGCTCCATGCTTAAAACTTTAGCGTCAGAGCGGGTCAAATGGAGGTCCACAATGCTAAAGCAGAGCGATATCGAGCTCACTGCACTAGCAGAGCCGAATTTCCGATTTAAAAAACAGAGATTCAGCTTTTTGCTTCCCCGGTAACTAGCCGCTCACTGGCGATTAAGGCAAGATGTTTGTTATTCAAAGGTGCACAACAAACACCCCCTTCCCTTTAAGCAGTTTCACGGACTTTCCAGACCTATTGCTTTTATGAATAAAACGAAAGGTGGCTGCTAGTTCTAGTCCAACATCATTTAGGTGGAGCAAGAGCGATATTACAAGGAAACAAAGCTGCTGTTGCTCATTTGCTCAGTGCTGCAGCCGTTCCCCAGTGTTAAGCCCCTTCCTTCAGTACATTTATTACCTCAGTGACAATGCATCAGTTAATGACATTTTTACTGCAACCTGTGGGTGTACTGATGTTGTACATTGGACTGGTAATAACAGCTGCCTACATCCCGCTGCCATCTGATCGCTCTGCAGTATTTCTGTGATACGTGGGACCAGGGTACATGGAGAATTTCTGTTGCTGGTTCCACCTATTTGTATGTTGTACAACCACTCCAACTTTCACAAGTACTTTAGGGTCAGCAGTCTGACTGATGCAACGGGATCATCCAATGAGAATGCTATACTAACGGTTCAATCTTTAGGGCTCATTTATTAAAGCTATATTACCAGTGTTGGACTGGCCCACCAGAATACCAGGAAAACTCCCGGTGGGCCAAGGTGTCAGTGGGCCCTCATACTGCTAAACTTTTGGCCTATTTCATGTCCATTCCCTATTTCTATGAGAACAAAGAGGCTAAATAGATGGAATATTTGATAATAGTATGTAAAGAAAACAATCTAGGAGAATAGAGGTTGATTGAGGAGATGAAGACTATTAGTACTGAGAATGTCCCCCTGGTCTAAGGTTTTATGGTGGGCCCCTGGTCTAAGGTTTTTGGGTGGGCCCCTGGTGTCCCAGTCCGACACTGTATATCACTAAGGTGTAGAACAATGTCACAGCTTCAGACTGGGAGGTCCAGGGTCTACTGGGACTGCCACCTCAGGAGCCCCTACACCAATCCTAGGGCCCCTGCTTAGTGTCGGACTGGGAAGCAAGGGGTCCACCAGAAAACATTACCATGGGGCCCACAAGAAAACTTTAGACCATGGGGCCCATCAGAAAACCTTACCATAGGGCCCACCAAAAAAACCTTAGTCCATGGGGCCCACCAGAAAACCGTAGACCATGGGGCCCACCAGCAAACCTTAGACCATGGGGCCCACCAGAAAACCTTAGACCATGGGGCCAACCAGAAAACCTTAGACCATGGGGCCAACCAAAAAACCTTAGCCCATGGGTCCACTTTTCAAACTATTATTCCTCCTTTCTCCACTCAACTTCTTTATTCTCTTTTTTATTTGCTTACTATATTCTTCCATTATTACACTTTCTTTCCATTAATAAATAGGGAACAACCATAAAATAGGATAAATGGTTAGAAGCAAGAGGGTCCACTGACACCTGGGCCCACCGGGAATTTTCCTGCTTTCCCAGTGGACCAGTCCGACTCTGCCCCTGCTGCCTCCACACCAACCCTGGGACCACTGCCACAGGTCCTCTGAAGCCACACTCCCCTCACTAGTTCTGAATTGCAGCCTTGATTGGTAGGGGAAGTCCAGGGGAAAAAGCCAGTGATTTCAGGTGGGTCTGGGTCAGCGTGTCCAGGAGGGCCATACCTGGTGCCTGGCCAGCCTAGTCTGACCCTGTACAGTCATATGGGTGCAAAGGAGCCCTGTATTTAAGTAGAGGTCTCAATTGCTCTTAGCACCTGTTGGGGAGCCCTAGACATTTGCTCCAGTCTGTCCTTTATGAATACAGCACTGCCATGCTTTTTCCACTTACCACAGCTCTGTATTCACAAGAAATGCTCAGGAGTTACATGACCATATACCGCAGCTACAAGTGACTTAGAATATCCTTTTTAAAGTTTAGCAGGGGTACTTTATTTATTATAATCTCTGGGCACCCAGCAATGAGGCCCTTTCCCCGACTCTGCCATAAAACCCTCCTCTGTGTCTGTCTCTTTTCTGTCCCTTTCCTTCTCAAGCGTTTTTGGGCGTCTTTACCTTGGTGTTGGGTTTAGGGTTGGACTAATCCAGTGGGACACCTGGAAAAAATCTGGTTGGCCCTGGCCCTTGTGGGCCTAGACCCACGGCTGCCTGAGACCTTGCTCACCTGTGCTTTTTCCAGACCTCCCCCACCCTAATGGCAGCTGCATGAAGAGAAGGTACCAATGGTGGTGGTGGTGGTGGGGGGGTGCGACTAAGATGGTTGGACTGAGGTGGTGGTGGAGGGGGATGAGGGCCTGGGGGGTGTGGGGCCCCTGATGCTGCTGCCCAAACTGTGGTCCCAGACCCCCCAGTCCAATGCTGGCTGGGGTAAAGGGACAAGAGCTAGCAATGATAGTTGGTAGGTTTTGGAGGTGGCAGTCATAAGCATAAAAATACCACTAGTGGCCAGAGGGCAAGAATGTGCTGTTTACAAGGATATTATTATAATATAATTATAATTTGGCACACAGAGAAATGGCCAACCTGTAGATTATATATGTATTTGGATATTTGAATAGAATACCTGGGAGTCAAGTTGCTTGGAGATGCTGCTTAGTATTCCTTAACACCTTCTCACTGTCTGGAAGAACCAGCAAAGTGAGAAAATTTCATAACGAACAGCAATACAAGCAAAGGATTTTATATATTTATTGAATATATTATTGTATTCAAGTTGAGGAAGACACAGGCTGCGCCGTTAGAAAAACACAATGGAGATGGGAGCCCAGGGAACTCCAAAGTCTCTTGATTAAATGCACCATATCATCATTTGCCTACTCAAAAAAAGGAAAGAGCTGATCCTTTTCAATAAAGTCTGGATGCGCCGGGTTACGTTTTATAACTCCTCTTGTCAAAAACAAAAGCAAAGACGGCGGTAAAGTTTGGCTGCCAGGGAAGCTGAGTGGGAGAGTCTGAAAGCCAAACACGGATAGAAAGACTTCATTTATACAGAAACTGCAAAAAAAACAAAAAACAAAAAGCCATTTCTTATTATTATTTCAGAGAGAAAAGCTCAAAGGCAGCTTGTCAGTGACCTCAGTCCTTTTTTTTTTAAAGACCAGTAGGATAGAGACAGAGAGCTAAAGCTTTCCTTTAGTTAGTGATCTGTTAGTAACCCTCAGTCCCTCAATGACGTTAGGGAAGGCCCATAGGGAGGGGATGAGTCAGAGACAAGGAAGCATTGAGATTGCTTGAACAACCATTAGCACGTCATTGGTAATTCCAGCGACACCTTTCACATTCATGGCATTTGTCTAAATGTACTCTACTGAAGGCTGATCGTATGTTTTATTAAAGGCGCTCGCACCAACTCCTTGCAGATGGCTGTTGGAAAAGCTTGACTGATTGCTAGCTTGTGATGCCGACTAACACTTCATAAAATTACCTGCGGAATACATATGGATTGGGGCTGCTGAAGAAGAGAGCAAGATTTATCAGCCTTAAAAGAGATTCACATCATTCTCTGTCCCAGTACCCAGTGTAGCTTACAATTTAAGGCCCCCCCACAAACAGTAGGGTCAGTTTTATAAGGAGCCAACTGAAAGAGGAAACTGAAAGATCTGAAGTGCCCTTGATGTCACTGAACATAGACTGCAAATGCGCTATATGCCTGTGGGTGGGTTCCCTCCAGATACTCCAGTTTTCTCCCAAAACATACAGGTATATTCACTGGGGTCCTAGGACCCCAGCAGAGTAGGGTTGCCTTCGAAGTTAAAAAAATAGTGGCAAAGGCAGGAGATAATTGCAGTAAATTTGCAATAACCTCTTCCATCCCTGATCTGCCCCAGTTTTCGTTCTAGCTTACCTTTTCATCTGCATTTCCCAGAATCGTCCCCACAATCCACTGGAAATGTCTTTACTGCACCCAACAAATTTCATTTCACCACCCCTTAATATAACTGCCTGTCCCTCCTATGTCATTGGCCCATCCCTCCTATATCATTGGCTCTCCCCCATCATTGCCACCCATTATTATTTTCTTTAAAAAGGTGGCAACCCTACAGAAAAGTCATATTAACTATATGGGCTCATGCCTTGGGGTTGGGGTACCTCTCGCTCCCTCCCTCCCTCTCTCTCCCTCCCTCCCTCTCTCTCTATCCATATACAGGTATATATATATATATATCCACAATTGAACACTTTTGGGCAAACTCCACCAGCATAACTCAGAGGGGTTACATACACAGACTGTTCTGAGCATGTTCCAGTTGTCAGTAGGAAGGGGATGGACTGAGGTCTACTGCCTAGGGTAGTTAATATAGTCCTGGACCCCAGTGCTGACTTTATACATATTTTAGGTATACAATCCCTTGTCCAGAAGTCCAGAAGCCTGTTTTTCAGAAAGCTCAGAATTAAGCAAATAATTACATTTTCCTTTTCTTGTAGCTTGTATTTGATGGTACCTAAGCTGTATGAATCCATTACAGTGGCAAAACAATCCTGTGGTGGGGGTTTTATATATATATATATATATATATATATATATATATATATATATATATATGTATATCTGAGATTCAAGCTATTACCTGTTACACTGACAGTTGTTGCAAGCCCCCAGCAGCCATAGGGTTAATGCTGGACATGACGCACGTTGCTCTTGGTTGGATTTTTTATTTAAATCTTTAATCACACACGCACAGTATATACACACACACAACCCACAATATATATATTTTTCATCTTCAGCTCGTCAAATCCAAGCTCATATCTTTTTGTTTGCTGGCTTTTCATTATCCGTCAGTTTGGTGCAATGCAGTGCACAAAAAGCCGTTCTTTTAAAGTTGTGGTTCTTGTGTGAGTCACAATGAATATTAATGTTCTCCGGCTCTGCCAACAAATATGTTTTTTTTTTTCGGTTTGGTGTAAGTGAGAACAAGAGAACTGCAGACAGATTGTCCCCCCTGGTGGTAGTGGAAGGGTTAAGGTGGACAGGTTGGAGGCTCTTTCCATGGAGTCAGAGTAAAGGGCAGAGGAGTGCTCTTTTGTTCGGTGGGACAACTGCCAGTTCTGAACATCGTTAGGGAAGGGATATCTGATTAATGATTCGATCAATCAAAAAGGAGTCCATAAAGGAGATGCACAATGGGTTAAAAGTGTAGTGTTTTTGGCAAACAGCATGTGGGCATGACTATATCGCTGGTATAACACACAGTGCTCATCTGTCTGTGCCAGTATAAACTGGCAGCGCCTCCTGCAACTTGTTGTTTGTAATCATTACATCTGATGCAGACTTTTTTTTTACATTTTTTTTCTGTTGTTGTCTTAGGAACAGCAGATCCAAAGCACACCTTCTTCTTGGATTTAAGAACTTGTTATGAAATGAACAAATGAACTAGGTTTGATTTAGTTAATTTCTGCTTCTTAAAGGGACAGTGGCACCACAATGCTCATTTCACATCGGGAGGCTTAGAGAAGCACAAAGGTAAGGATAGTAAGGCCTTTATAAGTAAGGATAGTAGGGTCTTTGTAAGTAAGGATAGTAAGGTCTTTGTAAGTAAGGATAGTAGGGTCTGTGTAATTAAGGATAGTAAGGCATTTGTAATTAAGGATTGTCAGGCCTTTGTAAGTATGAATTGTAGGGTCTTTGTAAGTAAGGATAATAACAATCCAATCACAATGGCACATTGTAACATCATCCATTCATGCAACTCTCAAAAGTAACACCTGTGTCTAGGAGTTGCATGACACATTGGGAATCCTATCACAGTAACTACACAGAATCAACACCTCTGTGAATTTCAGATGTCACCTCTCTGAAGGGTTACCATGTGCCGTTGTGATTGGATAGCTGGAAGAGTCTATATGCCGAGAACTCCCCTACACCAGTTAGTTGAACTGAAGAAGCTGCTCAGATGGTCAGTGAAAGCCTTAGGCATAGAGGCGGGGGAGATAATTACTTTCACTTTCCATTCAGCACTTCCTAGATGTCACTGCTCCCCACACATTCCCCCAGTTCTCTTAACCATTTCATTGTGTAGCCAGGACATGGGGATAGACATTGGGTCCCCCATTCTGGTGCACAAGCAAGATTCTGAGATGATGCAAGGCTTGTCTTAATAACGAGTCCACAAAATGGCTTTTTGAATATTTTTTTGGGGTGAAGGGTCCACTTTAATAATTCCACCTTCTTCATTTTCTTAATCTTACCCACTATGGGGCCATGGCAGGACATATAGATGGTGCTGGAGGTGCAAGGCCAGGCCAGTCTATATGGTGCTCACGGAGCCTGGAAAAGTGGAAAAATTAAGATTTGTCAAACCTGCCATGGCTTCCTGGTTTGCTGGATTGCTATACTTTTCTGGGATCCACGGGTCATTATTTTCCACCAGGGAAGTGCCTCATCATGTTTTATCTCTTTCTATTATGGTAGTGAATACATGATAGTCCAGAAACCGCTGGCTAAAGCAACACTTTGATGATGTTTCTCCCACTGGTAGGGAAGACAGGCAAGCACTTTAATAAATAGGCGTTATATACATGGAATTTGCATATTCTCAGTGCATCAGCATGGATTTTCTCCAGCTTCCACCCATAAGAGTATGGTAGGAAATCTAGATAGCAAGCTTCATCATGGCAAGAGTGATTAAATGGACAAACTTGTGCTATTCTACATAATAGGTCAGCCCTGTATAAATAAAGGGTTATAATACTTGCCTTCCATCATTTTACCAACAGTAAAAAAAAAAAGCCACAAACGCTCCCTATTACAGAAACCCCTAAAAGTGCCCCTGACCCTGAAATACATTACTTTCCAGATTGAAGAAGAAGATGGTAAATTGAAAATGGCAACGTGCTCAGGTCTTTCTTCCTTGCATAAATAACTTGGAGACAAATTAATAGTGGAAGCCAAGAAAGCATACTGAAAATATATTTTTGAAATGTTTTGTTCTGTGGAAAGGAGGGGTGGGAAGGGACTGGGGTTGGTGAAGCTGTTTCTGGGTGATCTCGCTGCCAGGAAGAAAATAAAAGCAGAACATGTTCCCGAAAATGTTCTTTCTTAAGGGCAATGTGGAATTTCATCCTTATGGCACAAATATGTTTTTGCACTTCTGTAATTGTTATACTCCTTTAACATGCATACCATTAAAGACCCTAAAGAAGTTGAATATGATCAGCTCAACAAGTCGTTCACTATTTATGGCAAGTCAGACTGATCTGATTATTTGTCCCCTGTGCTAGAGTCCTACATGGTTCCAGTTGATCAGCCCCGTGCCAAACCCAGACCTGCTGGCCCTGTCCCCACTACCCAACCCTATCCAGACTACCAGGACCTTTAACCCATGCAAACCAGAAGTGACATCACCATTGGGAGGAAATGATGACACTCTGGAGGTGGATAAATCAGGACGGGGGAAATTTGCTTTTAACTGGGATGTGGAGTGAAAGTGAGCCTGAAATTTGCCTGGGCACCCAGGCAGGGCACCTGTGAACCATCTGTGTGTTCAGTGAATCAGGGTCTTTCTGCTTGAAAACTGACTACTTTGTGGATATTGTGCAGGTGCACGACCTGATGCAGTACTATACCTTGAGCCAATGAGTAGATCAAATAGGCAGTCTCTGTAGACCCAGTGGAAGAGAACCACATTCATGACTGTCATGGATTGACTTGTCAACCACTATTTTGGATTGATACAGATAAATGAACTGATAAATTGATTACTCAAGTAGAAGAGTAACTGACATTGGTTGTATACTCAGCTTTAGAGAATTCAAACCATTTTAGGGAGATTGACGTGACATGAGAAATATATAGTAGGTAAATTGGTTTATGGAAACATATGTCTTCCATAGCACTGTTGCTCCTATTACATGACTCTTCATTCTGCATTCTCCAACATATTACGGTAAAAGCATGATCTGAGCTGTAATTGTACAACCACAGAACTAGATTCTCAATGCAACACTGTGCTATAAAACTATTATCAAGTTGTTGATGCAATGGGATTCTCCAATGAGCCATCTGCTTTCCTAAAGAGCTCTTTAACAAACCTTATTCATTATGTAATTATAATTACAACAATATTAGTAATGTTTTGGACGGCTATACCTGAAAGCTACAGGGGAAACAGTAACTTTTTACCTCTCTGTACCTCTATATGTCACATGGGAAGTGCCTGGTGTGCTGTCTGTCATCATAACTTGTTCCTTTCTGGTACAAACTAAATATGTGATAGGGTCATAAAACGACAGTTATTTCAGAAAACTCTATACATCATGGTACTACTACTTGGCTTTTCTCTCAAAGGTGTATTTGAGTGGTATGTATGGGCAGAGGGGTTATCCTTCCATCCCTCACTATAAGGTCATATCACTGGGTGCAAAGAATTCTCTTCTTCTCTATATATATACAGGTTTTTCCACAGTGACACCCAATCATTTTTAAGCAGGTTTGTGTCTGTGTTTTATTCACAGCAGGGTTTCCACAAACAACACACTGGCAGTCTGAATACTTGCTTTATGACAGTGCCTCAGCACTATAAGGCTACAAATGACAGGAAATTATATATTCAACTCACAGTCTTTTGGGAGGTTCTTTTCCTCAGCTCCCCCAAACTGGTTCCAACTTCCTGGGCTGAGAGCTCACTCACTGCCCCTCTCCTTTATCACTGGTGATGACTTAATTCCAGCACCTGCTGTGGACTTTTATCCTCAGTTAATACAGTTCATGCTGTGTCTGATAGGACATTCTGAGATGGACATGCAGTACTTACTGTCTAGGGTTTTTCCATTCACTATGCCACACTCCAAAGAACATTACCAATAGGTTTTCTTTTTGTGGACCATTATCTTTGTATGGAAGCCCTAAAGATAAAAAGCCAAACCAACCCATTTATTAAACCTCAAATTTTTCTGGTCAAGGTTTTTAGGGCGAAAACTCAAATTCTTCACAGAAAATTTTAATTTATTTTTAGAGATTTCTCATACCCCCCCCCCCAAAAAATCTGAATCCAAAAATATTCTCAAAAGGTCATGTAGAAATCAATGGCAGATGTCCCTGATGTTGTTTCTTGACATTGTGATCTTCACTGGATAATCTGATAAAGTTGGAGTTTTTGTATGATAATTTAAAAAATTTGAGTATAATAACCTTGATTTTTTTAAAGTTTCACTAGTCATCCAACTGGAACTGAAATGAAAAAGAAAAAAGTCCAGTTGATTTGACTTATTTCTATAGATATACCTATAACCTGGATGAATGAAAACATAATAAACAAATTGACGATGGATTATATTGCTACGTTTTGACGCTATATATTTTTTTTTTGGAGAAAAATTATTGATAAATGAGTTCAATTTGTGGAACAAATTTGTTTTTATAAAAAAACTGAGATTGCTTAAAATTTTAGTAATTAAACCCTAGTCTAATGTCCAATCAGCATCAGAGAACCAGATAAAGAATGAACATTCACTCCTTTTGAGGAACCTCACCTGATCAAAGGCAAGTTTTTAAATAGGACATCATCGTAATATGGTATAATATTTGCATTTGTATGGTTCTTTTCAGTTGAGTTCCATAGGAAGAATCAATGCAGGTACAGATGCTTCAGTCAGGACTTTCCCTTCCCGACATAATAAAATATACATGGCATCCTTCATTAAAGAGAATAAAGGACTGGTAGTATGTGCACCATCCATGACTCGCAGGGGCTCCATCTGTAAATAATAATAATAGAGGCAAATTCTGGAAATATGTGTAGGTGTCTGTAGTGGGCAGGAAAATTACACTGAACAAAAATATTCTATTGCTTTCTGCACAGCCCCAACATTTTCCTTGGCTTTCTGGGAGTTAGCATGAATAAATACACAGCTTTAGTACTTTGCTTAAAACATAGTATTTAACGTCTGTAATATTTTCCCTACAAGAATAGTACATTTTCAAAGCCGTTCTAAGTGGTAAAAAATGAGCTTTATTCCCCAGTACTTTGTATAGAATAAGTATACAATAAAGTTTGCAGGGAACCCTTCAGCCCCAGAGGTGCAATATCTTGCAGTACCGTAATGTTTGCTTCTGTTTACTAAGTTCTCTTCTGAGAATTTCAATAGGCTTCTACCTAGGGCGCTCAATTTAGCAGCCAAGTTTAAACCTCGAAGCAAGAAATTTGACTTTATTATTATGTTTAAGAACCGAATGAGTCTAAGAGCCTAACACAACTCTAAAAATAATCTTATTTAGTCAATATTCACTGTAACAACATATTTTACTCACTCTGGGAACTTTTATATCTGCTTTGTGAATGACTACTTTTTTCAGCAAGAGGGAAAAAATGCCAACTTTTTCTCCTGGTTAACAATCATCTGATATAAGCTTTGTAATTCACAAAATGAGTTTTGTGAAACTTCAGACAAAGTAGCAAAATCTTGCTGAAATTTTAGCAAATGAATTGGAGTCAGTGGATAGAAGTCTGTGGTTTTTTTCCTGGATTTTTAGGTGCAATAATGAAATTTTAATATTGACATTGATGTTTTTTGGGGGGTGGGGTTGTTCAAGAGCAAACATTTTTTTTTCCATCCAAACAAAACACATGGTGGTATTTGCGGTATGGTGGTAATTATGATATAATATATGACAGTAGTTTTCATGTGTTTTTTACTGCACCACAATTTTCTTTAGGGACAAAACAAAATACATAGAGAAATTCTAGATTGGATTCAAAAATTTTTCGCTACTGGTGAATTTATCAGTAAAGCTACCAGGTGAAATAATTTGCTCATCCCTAATCACATGGTGTATTTTTATTCGAACGATCGAGGCGTTCGATCGTACAAATGGTATTCGAGCAGGTCTTTGCAAAAGAAGCCTATGGTCTTCTATTGGTATTCGGTAGGTTCAATCTGGCGAAGTAGGCATTCAAAGAAATTTAAAATTTAAAATCCTTCGATCATCGAATGATCGAATATTCGATCATTCGATCTATTCGATAATTCGAATATTCGGTAGTGGACAAATCTGCATATTCGAATATCCAAAAAAATCGTACGATCGGTATTCGATCGAACTTCGATCTCTTCACACGAATTTAGTAAATTTGCCCCTTAGCATTCCATATACATTCCTGCCTGATTTCTCTGTATTTGACCTGGCCTGTTTTTCGACTCCTGATACCTAGCTGCCTGAACTTGACCTCTGCCTGACTGACCACGCTCCTGTCTCCTGCTTTTCTGCTTTGACCTATCTTTGTATGACCCGACCCGTTTATGGACTTGCAACTCAGCCGCCTGGATTGACTCCTGCTTGCCTAACCAATCTCCTGCCTATTTTTTGTGTGCCTGAGAACCGGCACTCCTACCACTCATCTACTAGAGTACAGTCCTGTTTCCAATCCCAGTGTCTGTTTCTCTCAGTGGGAGGTGTAGGAGAGGTCAACCCTCATCAATCTCTTCCTATCAAGACGCTTGTGACACTATCTATCTATCATCTATCTATTAATAATCTATCTATCTGTCTATGATCTGTTAGTCTGTCTGTTTATCTATCTATCATCTATCTATTATGTATGTATGTATCTATATACTATCTATCTATCTGTCTATCTAGCAGTAACGTAACTACATAGGGCCGAGCCTGGGCACACGGCATTAGCACAAGCGTTTAGAGTGCCCTGAGAAGGTGCAGGCCCAGGTGCGATCACACCCCCTGCAGCCCTGGTAGTTACACCCTTGCTATCTATCTATTTGGCTATCTCATCTACCTCTATATTCAGAATGTCACGTTAGAATGTCAAGCCCAAGGCTTTTCAGCTGGCAATGGGAAAGCTGTAGTGCTAACAGAATTATCATGCTCATTAGCAAAATCACATTTTAATGCCAGAAGTCAGGAGCTGTCATTTTGTAAGATAATCGCCATTACAAAAGCAGACTTTAAAGGTCTGAAGGTTTCCTTCTAAAATGATTTTGAAATACGGCACAATCAAAGAGACAGTTGCATTTATAGATGAGGGGGCAAAAGTAGAACTATACACTATGCAGCTAATGGTACAGGGGCTCATGGGTCCTGGGATGAGAAGGTTCTGCAAGAGCTTCTGTTTTGGTTTACCTATCTTGGTCTTGTATATTGGCCCTATATTTTTTGCACTTCTGGAAGCAGAGAAAAAGTTTCAAATGGGCCAAACTGTATCCAGACATTTGGCTATGATGGTTCCCTATATGTGAACATTCCTGAAAATTTCTCTCTTGTGTTTTGTATACAGTGTGCAATATTCTATACATCATTATATCAGTATCTCAGCTGCACGTTGGCACAGTCTTGTAAATATTTGATTAACCCACAAGACTTGTGACAATATAATCCCGGAAGTCATTATTATTTGTATAAGCTTTGTTGACCTTGGGATGTTTGCAGATGCTCTAATCTCCATTACGAGCTTAATCATTTTGTTGCATGTTTCATATTCTCTTTAATTCTCGCCAATAAAGAAGTTTCATTGGATCTGGATATTATATTTCTATATCATGTTTATAAATAACGAAACCTTGCTTCATAGAAATCCTATTTTTGCTTTGGCTCCCTTCTGTCCTCGTACTTGTAGTTGTCCTTCAGATGCAAAGGAAGTGACCAATTAGAAGTTGATTACCAGTGCAAACAGTATGTTTTTACTGAAACTGAGGCCTCTATTGAAATATCTATAGCGTCATGGAGGTTTAATTAAAACATAAGGTTGACATCATGTTGATAAGTGATAGCCTAGCTGCTTTAGTCCCTATAGTAGTGGGCGATGACCAGGGTACTAACCCTTCTGGCCTCCTTGCTGGAGAATCAGACTGCTCACCTAGTTATTCTTATCCTGCCTCTTATTCCTAGAGTGAGATATTAAAGATCTTTCCAAGCAAGTCTTCTCTTGCCGAGGCCTACCACCACCTCTACTAGCAACAACCATCCCCTCCAGTAAGTGGTGATCTACAGAAAGAGGCCAAGCACACAGTGGGGGTAATTTATAAAGTTTGTGCAGCGCATAATTGTTCACAAATGATTGTTTTTGCCCATGCTTTTTCCTGAACACTAAAATATTGCACTGCTGTGCCCGTCTTTCCAGGTTTTTGCAAATTCGCATTGTGAATACATTTTCTCAAATGACTCGCAAACGAAATGGGTCTTTGCGTGAGAACAGGCACTTTGCAAGGTTGTTGTGCGCGAAAATAGCGTTGACAGTAACTTAAATTCTCATTTGCAAAACTGTTTTCCCCTCCACCAAAGTTGTGGCATAATTCAAATGCAGAGTGTGCGCATAAATATTTGCAATTTGCGATTTTTGCCATATTTAAAAAGCTTATAGACATTTCACAATGTGAAAAACTAATTTGCAAATCTGTTTGCACACTATTATTCAGCTTTATAAATATAACCAGGTGCAGGTCAAATATATTCACTTTGCAAACCAATCTGCCCTGCGCAAAGTTTATAAAGGAGCCCCAGTGAGTTTTTGATAGACTAAGGGAACTTGACACCCCCAGCCAACTACTGAACTGCCAGGGAAACACTTTAAGATAGAAAAACAACTCTCCCTGCTAACTGTAAAACAAGTATGTACCTTTAGCTGGCCTACGTATCTCCCCTGGGGACTGCCTGAAGTTAAAAAACTTTTACCCACCTACATGAAAAAGTATGGGCTGATTTGCAAAGTATAATATTTATAGCATTAGAAAATAATGGTTATTCCTAATGAAGGAATTTAGAGGTTCTTATTGTTTGTAATACGATGGGGGTGTTATAGAGAGGTGGCATATACTGTTTTACCCTGCAAGATGGGATCAACAGCTGCCTTCAGGAACTAAATACAGAATAAATACACTGGATTCTCATATATCCTTGGTCTTTGTGTGGCCTACATTATGCTAATGTGTTGGCTGGAACTCTGCCCGATTACAAGGCACGGTGCCAGCATCGCCGCAACACAATATTGATGCCAAACATGGCTTTACACGGGTAAAATACAGATAACCGCAGATGATATTCCTGCTGAAAGCACTGACACATGTTTTTAATGGAACACAGAAGCCGTTCCCTAACAAGTCTTTAGCTAAGTATACAAACTGGAATGTAATGAGTAATATTTTAACGCTTCCCCTTAGCTGAAGGACATGCTCATAATTATATCTGATTGATGGAACTAGCAGGGAAGATGGCTTTCATTTCTTCCTGTAATAGCGTCTAATAATCTGAAAATGATTCTTCTTTTATTTAAAGGGGAAATTTAGCATGCACTTTTAGTAGAAAGAAGATGATTCATTTGATGAGAAGGAACTTGAAAGTCTGAGCTCCACCTGCCCCCCTCAGCTGACATCCCACATCAGACATTGAGGATACTATCCCACCAGCAAAAAGTTATGGGCTTTGGAGCCAGCTGCAGCACACAAACAAGAAGTTCTGTGCACTGCAGTGAGCAATGGTGACCCAAACCTAACCTCCACCCAAAGTAGTTTCTAAAATTTTTGGCCCAAACACATCCAACCCATGGTGTCTTGGGTTTCAGGCCAACCTATGCATGCATAGATTGTTGGCAATTTGAGATTTTGAGTGTCACTATCTAGGATTATATATAAGATTGAACCATGCCATCAGAGGAAAATATTGGTAAGAGATACATCCTGTGTAAAAAAGAAACTAAGACAATATATAAAAATTTGTATCAGGTTTAGTAACCCATACCACCCAAATAGACATCACCAAAACATTTTACCTGTTGGTTAATAGACCTGGTTAAAACTTTATCACACTAAATGCTGAGATGAACCTAAGTGGGAGTGCTTCCAGGGGCACAAGGGATTCCTGAATGTGATAACTTCAGGGCTCCCTAGTTCCTTTGTCATCTGCTGTTCCTCACCTTGCTTGTATCCCCTAAACAGAATAAACTCAACAGATTCTCCTTCAATGAAAACATGGCAAGTATTTTGTGTTCCCAGCTCTATTGGTTTCTTTACCCAGTTACAAACTCTTCTGTATGGTCTGGAAAATGAATCCTGTATTCATACCTTTATCCATAAACTTTTATTCATCAACTACTTATATGGAAACAATTTTAAGATGATTTTATTGCACCTCCTCTACACACCCAACTTCTGTAGAATAAAAGGAAGAATATTTTCTGCTCTTGGTTTCACTTGTACTGGGTTACAGAGATCAGTACCACTTAATAGGTTGATACTATGGCCACAAGTCTCCTCGTTTGCCATTTTTCAGCTGAAAATAAATGTCCATGTTGTGTAATCAAAGCAGCTTTATGCTTTTGAGGACAACACATTCTATGTCTGCACACATGTCTGGCATTCTTGAGTAATTCTGTGACCCTTTGTGTGGGCATCGAAAGCCAAGACACATGCTTCCCCTATGCAAAAAAAAGTTCAGAAGGCTTTTTGCCATTAAATATCTTTGATCTATTTTCCAGATATCTAACATTGGAGGAGAGCCAGGCAAGCTTCATAGGAAGGCCCATTGTAAGAGAAAAAATAACACATATATTTACTATTCCTATAAAAAATGTAAAAAGTGTGAAATATTTTCTTCATTCCTTCTATATAAGTACTTACATCTTGGAAAATGATCAGTAGCAAGACATAATTTTTTTCCTCAAACTTTTTAAAGACTTTTGTGTGGGTTTATCCGGCTTGAGGCAGCCCTTGACCTAATTCATTATGTGTTCCTGTTTATTATGGTTGTCTGGTTTTGACCCTTGTCTGTCACTGGCTTTGCCGCCTCCTGAACCATAACATATATCATGACCAAGGTTATTATGCTTTCCTACATAATTGCCTCTAGTTACACTTGGGGGCAGATTTATCAAGGGTTCGAATTTTGAAGTGGAAAATACTTCGAAATTCGACCATCTAATTTAAAGGGGTGGTTCACCTTCAAGTTAACTTTTAGTATATTGTAGAAGGGCTAATTCTAAGAAACTTTTCAATTGGTCTTCATTATTTATTTTTCATAGTTTTTTAATGATTTGCAATCTTCTTCTGTTTCTTTGCAGCTTTCAAATGGGGGTCACTGACCCCATTTAAAAACAAATGCTCTGTAAGGCTACAAATATATTGTTATTGTTACTTTTTATTACTTATCATTCTATTCAGTCCATCTCCTATTCATATTCCAGTCTCTTATTCAAATCAATGCAGGGTTGCTAGGGTAATTTGTACCCAAGAAACCAAATTATTGACACTGCAAACTAGAGATCTGCTGAATAAAAAGCTAAATAACTATAAAACCACAAACAATAAAAAATTAAAACCATTTGCAAATTGTCTCTGAGTATCACTCTCTACATTATACTAAAAGTTAACTCAAAGGTGAACAACCCCTTTAAATACTTCGATATTTGAAGTCAAAGTTGTTTTCATCAAATTTGACTTATCCTGCGATTTTAGCATATGATCAAACACTAAACCTGCACTTTGGCAGGTTTAATTTGGCGAACTATTGAAGTTTTTTTAAAAGAGACAGTACTTATATTATCTAATATTCGAATGGTTTTACTTCTAATCCGATTCAAAGTCGTAGTAGCCTATTCAATGTTTGAAGTATCCAAAAAATTACTTAGAATTTCTAATTTTTTTTAACTTTGAAACTTCCCTCTAATTCACTTCGACCCTTGATAAATCTGCCCCATATTGTAAAAGGGGGAGGTTGAAATCACCATTAAGCACCAAGTATAATACTGTATATTCTGCTTTCTTATCATGGCTGTTCTTGCTATCTGTTTTTGACACTTTGCAACTGACTTGCCTGCTGAACCTCGACACGGATATCATGGCCAAGGTTAATATGCTTTGATACTCGGTTGCTTCTAAAAGATCATTAAGTTCTATCAAGTTGAGTCTTTTGTTCATATAATTCCTTAGGCCAATGAGAAAGCCAAAAAAAGGCACCTATCTGAATTCATGTCCAGGTTGCATCTTCATGGAGGCCAGTCTGTCTTCTAGAACCTTAGTGATTCTTCTTTGGAATTACTTTTAGAATTATTATATTATGTCCCTTTTGAGTACTGAAGACCAAAATGGCACTGTATAGTCTAGATGGGACCACCACAAAACCGTGTCAAACACTGCTAATATAATGAAATTGCCAGGAAAGTCTGCTTACAAATGGGCAATAAAGACTCATCTTTGTTATTTTTTAACAGAACAACATCACAAGACTCCTCCTGCTCTTCTTCTGAAATAAACTAGAACCCCAATTACTGTACATGGTTTATTATATGAACCATGTACTATTGCGAAATCTAAACACAATGTTTAAAGGGTTTTTATTTCCCTTACATTACTATAAAGAAAAATATAGTTTAATTAATTACTTTCCATCAAACCTTTAAAATGTGATCAAATCTATGATGATGTCTTTCAGGTGCGTAACTACAGAGGAAGCAGACTCCGTGGATGCAGGGGTGCCCAGGGAGTATAGGGGACCCACAAGGCCCTAATTCATATAGAAGCTAAATAAATATTGGTAAAACAGGTCCACCTTTAGACATTTTGGGGGCATGAAAAATAATTTGCTGTGGGGCACATTAATATCTAGTCTCTCAACTATCTGACTGCCGCCAACCTAGATTTAAAGGGGTCATAGTGTGCAATTAACAAGAATGTGCCCGTGTATAATACTACTCTTAATATAGAAGGAATGTGCTTTTAAACATTGTATTTTGTGTTGCTTTAATAAAAATTTCTGGAAAAGGCCCCACTCACCCATTTCACTTACTGGCTCTCAGCATTGTGCACTGTACAAAAAGGAAATTATCAACACGTAGGTTAGAGTCCTGCAGCGGGTCGGGTACCCGCGGGTTACCCGCAAAATCCCGCGGTACCCTGCGGGTTGCTCATAGAATTTCTGGGTGCGGGTATAGAAGCGGGCCGGTGGTCCTGCAGGTTGGCGGGTTGAGGGTCGGGTCGCGGATCCTCGCTATAGGGATTTTTACTCCTTTTTCTGAGCATTTCCACTACTGATGATGTCACATCCGGTTTACAATGACAGCACTTCCTGTTTTACTCCTTTTTTTTCTGATCCTGGCTACTTCCGATGATGTCACTTCCTGTTTATGATGACAGCACTTCCTGATTCTTGATGGTCAGCGGGTCGCGGGTCCGGGTTGCGGATCACGGGTTGCGGGTACGGTTCGGGTCGCGGGTCCAAGCGGGTAAAAATGCGGGTCGCGGGTTCGGGTTCGGGTTGCGGGTACGGGTCGGGTTCGGGTCCCAAAAAATGGACCCGCGCAGGACTCTAACGTAGGTGACCCAATAGGGAACCACATAATTTATTTTCTTGTGTTAATGCAGAGGTTTTATTCTCTATACACCTTGTTATGTGTAATTCTGTAATTTGAACCACAGACAGAGAGTGTTTTAATAAAGGGCCAGATATCAAACATTTTAAGCCTAGGGTAATTTCAGGCACCATATGTTATTCTTAATTGCCTACAAGATTAGGAGGATTTTGAGTTATGCTACATGCCCTCTTAATGCTACTGGTGAAGTTTTTCTCTTTTGGGGTCAGGTGCTGCCTAGCAACTCCTGATCATGAAAAAAATATGGTGGCACTGCCAGGATTACAAAGGGTTAAGGCTTCCTTTCTTATATAGATATTTGCTCAGCTCTATGTATTCTGGAAGGACTCGACCAAAAAAAATGTTAACCGGAGAGAGAGAAAGCAAGAAAAATTGAGAAATAAGAGAAGAAAGACAGGGAGTGGGAAAATAGAGGGTTTTTAATTAACAAGTTCTATCGAGAAACATTTTTTTTCAAGCTTAGGAGTGACTCATAGATCTGTAATTTGAGTTTGCCAGTGGCCAGGAAAAAGAAGAGTGGGGGGATATAGAGACTTAATAAGGACTTAAATGAGCAGAAACAAAATGTATTGCTTAGGCAGAGAAGCTTTAGAAAATGTCTTGTATCTACTTTCACGTGTCCAGTCTTAATTGTGTTCTCGGTTATGAAAAGTTCATGTTTGAAGGCAAGTAACTATACAGTGATATTGTTACCAAAAAAAACCCTAAAGTTAAAAAAGGAAGAAATAATGGATTCAAGATAGAAAAACAGTCACCACATCTGATTCATTTGTTTTTAACATTCAAGATTTCATATAATTAAATGTACTATTCAGTTTGCTTGAAAGGCAAAAAATAGCCATTGCCTATATCACCCAGTGCAGTCAGCAGCATGTATCGTTTGTATCTAGTTAGCTATGTAGTATTAGGCTTTTGTGTATATAGGTGCTGTTATAAATGAGGAAACTGACAAGTCTAATCTGCTGGTTTCTATTTGGGACATGATGAAATTGATGATTGCTAGTGATTGGCTAGGACATGAGAATGGTTTCTTTTTCTGAGAATCTTTTCTGAGACAGCAGGACAGTAATTCCGATGTAAATTTACTCGAAATTATATTAACATGGCTTAATATGCAGGTGGTATTTCCCCTTTGATTTAATATTAGTGATAAGCAAAACGGGCCAAATTGCTCCAACAAGAAATTGGTGAAATCACAGATTTGTGAAATGGCAAAAGTCTGAAAGCTGCACTCAGTGGGTGTTTTTTCTCACATTTTGTATAGATTTTTCTGTATAGATTCTAGTACAGATTCACCAATTTCACCACAAACCTGTATCAGGCAAATAAAATTTCCACTCAACCCTATTGGAAATATTAAATTGCTACTTACAGTGACAGAATCATTGTTACATGTTACAGTGACCCAGAATATATGGGCACCCCTAAATCTGCATTTCTTGTGCCACAGCCAATGGCTTCCCTATAAAGGTAGTTGAGCCCGGACAAAGGAATAAAATAGGCATTAATGCAGATGGTAAATATCTGTTAGTTCACAGAAAGCAATGGCAGTGCATTACAGAGGAATCTATAAAAAAAAAGTATCTGTACTGTGTAAAATGTTAAAAAGTGAAAAATGGTCCCAATGCAGATTTCAACTATAGTCAATGTACATTTTACAATCTTGTTGACTCTGTTGCATGCATTGAACCACACATGCAAAATCACTTGCACCCACCATATACGTACAATGACTAGTTTTCTGACCACCCTAGGATCCATCTAGAAGCTTAGGTTGTAGGTCATTTTGACTATGAATTGGAAAGGGTATAACACATATATAGTATTCCTACCCCTACAAACCAACCTCCCCTTCCCCTTAAATACATCTGAAGCACATCTAACCAATAGAAACTTTTGGGTAGAAAAAGCTGCAGCTTGTTATTACAAACATCACTCACATCAGCAGCAAATATTGGGGAGTCCAAGGCTGCTGTCTCAGGGCCCTTCTCTGTTTTTATACAGGTCATGGAACTCCGAGGTAACTTCTAATATCCTCATATTTTGCAACTGGTGGTACTTTATTTATTATAATACACAAACTTGAGTGAGTCATGTGACAGAAATGACATCAGAACTCACCGTTTATAACTGATGACATCAGAACTCACCGTTTATAAGGATATAATTTACAAGATATTCACAGCTTTTGTGTATTATATATATATATATATATATATATATATATATATATATATAGTCACTGAAATATCAGGAAATACATGACAACCAAGACTCTAATGTTGCAGAAAGGAGCATGGAACTGCTTAAACCTTGCCTAGAAATAAAAATGTGGAGATGGTGTGATAACAGATGTTCTACAACAGGAAAGCCTTTGAAAGCAAAGGCCAAACCTCTCTACACACAGAATAAAACAATGCATTCCAACTTCAGCTGCTGTTTACATTATACCTTGTTTATTGTTTCTAATAATATTTTGTGAGGAATATCAATTGTTAGTGGAACTACTTAATAAACAATTATGGGGGAAAATTATTCATGTGGGTTTTTTTTTTTGTCTCCCTACTAGGACTAGCTGTTCCTATTTACCCCATAGTTAGGGAACACACCTCATTGAAACTGGACCCCCCAAAATGATGTACCACAACATTCTCAGTTGAAAAATAAGGATATACCCCAGGCCCTTCTGATTCAGTCATCTATGTCCTTTTTCTATTAGGTGTCATCTCTTGGAACTTCCAACCCAAAACTAAAGTGTTGTACAATCTCCAAAACAAACTGATTCAATCAATATGGGGTCTCTGAAATAGGAATACCCTTTTTTACAGAGGGGTCTGCTTTGAAGCCTCAATTTTTTCTGATCAAGTTTTTTAGAGGTAAAACAATTCAAATTTTTTAGAGATTCAAAAATCCGAATCTGTAAATACTCCAGTAAAAACTTGTTGAAGTCATTTAAAAGTCAATGGCAGATTTAGCAAAGGTTTCGAGCAAACCCAAACATCATGTAGACTATTAAGGGACCGCTACCATTGACTTATACAGTACTGTACATGACCTTGACAGGTTTTGCCGGAGTATTTTCAGATTCAAGCTTTCCAGCTTCAGGGTACATTAAATCTTGAAAATTCTATTTTTTTTTAATAAAAACAGTTTTCTTTTAACTTAATAATTTTTTGACTGAAAACTACCCTTGAAAAACTCGAGTTTTGCAGGAAAACACAACTCGACCTTTGATAAATCTGCCCCAAGTATAAAAACCACAAAAACCACTAAATCTTCGCCAGGTAAAAGTTGTCAAGGTCCTATAGAAGTATTTGTTGAGTCCCAGAGGTATGGGGTTTAAACAGAATCTGGATAATAATTTATGTTTTATTGACCAGAACCTCAACATGGCATTTTAGGAGGAGGTTGAAATCTGCATTATGGTCATTTCTGCCTGACCTAACTGCACATTTCCATGAGAAGAATATTTTAAGCCTGTGTTTGTGCCACACTCATGATAGATGAGGCTATGAAGTGGTACTTTTACAAAGAGAGCAAAAAGATGTTTAGTTAATTTTTAGCAGAGGATTTGGCTTTATATATATTTTTTAGTGATTTAAATTGACCTGTAGAAGTTGATTGGGCTGCTCAGTGGGTAGAGGTTCTCCAAAATAAATTTAAAAGGCTTAAATACCATCCTTTTTCTCCCTCAACACATTACAAACGAAAGGGTTATTTTTATTTCGCTTTATTTATCCAAATTTTGATGAAGGCGCTACTTGCTCAGCTTGCATTTTTAAAGTTGCCTAAGCAGCCATGCTGGTTCCAGATTCCTGTTGTATTTATAGAAAGGAGACATGGGAGAGTGATGAGTTTTCATTAGGTTTCACTGTGAAAACCCCCCAAAGACTAATGTATAGTAAAAAAAAAATAGTTAAGAGGCTTAAAAAAGTCAAGTTAAAAACGTCCATTGACCTCACCACATTCACCCATCACTAATTAGCACCCAAAGGGTAAATATGAAGTAAATGGAGGTTGGCAGGGTTGGACTGGTGGGGGGGAGTCCAGGGCTGCTGTCTCAGGGCCCTTCTCTAGCTCTCCCCGTTGCCCAATGGGTATGCGTGTTTGTGCTCACTGTGTTTTTGTTGTGAGAAAGAAGGGAGGTTGTGGCAGGAAGAAGAACATTTTGCCCACCAACTACTTGGATGTTTCTCTCAGTGGCCTTAACTACTTATTTATTAATTCTTGGCTTGGGGCAAGTTTTGTTTACATAAAAACCAGATGTACTGCCAAACTGAGCCTCCTGTAGGCTGCCCGTCCAATAGGTGCTACAATAAAGCCAATCACAACACTTACATGGTACTGCCAATAACCTTTTTTCATGCACGTGTTGCTCCCTAACTCTTTTTACATTTGAATGTGGTTCACGGGTAAAAAAGTTGGGGACCCCTGATTGTAAATCCTCTAACCTGGCAATGCTTTCACACTAACTCACAGTATATCTCTTGTGTCTGTGATTTTTTTTCACTATCGATATCACTAAACCACAGCCATACAAAGTCAGCATTCAAAGAAATGTCAAACTGTGAATGAGACGTATTCTTGCTTTATTGCAGGTCAGACACTTAGATGCTGACATTTAATATGACTGACCTGTTCAGAAGCTGGGATATCTTTTACTGTTGGATTATAAAGTATGTGTCTGTGAGGACTGATCAAGCATCAAGTTATTTCCTTATTGCTGAGTAGGTGCCTCACCCCCCTTAGCATTGACAGTGCTCTATGCTTGTTGTGCATATAACACTACACAAAAAGGAGTACAGACTTAAAGGAATTGTTCAGTATAAAAATAAAAACTGGGTAAATAGATAAATTCTGCAAAATAAAAAATGTTTCCAATAAAGTTAGTTAGCCAAAATAGCCAGAATGAAACTTCCTGCTTTTCAGCTCTCTTGTTTTCCACTGACTGGTTACTCTAGTGACCAGGCAGTAACCAATCTGTGACTTGAGGGAGGGTCACACGGGAGCTGAATGCTGAGGATCAATTGTAAACTCACTGAACAGTTATGTCCCATGTGGCCCCCCTTCAAGTCGCTGAATAACTCAAAGTTAAAGAGCTGAAAAGCAGGAAGTTGGATTCTGGCTATTATATTAGACATCCAGTCACTCCAGCCTTACATTACATTTTAGGTTAACTAACTATATTAGAAACATTTTTATTTTGCCCAACCTGTCTATTTATCCAGTTTTTATTTTTACACTGAACTGTTCCTTTAAGCCCAAAGAAGGGTTCCTAGTTAAACAACCACCATATACCTGGGTGCGTGTAAAGGGAAAAGCAAGGGCCAAACATGCAGCATAGACTCAGGTCAGTGTCTCAAGTGCCCTGAGGTGATAGGCCAGCATCCTATTATTTTTGTTCATACAAATAATTACACTATGCTGGAAGCAAAGGTAGAACCGACTACCTTGGAAAGAAAAGCAAATTATGCAAACTCTTACCCCTCACCATAAAACAACTGTCTCACTTTCTGCTTAAAGAAGCAGAATAAGGAACCTGCCATAGGAGCTCAGGGCAAGGTCCCTGGAACTTTGGGGAGAGAAGATATCAGCCTGGCATCGGTTCCCACCATGGAATGCCCCTCTCCAGAGGTCAACATGGGGGATGGATTAGGGATTCATTGAATTCACTATTTTAGTATTCAGTCAAATCACAAATCCTTTGTGAAAGATTTAGATGAATATCAAACTGCATCTGAACTCTAATTTGCATATGTATGTCAGGGAAACAAGGGGCAAACAAAAAATGTTTGGTTTCAGTTTAGCCAGTCATGTATATTCAGCCAAATTCTGCAAAAAAGCTGAAACCTGGCCAAAACCCAAACCAAAGCCCAGACCCCAGAAGAAGGAATCAGCTATGGGAGAACAAGACTCCTAGATGGGAACCACCATATTTTTTTTATTGAAAAATTATACTTTTATTATATATATATAAAATATAAATATATAAAAAACAAACAATTCTTTGCAAAGCAACATGCTTTACAGTCTCTTGTATAAATGCAAGTCAAAATGCAATACTGTACATTAATAAAGCTTTCAGGGGGATGGGGTGGTGGATGAGAGAAGGAGGTGCGGTGGGGATAGTGGATTTGACATTGCCCGAAGCTTTATTTTCCACTTATACTGTGAGAGGGGGATAAGGGGGAAGGAGAGGGTATTTAGTCCTCTTCTTCCTCAAGGCTCTTGCGGATGTTGTAGTCGCACAGCAGGCTATGAATCAGCCTGCGGCAGTCTTGGATGCTTGTCCTCTCCCTCCTTAGAATAAGGCGATTCCTAGAAAACCACAAAACGTCCTTAATACAGTTCATAAGGCGCCAGGCTTCCTGAATTGCCCATTCCGTATGAGTGCCCTGAAACAGTCCGTACAACACTGCGTGGTGTGTAAGGAAGTTCCTTGGCACACTGTCTTTGAGTTCATGTTCCAGGGCATCAAGCAGGGCTTGTGTAAAGCAGCAATCCCAGAAAAGGTGCAAAGATGTTTCTTCATGAATGATGCACCTTGGGCAGTGGCAGTATCTACACAGGTTACGGCATGCATGAAGGTCCTGAGAGGGAGGCATGGGTGAGTTAGAAGGGCAAAGTAAGGGCAAGATCTTAATAGGGAACTGCCATATACCCAAGGGGAAAGAACCCCAGGTACCTTGGGGAGAGAAGGAATTAGCCAGACTTCTTGGTTCCTGCCAGGGAGTGCCCCTCTCCCTAGTCAACATGGGGGATGTTTCAGGGATGCACTGAATCCACTATTTTAAGATTCAGCCAAATCCCAACGATTTTCTGAAAGATTTGGCTGACTATCAAGCATTTGAACCCCAATTTCCATATGTATGCTAAGAAAACAAAGGGCCGGACCCAGCCACAGGAGCCTAGATTGTGGTCCCAGCAACCTTGGGGAGAGAAGCTAGCAGCCCATCCTCTCTATTCCCACTAGAGTAAGCTCTTCTTCTAGACTCCCATCAGGGATATCAACAGTGAGAGGATACCACAGTGGGAGCCCAGGGCAGGGTTCTTAGATGGGGAAACCACCATATACCTGGGTGGGTTGAAAGAACACAATAATGTTAGCTGTGCCTCTTCTCCAAAAACCCTCAGGAGGTAGAGCCAGACCATGGAAGCCCCAGGCAGGGGCTCATGTTCCTTGGGAAGAGAAGCTGTGAGATGAGTCTTCTTCTCCTGTATAGGAATGCTTCTCCCCAGAAGTCCCAATAAAGTGGTAAAGTGTCATTATTTAGCCCTGATTACAATGATTGGATCTCACATGGGGCACTGTTCAGACCGACTGGATACAACAGCTCAATGCACTCTCACCCAAATGGATTTTTCACCTTCCCCACTGAATATCTGAAGGAAAGTCCTGCATTCAGGAATTAATGTTGTCTATCACCCATGCCACCTTCCTCAGTGGATATCTGTATGAGATTGAACTTGGCCCATACATGGACTTGTAGGTTGCTGACTCATCAGTGGCTAAACCATTGGTTGTTCATATGCTTATCCTGTTTTTTGGTGGTACTAAAGCTTTAAATGTCCAGAGTCTGCTGCCTACTGTCCTATTAAATTTGTAGCTATTTAAAATAAAAGTATAATGAGTAACTCATCTATTCAAGCAGTAGAAAATGAACCAGGAACCTCTGGCCTAATATGATCTTCTGATGACAGCATGAAACCCGTTATTTAAATTTTCTCTCAGTCTTTATAACATTTTAATAAATCATCAGAAAGTTTTGTTTCCCTGTGCTGAGTTGAATCTTCCTGATGGTCCTTCAGGTTTTTCAATCACTACATCTTCATTTACCATGAAGTTGTCGTGATCTTTTTCTCAAATGCCCTCATCAAGCAGTCTTCTTTATTTCCAAGAAAAATTAACGCTGTTAGGGGGAAGGAGTTATGTACTTAATAAAAAAAAGAAAGTAAGAATAGAAAAAAGTAACTGCCCCTCCTCCAGAAGGCCTCAGGCAGAACAACCAGAAAATGGGAGTCACAAGCAGTGGATGAACCTCTCTGTTCCCATTAGAGGATTCTCTTTTTCTAGATGTCTGCCAGAGACAATGATGATTGTCCCCAGAAATACCAATGTATAGTAAACAGCAGGGAATCAGGTCAGTGTCCCAGATGGTTTAGATCAATGGTCCCCAACCTTTTCTGCACCAGGGACCAGTATAAAGCCAGAATTTGGTGCTTCCGCATTAAATTCGGTACTTCTGCATCAAATGCAGACTCTGCTTTGAGGCCCAGTTCAGGTATATCCACGGCCCTGTAGTTGGCCACGGCGCAGTGGTTGGGGACCCCTGGATTAGGTGACAAGCCAGCAGCCAAACCTCTGTTGCCCAGAACATTTAACTATTTAAGCCCGAAGCAAGGTTCCAAGATGGGGAACCACCATATACTTGAGAATGCGCCAAATACCTGGGTGGGTTAGAAAAACATCTATGTGGGGGAATACTTCTCCCCAGAAATCTCAATAAATTGAAAACAGCAGGGACTCAGGTCAGTATCCCAGATGCCTTGGAACTATAATCCAGCAGTTGAGCCTTCAACTAGGGAGTGATCTTCTCTAGAAATGACCAGAGATGGAATCAGCCACAAAAGCCCCGAGCATGGTACCAAAAGCCTTGGGGAGAAAAGTCAGCTACACAGCTTTTCAGATCACGGCAGATAACTCCTTTCAGCTGCATTCTGCCAAAAAAAAAAAAGCTGAAACTTGCCTGAAACCCGAACCGAATTTCAGCCCACAGGCGAGGAACCAGCTATGGGAGGGGAAGGCGGAACTGCTAGGGGTATATTTACCAAAGAGTGAAGTTAGAGATTACCACAGTCCTCTAGAGTGAAATTCTACCCTCCATTAATTTCTATGTGATTTTTAAAAGAGTACTTTTCAATGGGTGAAAGTTCATCCTTTGATAAATACAACTTTCAAAATCTCATAGAAATGAATGAAGAGTGGTGGAATTTCACTCTAGCAGACGGTGAGGCTCTTTAACCTCACTCAGAATGCTACAGGAGCAGCCAACCCTTCTAGGCCTTGCTAGGAAACCAGGTGAAATAAGAGGATGGGTGACCTAAAACGTAAGACACAAACATGGTCTCTAGATCATGCTCCTGATCATTACAACAAAATTCATAGCGTTGTCTTAAGTAAATTAATATCCCCCTTTCTTATTGACATTAAATTAGGGATGCACCGAAACCACTATTTTAGATTCGGCCTAACCCCCGAATCCTTCCTGAACGATTCGTCTGAATACCAAACTGAATCCAATTTGCATATGCAAATTAGGGATGGGAAGGGGAAAACATTTTTTACTTCCTTGTTTTGGGCCAAAAAGTCACATGATTTCCCTCCCTGGTCCTAATTTGCATATGCAAATTAGGATTCAAATTCGGTTCGGCCAGGCAGAAGGATTCCCAAACAGAATCCTGGATTCAGTGCATCCCTACATTAAGATTTACAAAATTTGTGGGAAGATCGAAGTTCGATCGAATTTGCATTACATTTAGGCAAATTCGACCATCGAATCAAAATTTGATTCGATGTTTGACTATTGGATGGTCGAAGTACTTCCCCTATTCGACCACCTAGTTCGCCAGGTTCAAACTGCCAAATTGGGGACGAATCGTTCGAACCAATCAATTCGAACGATTAATTGATCAAATTTTTTCTATCCGATCGTTCGCTCGATCGAATTGCGGTAAAATCCTTCTAATTCGATATTCAAATTCGAAGTATTTCACTTCACATAGTCGAATTTAGAATTTTTTTTTATTCGAAATTCGACCAATAGTAAATCTGCCCCTAAATATATAAGACCTGTATTGTACCGCCTAAATAGTAACATACATATTGTAGACAACCTCCAATGAGGAAATACATTGTGATAAAAGGAAGGCATGAGCAGTTGGGAGATTAAACAATCACTTTCATTTGAGTTTTAAGATTTTAATAAGTTGAAAATGTGTAAATGACTCTAAATAAATATACAATTACTAAATCGAAAGTATTACTGCCAAATAAAAAACATTTTTTTCTTTTAGTCATAACTGTAAAGTACATTTAATTACAAATATATAGCTCTTTTCTGTTTTGGTCCAATAAAGAGTTGCATTTAATTTGAAGAAAATGCTGTACCAACACTCTACAAACGATAATTTATTGCCTAGATGTTGGCTGGACTGTCAGTTTAAGTTGGCTCCAGGCCTTGCTAATATGTTTCGATTTATAATGATGCTCACTTTGCTTACTGTACTGAGCTATACCTTCAATTCAATTAATACTGCACAGTTTGCATTTAAAGAAGGAAACATGTAGACTAATAGCTTTTTATATTAACCATAAGGATGTATTGTATTTCATGGTATAAATATATATTTATGTATTGTGCTTGTAAGTGTACTATATTCTTATATAGGGAATTATGTACCTTTTATTGTAAAATATTGGTATAGTATAATGCTTATGAGAATTCATTGAGGAATTAAATTACCATAAATAGGCATTAGGACTCACACTAAGTAATTTTTTGCAGATAATAGAACACTGATTGGGGGCATATTTATCACCATTCAAATAAGAAGTTTTACAGCAATTCATGTTTTTTATCAGCAAAGGTTTAAAATTTTTTAACAGGTTGGGTCACCTTTGAGTTAACATTTACTATGTTATAGAATGGCTTCCGCTAAGCAACTTTTTAAAAGGTCTTCATTATTTCTTTTTTATAGTTTTTTGTTATATGCCTTCTTCTTCTGACCCTTTCCAGCTTTCAAATGGGTTAATGACCCCGTCTAAAAACAAATGCTATATAAGGCTACAAATTTAATGTTATTGCTACTTTTGATTACTCATCTCAGTTACTTTTCTATTCATATTACTATCTCTTATTCAAATCAATGCAAGGTTGCTAGGGTAATTTGGACCATTTCAAAATGGAGCTGCTGAATAAAAAGCTAAATAACTCAAGTCAAGAATCACAAAAAATGAAAATCAATTGCAAATTGTCTCAGGATATCACTCTCCACATCATACTAAATGTTGTCTCAAAGGTGAACAACCCCTTTAAGTGCAAAAAACCCAGCATGCAAAAAGCTGGGAATTTTATGAAAAAGTCAATTAAAGTTTTATTGGCAAAATTCAAGCTACAGTATAATTCAACTTCAAGTTTTTGAGACTTTGCTTTATTGAAGTGTTTTTTCATGTTTTTACACTATTGGGTTTTTGAGATCCAAGTCTTTTAGTAGATGCACATTATAGTTTGTCATGTGTTCAATTTTGGAATATTTTAGATCAAATCTTGAAAATTAAGGCAAAAACCTTCAACAATTAAAAAACTCAAAAAAATAATGGGAAGGTGTTTCTGAACATTCAAAACATTTATTTTTTAAACTGAGTTTATTAACAGTTTGCAGCCAAATAGAAAATTATTTAGCAATTGCCTTTCTCCATGACCAGATTTGATGACAATTAATTAAAATGTGAGATTTATCACACCTAGACCATGGAAACTGTTCTAATTCGAATATTCACCACCTAAAACTTGCCGGGTTAATTTACAAGTCAATTACAGAGGTTCGTTGAACCATTTGAATAAGTTTAAAGCCTGTTCCTGATCAGCCATAAGAGTAATTGACTGGAAAAATAATGTTGTACACAGGGTAAACTACTGAGATTTTTGTTAGCTGCTAATAATATTTATTGACAGTCTAATCAATCTTGGTGTCACCAACTTAATCAATGGGCTCTGCCAGTTCAACAGTTTTGCGTTGTGTAATCAAAATCATTCATCACAAATCCAATGCTACGAGCGGAGATAAGCCTGAATGACTTGTGAGACATGCGCCAGTGAGAATGACGGACAGGTATCCACTAGGAATGTGATTTGTCAATCATCGATACGACGAATGTCTCAGTTGGTCAGGATTCTCAAATGTAAGAAAATCCTTCCGAGTTCTACAGATCAATTTATCAAGCATTTTTGAAAATAACTGATATAGTAAAACCTCTCCACTGTACAGGAATTATTGGATGGTTAGGATAGAATTAATCTTTACAATCGTTTTTAGAGCTCATCGTTGCAAGCTATTGGCTTTAGTAAAAATATCTCCAAGATAAATCTTGGTAGTGACAAGAGACTATTTCCCAAAATGCTGAAGGAATAAAATACCCCAGAGGTGTTCCTTCTTCATAAAAATAAAAGGGTTGATTTAGTAACATAGGTGCTGGTTAGCCACCAATCAGACCATTGCTTTCATTTTCTGTTTTAGTGTCTTAATCAAAATGCGGTGCCTTTACAGAATATACTGTAAGTATTATTGATATGTTGCTACGAAATCATGATCAGATTGTACAATAACAATGTCACAATAATTCCTACTGTGTCCTATCCCTGTTGATGAATACCAGTCCCTTAGCATGATGCTACCATCTTACTTCATGGAGGCCTATTTATCCAGGTCGATTTTTAGTGGTTTTAGAAACCATGACTAAACTCACTTTCTCAAGACATTTATTAAAAGATCCAAATAAAAAAAAAGTAGGAATGGAAAATAACTCTGAACAATACTTGAAAAAATCCAAATAAGTCTAAAACCTCTAAAAATTCAAGATTTTCTGACAATTTCTAGGGGAAAATTTTCAAAAAACTTCTGAAAATCTGAATTAATTTAAAACGGTTCAATAGGATCAGCGCAGGTCGCATTAACCTTGACAACTCAACCTCAACAACTTTTAACTGGTGAAGTTTTGTATTAGAAGTTTTCATGGTTTACACTTCATAATTCTCAAATTTTTAGAGCTCTAACAAATAGACAAACCACAATTCTTTAGAGATTCATAGAAAAAATTAGATGTAATTGGTAATCAGGACATCGCCATGATCTCTGATTTCCAAACTTTTTTCATTCAAGTTGTATTATGTTTTTGGCTTATAGCATTATTAAATATATACAAAAAGTTTGTTTAATGAGCCATTCTCCATTCTTTTACTCTGTTTGGTCCTGCCACTTCCAGTGACTTCAGTCTCCCCTCAGGGGAAGAAGCCCCTCACTTTGGAACCACTGCCTTATAGCATAACAGAATATTACAGATAAATTTAATCATTGCTCTACTAGCCATGTCATAGTCCCAAAAATATAGACCAGCAAATACGTCTTCGCCCAAAATCTAACTGACTGAGCCCCCTAAAATACTATAGACCTTCTAGGAAGGCCAATTTCAGAGTTTGTGAACTATTACTTTATTGAGGAGAGCTAAGAATAATAGGACTTGGACACAAAGCTGAGGGAAATTCCAACAGAAAATGTCTAACCATCAGGGTCCAACTGAATTATATATGAACATTTGTCACTTTAGTTTGTGGTTCTTTGTAACAGATAGGGATTTCATATAATGATGTTAATTTGGTTATGCACAACCAAACATTGTAGAGGAGCCAAAGGACAAATCCAGTTATATTAATGTGAGGGGTTTTTTTTTTTTGCATTATATTTTCTTCAATATTCACCAAGTTTGCACAATTAAATTCCAACATTTGCCCACCAACTCAAAATAGATGTAGAATGAAACTTCACTGTGAAAATTTCTAGACAAGCTAAATTCCCTCTCCAGAAACCAACAGGATTTTTTAACATGATGCTTTGCCTAAACCTTTCCATTATATGTTCTATTAAAGAGAACCTAATTATATTCCCTTTACCAGTGTAGCTTAATTTTAAGGTTTCCTGACTCTTTCCCTCTCATCCCTCTGATCTGTCCATGTACACCTGTTCTTGACCCTGTCATCCACTGTTACAATGTTAAAAAGGGGTAGTTCACCTTTAAATTAACGTTTAGTATGATGTTTAGAGTGATTTTTTTTTTAGTTATTTTGCTTTTTATTCAGCAGCTCTCCAGTTTGCAATTTTGGAAATCCAGTTGCAGTTTCTAGTTATTCCTGGGTATTGTTATTATTGACTGATCCTGATATTGACTCCTGCCTCTCGCTCTCCCCAAGGCTTTTGGTACCATGCCAGAGGCTCCTGTGGCTAGTGGTCCAAATTACCCTAGCAAACATGCATTGATTTGAATAAGAGACTGGAAAATGAATAGGAGAGGGCCTGAAAAGAAAGATGAGTAATAAAATAAATGTGTATCCTTACAGAGGTTTTTATATGGGGTCAGTGACCCATATAAACTGGAACATATTAAAAGGTGGCTACTAATTAAAATACTAAGGGGGAATGTAATTAAAAGCCGTAGGCTTTATTTAAAATAGTGTCTGCAAATGTTTAGCATTACTTGCTATGTAAAATCAGTTGCTAAGCAAAGGTTAGCAACTTCAGCATTAACACCTGCTCTGGAATTTAGCTAAATATTCTGTTTAACCTGGGCTTTCTTGTGTATCTAGAAGAAAAAAGAGGAACTATTTCCATAGGTCACACTAAATGGCCTGTAACCTGGGCATTCTGGTGTAAGTAGGAGAACAAATACAAAATATTCCCATATCTCTATTTATCTCTATTTACATCAAAATGTATCATATACAGGTATGGGACCTGTTATCCAAAACACTTGGGGCCTGGGGCGTTCTGGATAAGGAATCTTTCCATAATTTTGGATCTCCATACCTTAAGTCTACTAGAAAATCATGTAAACATGAAATAAACCCAATAGGCTGGTTTTGCTTCCAATAAGGATTAATTATATCTTAGTTGGGATCAACTACAAGCTACTGTTTTATTATTACAGATAAAAATTAAATCATTTAAACAAATTTGGATTATTTGATTTTAATGGAGTCTATGAGAGACAGCCTTTCTGTAATTTGGAGGTTTTTGTATAATGGGTTTCTGGATAACGGATCCTATACCTGTACGATGTTTCTATTCCATACAATACTTCTGTCTGTTCTATTAAAGTGTTCTCTTATTTTCAGCAATTCATATCCTAAAAGAACAGTTTTATCGTTTTGTACAGAAAAGCTTCCACCCCTTTCTTTCTTTTTTTTATTATTAAGTGCATAATTCCTTCCAAAATGTTAATTTTTCTCGGAAATAAAGAAGGCTGCTTGATTAGGGCATTTGAGAAAAAGATCAAGATGACATGGTGGCTAATGAAGATGCAGTGATTGAAATACTTGAAGGACCATCAGGAAGATTCAACTCTGAGTCAGCACATAGAAACAAAACGTTCAGATAATTTATTAAAAAGTTCTAAAGACTGAGAGAAAAATTAAATAAAGGGTTTCATGCTGTCATCAGAAGATCATATTAGGCCAGAGGTTCCTGGTTCATTTTCTACTGCTTGAATAGATGAGTTACTCATTATTCTTTTATTTAAAATAGCTACAAATTTAATAGTTCAGTAGGCAGCAGGATCTGGATATTTAGTACCACCAAAAACAGCAGCCTACAAGTCCATGTATGGGCCATGTTCAATCTCATACTGATATCCACTGAGAAAGGTGGAATAGGTGATAGGCAACATTGATTCCTGAATACTGGAATCTCCTTCAGATATCCACTGGGGAAGGTGTAAAATCCAGTTGGTTGTACATTGAGTTCAGTCAACCTGACTGTCTCTGAACAATGCCCCATATGATATCCAGTCATTGAAATGAGGACTAAATAATCAGATCTGGCCTACACAGTTTACCACTCCTAACTTGATCTGCTTATTTTTTGTGGTCAACTTTAGGGATCATACATTTTGAAAAAATATTTAAAAAAGAAAAGATACACCGATTCACTGATCTTCCAGATGGGGAAATAGCATGGCAACAAATTCCTTCTTTACAGGAACGCCGTCCGGAGCCTTACCCAGAGCTCCGGGTCTCAGTTTCTAGTTATTCCTGGGTATTGTTATTATTGTCTGATCCTGATATTGATTCCTGCCTTTCGCTCTCCCCAAGGCTTTTGGTACCATGCCAGAGGCTCCTGTGGCTAGTACACCAAATGGAGATTTTCAGATGTGATCATCCTTTAATGGGAAAAGAGAGACCCAGTTGCCAGCTTTTCTCCCAAGGCACCAGAGGCCCTAACTAGGGTTCCTACAGTTATAATCTCTGCCTGTGGAGTTCCAGAGAGAGGTGTTCTTTCGTGGCTGCTGGCTTCTTTCCCTAAGATTCCTGGGACCATGCTCTGGTTTCCTGTGGCTGGATCCCTCCTCTTTGTTTATGGTGGTTCCTGTCAAAGTTCTTACCATACTTTGCTGGGTTAATCCACCCAGGTATATGATCAAGATATGGATGTGTTTGATGTCAAGGTTTCTGGGGCAATGCCCTAGGTGCCTGCAGCTGGTTCCTCCCTGTGGGGACTTATGAATAGAAGCATTCCCAAGCAGGATCTGAGAGACAGGGCTGAGGGCTGCTCTCTCTCTCTCTCTCTAAGACTTGTTCCTCCCCCTGTTCCCTGGCAGGAACTGAGAGGCTGGTCTGGCAGTTTCCCCAATGCTCTGTGATCTTGACCTTGTCTCCGTGGCTTAAAATGGAAACTAAAGACTAAATTTGAATATATATATAACATATTCTCAACTTACTGCACCAGCCCAGAGGTTGATAACTTTATATTGTATAACTTTGTTTGGCCATCTTTTGAGCTATGCACATGATCAGTGGGCTCTGGGCTGCTGTTGGGAGGCTAAGGTATCATTAGAAATGTACAAGTCAAATAACATCTGCCACCTGGAGGACTAAAGCAAGATGGGGAGTCTTCCAGGGTGCCTGGGTGACTAAGAATGGCAGTGAAAGTAAAAGAGATGGGGGGCCCCCTAAAAGAGAATAAGAAGCAAGTAGAGTGTTGTGCTCTCCTTTAGCTGTGCTTCAGTGGTGTAGTGATATATCAGACTGCTTTATGTGGGTTTTCAATTTTGTTTAATGCCAGAAGGGGACTTCATGAGAGTTTTGTAGGAACCTTTTCTGCTCTAGCTCCAACAGCCAGTTACTCTCACTGGGAACTTCCAGAGATGATCATCCCCCAGTGGTAAGCAAGCAGCTACTTTGGCCACTGGCCCCCAGCATAGTGTACTGACTGCTTTGCCACTGGCCGCAGCCCCAAGTCCTGTGAGTGGGGCGGGGAGACCTGGAGTGTTGGGGAAAAGTTTTATTACATGATAAAAAAACTATAACATCCTCATTAGATTTAATGGCAACACAGGAACCAGTGCAGTCTGCATATTCTGATTATTAATCAATTTTTCTGTATCAGCTTCTATGGCAGATGTAATTTGAAATATACTGTTATAATCATTTTCCCAACAGCCCGAGCATGTGCATGGCCACCGGCACTCAAAAGAAGAACAAAGTTATAAAACGGTGATCTCAACAGGACAACTTTGAAAGTAAAACTCATTCATTTTAGTATACTTTTCAACCTCTGGGCTGGTGCACTCAGTTCAGGATATTTATACAGTATTTATGTTCAATATAAAAAATACAGCATTTCTAGAAATATTCTATTTTAAACTTTAGTTCCCCTTTAAGTGCAATGTTGCTCCATTGTTCTGACCATTGCAACTCACAAGTTAGTGTCCTAATCGAATCCACACCCAAATTTGTCCCCCTACCTAGAATCACTACCTGACTAGAACCACAAAGAGTTAACTTACCTTCTGAGCTGGGCCTCTCGAAACCAGAAGTCATCACTGCAGGTTGAAAGTGAAGTCACTTCTGCCAAATAAGCAAGTCAAGGGAAGAAAATTGGCAAAACCACAGGGGAGGATAAGAGGGATCAGTCCTGCTCCTTTGCCAGGTATCCATGCTGGTTACTGGTTTGGACTGGTCAGAGAATGAGGACTTTCTGCCTTAAACCTGACCACTTTTTATGGTTGATGATTGGTCCATTTACATTACTGGGAAACCCTCTAGTTCTCCCTGACCCTCACTACACTTGGGTGGCAATATGGGCATGCTGCTGCCCACCGAGGCAAAGCAGCATTTTATGTATCCTTGGCAAAAAGTACATCTCCTTAAAGGGTAAATGCCATTTTTGAGCTTTTTTCTCCAAAACTATTTTACATAGGCCTTGACCATTTTTTTACCTGGCTGATTGGCCATACAGTCAGTTTTTGGAAGAAGCAGCTGTAAGCATTAGGTATAGCTGAAGTTGGTCAAGATAGACAACATAGGGAAAGACACAGATAGTAATACTCAACCTTTGTGCTACCCAATCTGTGGGTTAACTTCCACTACTTACAGACAGCTTGAATGCTGTCTTGGGATGAATTTTTAAATAGTAATAAGAAGGCTTCTGACCATTTGTTGGAAATTACATTTGAATATGAGTCAGTTGGTATAAACTGATGGAAAACCTATATGGAGCATCTTGGCAACAATCAAAGAGAACAATGGTTTCTTGCTCCTCGCTTCTGTGCCATGTTTGCTATTCTTCAAGGCAGGTGCAACCAACATATTGACTCATGGCAGAAGTATTTCCCATTGCAAGCAGGCATTAGCCCTTAAGCAAAATACTTTTCAATGCTTGGGCTTGCTCCTATCATGATCTTTTAAGATCATGATAGGAGCAAGCCCAAGCTGCAAGCCCAAGCTGCCTTTACTCCATCTAAAGTACAAGAACTTTGAAGCTATATAGATATATAATCGAGTAATTCATTTTGCTAGAAATTAGAAACCGGTAACAGTGCCTCGGTTTTTAAAGAATGACTTTCTTTGTATCAGCTGCTTTGCTCAGGTGTAATTCTAGAGGCCTTTGCATTTGAGATCAACATTTCAGTTGATTAAATATTTACAGACAACCTATTGGCCATATGGCACATACTTTGCATGGTGACAGACTAAACATTCATCACCTTTTGAAATAATTCTGTTCAATCTGCTGGATTATGTGCATGCTCACAAAGACCCTTTAACATACCTGGATCCCCCCCCAACACAATGTTTCTATTGGCCTTTATGTGCTTTGATGGAAGCTGGTAACAGTATTGCTTGTAGACAGAAGCACTTTGCTTGTAGGTAAATGAATGCTATTTAATGAATGGTCAGGGGTGGTTGCTCTTTTTGTGCTTATAAATACTAGGCAACTACTTGTGATCTCACCTCACTAGTAGGCCCAGATTAGAGTGAAGGACACCAAGGTCTGGGCCTAGGGCTGTAGGAATTCTGGAGTGGAATTCCACTCCACCTCATCCTGTTACACGCACTAGGGATGCACAGGGCATTTGATACCTCTTCTGTGCAAAATCCCAATGCTCAGGACCCAGTGATAAGAAACTGGCCTAAGGGAGCACGATTTAAAAATCTGGGCATGCCCACTGGTGATAGTAGAGCTAGTGACTAGCTTCTAGGGCCTAGGTCAAGTCTACTGGGCATAATATCATGTGTATCAAAACTAAACTCCACAACCTCATGCAAATATTTACCGTTCTTCATCATCCTTATAGGTACAGTTTTATTTTTCCTATAAAAAACTAGAAGGGATCATTTACTACTAGTTCACAATTTAAGCAGATAAAATGAAAAAGGTAGGGCTTATACATGACACTGCTGCCAATTTTTTTGTATTTTTGATTTACTTCACTATGTCCTGAAAAAATGTGGTTAGATTATGGAGTACAGAAGGAGCATGGGTAGGAGGTAGGAGAATATCCATTTCCTATTCTATATCGTTCCCCAGGCATGATTTGATGAAGAAGGATTTTATTCTAGAATTTTCTTGCCACCTCAGTCTTTTCCATTCTCCCCCCCCTTCTACTATTGACTACACCAGGGGGTAGATGTACTAAACTCACGTGAAGGATTCGAAGTTCGAACGTAGGATTTCTACTTTTGGTCGAATATGTGAATTTTATTTTTTAAGTTTCTTTGATTGACTACTTGGGCAGATTGGACCTACCGAATTGCAATAGAAGCCTATGGGAGCACTCCTGATCGAAGTGTTCGATTTTTCGAATCGTATGAATCATTCGAATGATTTCTTCGTTCAGTTGAATGATTTATTCGACTGATCAAATAGGTTTTTATTCGATCGTCAAATGATCGAATATCGAATAAAAGGTAGCCTAGAACTATTGGATTAACATTCGAAAATTGAATGCTAATTGAATATCGAATAGAAACAAATTTTTTTGGGGGAATAATAGTAAATTTGCCCCCAGGTGTCAGGTCAAGCATTGGCATTGTAAAAGAAAATACACAACTAGTTCTTTTTAATGGATATTTTCAGGGGTCTAGATACATGGCATAAAATCACATGAAGGAGAAACATACTTTATAAAGACCTGTTTTAAAACAGTTTTTTCACTGTATACATTTTGCATAGGCCTTTAAATGTAAGAAGAAAACCCAATTATTATTATTCTTATTAAGAATAATAATAACATTTATTTATATAGCGCCAACTAGTGATGGGCAAATTAATTCCCGCAATTCACCGCCACCGAATAAATTCACGAAACGCCAGCGAAAATTCGCCAGTGCATTAAAAAAAAGGACGCCTGTTTTTTCAACGCCGGTGCCCTTTTTTTTACACCAAAGCGATTGTGCACCAGCGTCCAACAACAGACGTCCGTGTCCAAAACAAGACGCCAGCGTCGTTTCGCAAATCGAAACACCCTAGATTCACCCCATCACTAGCGCCAACATATTTCGCAATTGAATGTAATTACTTAGCAGAGAGTTACATAAATAACCAGACAGCTACCTATGGAAGTCTCTGGAAGTCAATAGGTTGCTTCTTCTCCCAGGTGAGTTATTCATTGCAAATCAATCTGCTTAATATAGAACAAGTAATATTTTCTAGTGGCAGCTCATAGGAAGAGAATATATAGCTGAGGACATCAAGCCTGACTGATGTGAATTTAAAAGTTTAACATTTTCAATGTGAATTAGTTTAAAACTGTGGTTTGTTGTGCAAAGTCTGTATCGTATTGGTTGAATTGGTTATTGGTTAACTTTGCCCTTGTCTGTAACAGTTGAACGTTCTTCTTACAGGTATAGTGGATATTTCATTCATCAATTATGTATGAATCGAACATTTCAGCCACAGCATACATTATACTACTTTATATAAATCTGAAAGGTTTCCATGGTGCACCACACTGATACAGCACACACATCAGAGTCAGATTAATCAGCAAATAACAGAGAACAGCTGCTAAAATGAGAGTCCGTCAGACCACAGGTGCAGGAGGGCATAAACAGAGATCTTCATGGCCTGTAGCCAGGGCTCTCAGATCATTTTTATTGCCTAACACGGTCAAGTTTTTAGAAATTCTAAGGTTACGTCAAGTGAAGAGTGTTGTGGGGGGGGAATTACTGTTAAATGATGTCAGGAGAAGTCTGATACTGTAGCTTTGTGTTTCAAGGCTGAGAATTGTAACCTCCTACTCAATCTCCTTTCATTTGTATTGGGTTACAGTCTTGACCTTGATGACAGATTTATTTTAATGTATGTAAGTATAACACGTTCTGCTTTATTTGTGTTTATTGTTGCCTTCGCATGAAGCAAATTGAATATATAGGATCAAAATAAAAACATAATGAAGAAGAAATATGCTTGGGTGAAGAGCAGGGGAAGCTGGTGGGAATTGGGACACACCAAGGCCCATGACTTTATTATTACTACTGCCTATGCTAAGGGGCAGATTTACTAAATTCACATGAAGGATTCGAAGTTCGATCGAATTTTCTAAAACATTTAAATAAAAGTAAACTTTTATTGTGTTAAGAATTGACAATGCTAAGATAGTTTTTCAGTGGTATTCATTCTTTATAGTTTTTTCTTTATTTTCCTTCTTCTACTGACTCTTGCCAGCTTTCAAATGGGGGTCACTGACCCCATCTAAAACAAATGCTATGTAAAGTTACACATGTATTATTATTGCTACTTTTTTCTCATCTTTCTATTCAGTCCCTCTCCTATTCATATTCCAGTCTCTTATTCAAATCAATGAATGGTTGCTGAAATTGCAAAGTGGAGAGCTGCTGAATAAAAAGCTAAATAACTCAAAAATTACAAATAATAAAATAGTAAATCCAATTGCAAATTATCTCAGAATATCACTATTGATAGCATGCTAAAGTTAACTCAAAAGTGAACAACCCCTTTAAAGGTGAAATAAATATGAAGAAAAAGCGGGTTAGAGGGATGGAAGACTTAAATTATGAGGGGAGACTGTCCAGGTTGGGGTTGTTTTCTCTGGAAAAAAGGCGCTTGTGAGGGGACATGATTACACTTTACAAATACATTAGAGAACATTATAGACAAATATCAGGGGAGCTTTTTACCCATAAAGAGGATCACCAGAGGCCACCCCTTCAGACTAGAAGAAAAGGACTTTCATTTGAAGCAGTGTAGGTGGTACTTCACAGTGAGGACAGTGAGGTTGTGGAATGCACTGCCGGGTGATGATGTGATGCTCATTCTGTTAATGACTATAAGAGGGGCTTGGATGATTTTTTGGACAGACATAATATCAAAGGCTATTGTGATGTGGATTGGGAAGGCATTGGGGCCTTTATCCTTGATAAAGGCCCCAATGGGAGCCGAAACGTTGGACACGTGAGTGACACAGAAATAAACCACTTTTTGATTGAAAATACTGGAGTGCTGGTCTATTTGCAGATTGTATTCAAGATTTGATCAAGCACCCATACTACAACATTGCACGAGTGCAGGTACTGTCTGGACATTATATATATATATATATATATTTATATACAGGTAGGGGATGCATTATTCGAAACCCGTTATCCAGAAAGCTCCAAATTACAGACGATCTTCAATAAGCTCCATTTTATCCAAATAATCCACATTTAAAAAAAATTGTTTCCTTTTTCTCTGTAATAATAAAACAGTAGCTTGTACTTGATCACAACTAAGATATAATTTATCCTTATTTGAAGCCTATTGGGTTTATTTAATTTTTAAAGGATTTCCATGCCAATTTCCCAGCTGCCCCAAGTCATGTGAATTGTGCTCTGATAAACTTCAATCACTCTTTACTGCTGTACTGCAAGTTGTAGTGATATCACCCCCTCCCTTTCCCCCACCCAGCAGCCTAACAACAGAACAATGGGAAGGTAACCAGATAACAGCTCCCTAACACAAGATAACAGCTGCCTGGTAGATCTAAAAACAGCACTCAGTAGTAAAATCCAGGTCGCACTGTGTTCCATTCAGTTACATTGAGAAGTAATAACCACAGCCTGCCAGAAAGCAGTTCCCTCCTAAGTTACATGACCAGCAGCAGTTGGGAAATTGACAAAATGTCTATTTGGAGTAGCACTATTAACTGTTGTGTTTTGAAGAAAAAAAACGTTTTCTCACTCCAGTATCCCTTTAAGGTATGAAGATCCAAATGACAGAAATATCCGTTATCCAGAAACCCCCAGGTGTAGAGCATTCTGGATAACAGGTCCATACCTGTATATACATAATACAGGTATTGGATCAGTTAATAAACTTGTTATTGCTTGTTTGTTGGTTTATATACAGTCATTTACACAATACTAGCACATTATACACAATATAGCTGGCTATAATCCAAGGGTGTCACTACTTCCATTTATAAAGCTGGACAATCAGTCCAGAGCTAAAGTAGGGGTTCCCCAATCAATCCCGCATCCATTAAGCCAACCCTTAGTAACTTGAAATAAACACTGTGTCTATGGGATCGACTCACCAATCTCATTTAATGGCCATTTAATGGCTTGTGCCAGGGAAAAAGTGATGTCTCATTTGCAGGGTTGGAGAGAGGCCCCTTCTCCTAATGGCGTCTTCACTAGTGATGTGTGAATCTTACCCGTTTCGCCAAAAAATTTTGCAAAACAATGAGATTCACTGAAATGCATTGAAGTCTATGGGCGACCAAATCTTTTTGACATTGCGCAGCAAATTTTAGATGTGCAACAATTTTTTTCTCCCATTAGAGTGTATGGGCGTAATTTTTGCAGCAAAATTCCGCTCATCACTAGTCTTGACTTCTAGGCAGTCATTTTGCTACCCAGCGTAGCTTTGTCAATAAGTATAAATGAATCCAAAAAATCGGCTATAATGAAGATTATTTGCTATAAAGAAAACCCCGTCCCCAGCAATCTGTGCTCGTAAAGAAAAATGTACATCCAATATGACAGTTTCATATACTAATGAGTGCAAAGTCCAGTACCTCCCACAGCAACCGTTATTTACTGGTCAGCTGTTTGAAAGTAAACATCTGAGTCATAACAATGGTTAAGAGACCTGGAGCAAACAGTGCCCCATCTTTGGAAGGCATTCTGAGTGTTGCGGTATGGTGAATATATTATCACAATAATTCTTTCAAAAGAAAACAAGAAATAAAAAAATACTTTAAATAAAGGGGGTTATTTATCAAAATCTGAATCTTTCTGATGATTTAAATAAAAAAAAAGTCGCCCAAACTAGAATCCACGATGTAACATTAAAAAAAATGAAAAAAATCAGATTGACAAAAACTACTACCTTTTATGATTATTGTAAAATAGGTGGAAAAGCCTGCAACATTTGAATTATCATACGAAAACCCAACAAAGACGATATTATCTTCAAATTGAAATTAGGACCTCTGCCAATGAGTTTTTTTTTCCACCAAAAAATTGGATCTTGTAGTAAAATAAAACTCAATCATTTTTTTGTGCTAAAAAAACTACAGTCTCCAGCACTGGTTATCAGAGCATGGTGGGAATGGAGTCTTATCAACAGCCAAAGATAAGCAGGTTGTTAAAAGCTCCTATGCAGTATAACTGTTAGGTACAGGAAGGAAACTTATGCCACATTTACTCTGGATTATTGATGTGTTTCTTCCCCCTACTGGCGAATGCTTCCTCTCTACAGTGTTGCCTTTCAAGCACTGAAAGTGAAGGAATATTTTTACAACATTTGTGTAAGAGATATCAGCAACTTTGGTATTGTAACCACAGTCCAATCAGCATTCTAAATGAGCTTTATTATTTAGCACCTTGATTAATTTTGTTATACAATAGCCTTTGTTTAGAGCAGCTGTCCCCAACCTTTTTCTACCCGTGAGCCACATTCAAATGTGCAAAGAGTTGGAGAGCAACACAAACATGAAAAAGTTCCTTGGGGTGCCAAATAAGGACTGTGATTGGTTATTTTGTAGCCCCTGTGTGGACTGGCAGCACACAAAAGGCTCCACTTGGCACTATACTTAGTTTTCATGCAATTAAAAATTGCTTTCAAGCTTGGAATTCAAAAATAAGCATTTGCTTTGAGGACCCTGAGAGCAACATCCAAGGGGTTGGAGAGCAACATGTTGCTCAAGAGCTACTGGTTGGGGATCACTGGTTTAGAGAATAGGTAAAACGTTACTAGACACTAATAGATACTCATTTTCCTGTCTCAATCAACACTTTCTTGAGCTCTCCATTATTAATTGGAATATAAACTATAAAAATATGCAGTCATCCTCCCAAACTCTCCAAATTTGAGCCCCAAACGAAAAATACATACACACAGTTATATTCCAGCAACAAACTGACCTACCTAGTTTAAACTTTAGCACAATGCTGTTTGTGTGTTTAGTGTTAGAAAAGACCACAGGGAGAAAGTACAGAGAGCCAGGTTAAACAGAGCTAGCCAGTGTTGGACTGGGACACCAGGGGCCCACCCAAAAACCTTAGACCAGGGGCCCACCATAAAACCTTAGACCAGAGGCCCACTCTCAGTACTAATATTCTTCATCTCCTCAATCAACCTCTATTCTCCTAGTTTGTTTTCTTTACATACTATAATCAATTATTCCATCTATTTAGCCTCTTTGTTCTCATAGAAATAGGGAATGGCTATAAAATAGGCCAAAAGTTTAGCAGCATGAGGGCCCACTGACACCTTGGCCCACCGGGAGTTTTCCTGGTATTCTGGTGGGCCAGTCCGACACTGGAGCTAACAGGATTCTAAATGGAGCACCCATTAGAATGAAGAGTGATCCCAGCCCTGAAGAGTTGAGGAGAGGTGGGGGAAAAGGTTTTACTTAACCTTGCTTTTTTAAGAATTAATTCAAGAAGCAACAGCATTTAGATTCCCTTTAGAGATGAGTAGACAGGCAAGGAAGAACAGAAATAAAAAACATAAACATAAAAAATATTGTAAGTTCCGGTATATTTGTACAGTAGACTATAGCAGCTAATATGTTTGGGCCCACCTGGATTTTCCCTGGTTTCTCCATGTGCCAGTCCAACAAAAGTATTTTTCTGGTTCCAAATAAACTGTCAATTCAGGCAGGTTTGAGACAGCAAATTACTATTTTAGAAGGTCACAAAGAAGCAGCGTTAGGGTCGGGTGCAGGTTGACTTTTTGTTGACCAGCACATTGCAAATCTAAACCCTGTTCTAAAAAAGTGAATGTGTACCTTTTAATTGCAGGGCAGAAGATGTCTATATATTCAAATCGATGTTTTGGACTGTGAATTTTCTGGTAGCCCTATAGTTTGTGTACCTATACTTGGATTGCTTCAAGTCCATACAAATAGTGGTAAATCGGAATATAGAACCTGGAATGATGAAAGTAAATGTGTCACATACGGTATCCCAAAACCAAGAACAGATGCCAAGGTTCAGGCAGTGAAACAGCAGTGGGCAAGAACACAAGAATAGACAAAGAGTGCCTCCAGGAACTATCAGGAATGGACCTACTTTGGGCAATGGGCAAATGGGTTCTGCGCTTTGAAATATTCAAATTTTCATTCAACACATGATGATGTCACACTCCATGATGAAGTTAAAGGAATTGATAAATGCTACCATACCCAAACTTGTTTTCTACTGCATTACTTGATGCATTACTTGAGCATAAGGACCCTCTCACAGAATATAGCAAATATAATCCGGCAAGGCTGATTAGCAATTAATTCAGATTCGCAAGACACAACACCATTTATTAAAATGTTGAGGCCAATTTTGAATGCACAGAGACAATTTCATGTAACACAAAGAATGCTATATACTTAATTGGAGCCCCCATTTCTCCGAAATATTTACAATTTTAAACAATGTAGACAAATGAAATAGGAGGGAACATTGGTTTTAATTCAGAATCAGGTGATAATTAATTAAATGTATACTGATGCCACACAAAAGTGCATTACTTCTGAGAGCTGCCATTGGCATAGCATGACATGAGTCTTGGCTTCTTTGTTTCTTCATAATTGTTTTGGAGAAGACTTAAATATAAAGAAATACCTTATTGTATCTTTTGAGAAGGGCAGGAGTGCAATATCTGAATTTGAAGCAGGAATTATTAGTCAACCCCAGGGTATTTAAAATACAGCTTGCTCTATACCTGTGCTTTTAAAAACCAGACGATTAGCTCCAGGCTTGGAAATCCTTCAGTGAATGAAGAGAAGGCTGTATGAATCCACCTTATTCCAGGCCATGGCACGTACTTGATCACATTAGGTAGACAGGGCAGAAATTCTAAAAAAAAACACACTTTTGCATGGTTTTAGTCAAGCCAACTTTTCTTTGAGTCTTGCAGAAACGAGGGAAGAAGTTGCATTACTGAACATGAAACATTGTCAAGTGCAAATATAAAAAGAATGACTAACCAGTCAGCCTTGGATTAGAAATTTAAATAAGTGAGGAGAGGAGTCACCAAAGTTATTTGTCAGAATCTCTTTAAGTATTTGCATTGTGTGTTGGCTTCAGTCATGCATACAAGCCTGTACTCACGTGACACCTAAAGTCTCAAATCATAAACACAAGCTACTGCCATTAAAATACAAATCATAAAACAAATTAGTACATCCTGTACAATGCCGAGCCTTTCTGACTTAGATTTATTTTTTTCAGTTTAGCATTCATTAAATCTCAAGGAGAGCGCTCTCGATTTTGAAGTGGTGCATACGCACACAAGTAATACAAACAAAGCCGTATGACTAACTCAGAATGCCTTTGTCTCCAGTTGTGTTGGTATCTGGTGCTTTGGGTACAACACAAATGGATCTAATCATTATTCCAGTCATCTTACACTGACAATAGGAGACAAGCTTTCCATCAACAGAGAATGAAAAGCACTTTTGCGAATCAGTTTTGAAAGAACACGCTCACCTCAAAAGTAGTAACAAAATGAAAACCTTGTATGTACACCAAAAATGTAGCTGCATAAATATCTATTAAAAATTAGAACCTTATTCCACCTATGTAGAACTGATGGATGGGTGTATTTACAGAATTAAATGAAAGAGAAAAAAAAAGAGAAAGAAAGGAGATAATGGTAATTATTTGGCTCGGTACATGACTCACCCCCTGTCTTCACAGTAGTGTATAGTGTTGACGTGCAACATGCTGAGGTGTGTTGAGCCATAAGCAGCAACACCACTGAAATGAATGGTGTGCCATGGGTACTTTGTTCAGAGCATAAATAAAGTCTGCTGCACAATTACACATTTGGGTTTGACCTTTAAATATATATATCATGTAATTCTCTACTATGAGTAAACATTGTTCAGAATTGGTCATTTGTCCTTGCCTGAGTTGATCCTGGCCTACAAATGTATAATTGTTCTCCAAACCAGATCTTACTGGTGCATGACTTTCACATGTTTTGCGTCATTTACAAGGATGATTCACAATACACTGACACCATGGAGATTGCAAATTAAATAAATTTACTCACAAGCTACAGTAATTTTCTCACTCTGTAGGCTACTTCTGTATACGCCTTTGGTTAGTGGAATAGATGGAATAGTGGTAGACTGAACTTTTCTAGTTTGACCCACACCCATACCTAAACTGCAATGGTTGGCCAAATTTCTACTGAAACCTGTCCAACTGGAGGTCAACCCACAGGTCATCAAAAAGGAACCAAGGAAACTGAAGAAAGATTATACCGACATTAAGGGAACAATCAAATGCCTTGCAGCTTGTGTTCTGGTTAGATTTGAACTCACAACAAAGCTTGACAGACTTGCTATTTTCTACTAGAAATAATGCTCACAGAGGTTTACAGTAATGTGTGTGACATCTGCGTAAACATTATGCCCTAAGTTTCAAGAGGATCATCGCAACCCTTTTTTCAGCATACCGCCACCAGTAATGAGCTTTAGAACAGAGGGCTCTTTTTTGTTGACAAATGTTATTGTAGAAATTTCTTATGAAGGAAAGGCTTTTGACTCCAAGGGTTTTGAAATGAGTGTACCATTGACTGACCTGTAGAAATGAAGTGATTCAGAACAACTTTGCTCACCTTTAAAGAAGTAGATGCATTGGAAATGCTTCATGAATTATCAGAAAATTGTGCACTTGTGTTGTTAAGGGATGTACATTGCATGACCTCAACTGGGCTATATTTTGGGCTAGCTTATATGCTTAACGTTCATTAAATTCTCACCGTATCTTCTGGAAGAGGTGATCATATGCAAATAAAGCACTATGGATTTTGTGCTAATGTGTGGCAGCCATATTTACTTTGGATCTAATATATAGTTTTACAAGCCAAATATAACATATGAGATTTCTAAAGCTTGACTCATTAATGCCGTGCAAAGGTTCAGCTAACATATGAGACCCTTTAATTTATATGACTAAGGCATTTGCATGTTGATTTATTAGGTGCACTGTGCAGAGTATACATTATTGTGATTATGTCAGGATATCTATGGTGCCTTGGTAATGGTTTTCTGATTTGCAAAAAAAACCTGGCTTAAAAAGGTACCAAGCTCCTGCTGACTAATTATAATTTAGCATTTAACCTGGTTTCAGTAGCTATGCCTAAGGTCCATGTAAAGGTGCCAGGAATTCAGGCATGGACTAGAAGTAGAAGATGGTGCAGTGTTGGTGGGCTGCTAGGTACTTACCTCTCCTGTCTCCTACCCCTAGTCTGGGCTCTTGTCCCACCACCAGCCGCTAGTCAAAGGTAATTCACAAGTGGAAATGAGGAAACTGGCCACAATAATTTTTTTTTCTATTGTTGGACTGAATTTACCTTCATTCCACAGAGAAGATAAATCTCGTCAAACGACAGCACTCCAAAATTACTTTTCCTTTAAAATGCCTTTAAATGTCCAATGTCAGAGCAGCAAGTACAGAGATGCAATGTTTCAAGTGGCTCCCCACTCTTTATCTAGCAATGCTTGATACAAAGTGGGGAGCCACTCTAAACATTGCATCTCTGTACTTGTTGCCCTGACACGTGACCATTAAAGGCATTTTAAAGGAAAAGAAATTTTGGAGTGCAATTTTGAGGAGCTGTGGTGGATAAGCCCTATGATGGGCACCTTACCCAGAAAGTAATATACAGAGTAAGTGCAGTTGGTTTGGAACTTTCCACAGAGAAGATACATGCTTGCAGATATAACCCCCATATTTCCATTTGGGCTTCCAAAGAGTGTGCTAATCAGCACACCACCAACCAGGCCAGATTTAAAAACCAAGCACCCCTAGGCAGCTCTGCTCATTGCCACCCCTCCCCCTCCCTGATCACGACTCCTTCCTTGTCCCCTTCCCCATCTGTGTTCCCGTCCACATCGCCCTCCCTGTCTGCATCCCCCCCTTCCGAATTTGAATGCAACTAGGGCGGCCCTGAAATTCTGCAGAGCTAGTCCTGCTCCTTTGTGGCCTTTCCAGCCCTGCCATCAATAAACCCTGAGTTACAGGGGAACTTTTTTCATATTTCTCAATGAATGAATTTCTAGGACTACCTTGAACAATGAAAACTTTGAAGAAACCTGAACATTTTACTTCAGCACAAAAATGGGCAGCAAACAGATGCATCTGTGGGTTTTTTATCTGACACAGACTCATGGTCACACTTGATAAACTCTCATTTTTCATGCACCCCTGGACCTGTCACACATCTATAACTTTACAAACCACAATGACTGCTTCTTAAAGAGAGTCTGTGGTGCTCTAGATATCTCAATCATATTCCAACACCATAGAAAAGACACAAGAAAAGAGGTTAGTGCTGAGGGTAAAGAGATAACATCAAACAGTTGTGTTGAATTAATATATTGTTAATTTTTTTGGAAGACCTTTACACTTCTTCTTGTCAGAAAACCCTTTAGGAACATTACAAGAAATAAAAATACAGGATTCACTTACAGAGATAAATACCTTTTATTGTCAACTAAGGAATATGACGGAGATGGATAAAGGGAGAACAGGAAAACAGCATTTGTTATGTAAGGCAAAAGAATGATCAGATAAAATAAACAGATGCCAAAATGTATTATAAATGATCTCTTGGAAACTGTCATTTCTAAAACATCTTTTCTTTGTGGCCTGAGAGTTATCCTTGAGGAATATACTCCTGACATAGTTAGAAAGACTAATGGAGGAGCATAATAAAAACTTCCCAGTGTAATATTCTTCATTATACAATTATTAGATCTTGAATTATAATTGCGCATAACACATATTTCAAGAGTTAGTGTTTTCTTTCGGTATTATATATACTGCACAGAACCTAGGGTTTGTAGAACTTACATTTAAAAAAGCAAATGAAAAATTGTTCGCATTGCACATGTTTTTTAGCTGACTACTTAAGTTCCAATTTCGATAAATGTCATATTCATAAAGATTCTAAAAATCCTATTTATACTGTAACTACTTGATATTGGAATTGCTTCAAAAAGTTTCTTTAAAATACAGCTAAAGTAGCTGTCAAAATAACAATTGTGGTACACGAATGGGATCTGTTATCCAGACAGATTAAAATTTTGGGAAGGCCAACTCCCACATATAAATACATTTTAATGAAAACATTTAATTTGTTAAAAACATATATCCTTTTTCTCTATAGTAATTGAACGGTACCTTGTACTTGAACGAAATTAAAATATGTTTAAACCTTCCAACATACAGAAGGACCCCTTGTTCTGAAAATACCAGGTCCAAAGCATTCTGGATAATAGGTCCCATACTTGAAATACATTATTGAAACCTGACTATTTTAATGGAATTTAATCAACAGGCACTAATATTTAGATTGCTTCCTCTCCAAACAGAAAATTCTCCTCTAGTCTGGTATTTTGCCCCGTCTGAGTAGAAGTAATTTTAGTGTGATATTGGAAAGTGGATTTCATGGTTCTTATATATACAGTATATATATATATACCCCATAAAAGGTGACACAACTGTGACAAATCTTTTTCTCTAAGTTTCTAAGTTAAAGATTTATAAAATGGAAAACATTGACATTATTTTCAAGCTTTGACTGTATTTCAAAATTTGACCATTGAGATAGAAACCCCGATACTATAATGCTGATACTTTTAGAACCTTGGTGTAACTGGATACAAGGTTGATGTTTTTGAATATTTTACCAATATTTTTCAAAATTTATTTCTATTCTCTAAGAGAAGATGGTGATGTTCCATATTTATTTCTATTCTCTAAGAGAAGATATCATCTGCTGGGCAACTGCTTAATCATCTCGATCAAATGAGATTTTTATTATTGAGGCCTTATTGCAATTTTTAGTTATTGGTCATATTAGAAGACTTTTTGGTTCAGCTTGACACATAAGCAATGCAATGGTCATTTTACCAAAACTCTCTATGTTAGTCAACCATCTGTCTGTCTCTCTTTCTAGGCAAGTGGTTGACAAACCTATGCATTTCAAGCCCCTTGGAGGTTCCTCCTTTGGTCAGGCAACCCCTTATCCTATTAAAACAGAGACAGGTAAATATTGGTGTATCAGGCATTCAGCAATTGTTACAAGCATATATTGGAAAGCAAATACAGATTCAGCACAAAACACCATAACTTACCTTCAAGTTGGATTAGAAGACCAAATGCCCTATTCTCACCCAAAGTGGCTTGTAACCAAATCATTTTGCCACTGACCCAGGTCCCACCAAAGAAGACAGTGTCCATTCTTGACCTAGAATACATTTTTGGGAAGTGTTTTATCCAATTAAGAGGCTAAAAAAAGGATTCTACTTTGGGATCAGTTATCATTTCTTACCCCAATCATTTGAGTTGGCAGGAAGCTATCAAAGCTAAAGCTAGTGAAGTGAAACTGTCTTTTAAAAATACTTTTGATTTAATTCTCTTCAAAAATAAATATCAGATCTTTCAAATGCTTTGTATCTAAATTTTTTACATGACTGAGGGACCTCTCATTTCTAGTGTAATCCAACTAAGATATTGTTCTTCAGGAAGCAATGGTTCTTTTTCTTTATTCATCCACTGGGTTTAATTCAGTTCAGTATGTTATTCTACTTGTTGTTTATTTGATGTTTTATATTGTATACTTTTCTTTTTCCTTGTCCTTACTTTTTGAGGACAAGGTAAGTGTTGTGAAATTATTGTAAAACTTCAATAAAACGTTTGAAAGGAAAAAAATCACAACAATCATATCTTCAAGACCTCAAGTTGCATCTTGGTGTATAATTCAGAATTGTTCTTTAAACCCAGTATTGTTATCCATCCCTGGAATGGAGGATAGATTAGATACAGCACTAGATATATATATACAGCCAAATATAATGTTCATATTTTAAAAATAATTCTCAAAACTGTGAAATAAACTGGGTATAAAATGAATATTTTTTTGAAGAGCAACAATTTAAATAATGTATTCTCTGTAGCACCGTATGTTTTACTTTGAGATGCTGATGTGCCATCCTAGCCTTTAATAAATGTTGCAGCCATACCCCTGAGTGTTTTTCTATTTTTATATGGTGACACACACCAGCCCACACATATATATGATGTAAATAGAAAGCTGCACACCGATTTGGTTATATATATAGACATCCAAACATCCATAGCTGCCCATTCCCATATATAAAATAGATTGTGAGGTTTCTTTTATGTTCTGTTTTGACTGTCTTGTTTCAGCAGGTAATGGATTACTTTCATTTAAGATTACAAGTTTTCTGCAGAGTGAAATCCAGCTTTGATACCGACATGAAAAGGCACTTCCCCGTTCAGAAAACCTGGCTAAAAATAGGCAGCAATGACGTTACTGCAGTTTGGGAGATTTCTTTCCATTAAAAAACTTTGCAGAAGAATTCAGAGAATTCAGAGAAATCATTAAAAATGTATGGCTATAATTTACGTCCATTTTACCCTAATGACATTTTTTTTCCTATAAATATTACAGGAGCATTGCCTTTCCTTCTGTATACAGACATGTGTTCCTGAATAATAATACATATTAAACCTGTGAAGAGGAAAAGAAAACGAGAGCAGTATTGAAAAAGATATTTTATACTGTAATGCTTGGTATATTGATTGATGCCTCGTTTCTTCAGAATGTAAAATTATAATGCCGACTAGAAATAAACGTGATATGAAAGATATTTTGTTTAGAAAATGCTTTCATAATCAAGTAGAAAAATAGGAGCGGTCGTTTGTGTAGTCAAGCACAAAGTGCTATTTCGGTTCAAATTGTGTCGCATTCTCAGAATGGGGGTTGTATTTCTTCCGGAGCCCCAATTCAAAATGTTTTTGCATCTGATTCAATAGGAGCAAGTCTATTGCACCTAAATCTGACACAACTGGTTGTTGGAACCCTGAATCTACAGTCAGGCCTATATATATATATATATATATATATATATATATATATATATATATATATATTGGCCTTGGTGGGGATTGTACTATCATATTTTTCATTGTATTTTGTATTTGTTTTAATGTCACAAGTAGCCAGAATATCTCCTTCACAAACATGACTGTTCCTGTTATTAACAAGGAGACCCTCAGAACCAAGTTCACACAGAAAAGGGTATCTAACATCAAACAATTGTTTTGCTAACTGTCACTTCAGTTCCTCACAGCAAGTAATCTATCTCCCCTTTGAATGCGGGCGGGACAGGCCTTGTGAGTCATCACTTTGTTTTTGCACTTCATTGTGCTTCAAGAATAAAGGATGTCTCTTAGCTTACGTTTCTGAAAAGTTCAACAATATTTTATGTATCGCTTTGAAACACTCTTGTAAACCTCAGCTGTCAGGTTTGACTCCATGTGGTAAGTAATATGTATGGAATGATAAAACATTGAAATCTACCTAATACATCTCTTCTGTTTGCTACAGAGAAGCTGTACATTTCCATAACCATGTCATCAAGCTCTCAAAAAAGGTTGATGTTACAATTGCTTGATACAGAGAGGGATTTACTAATAAGAACATTGATAAAAAATATCCTGCCAATCTATGTTTCTCTCTAAAAATGAACTTGCTAGAATATGTGCATGCTAATTAGACAGACAGTGACCACATACATGATAATGGTTAGTGCTAATCTCATTGTTTGTCAAGGGAACTTTGATGACATCACCAACTTCATTTGGCAAGTCTGACAAGGGGTGGAACAGAATCCCCTCCTTTCCAATTCAGTTGGACAAAAATCATCTACAAAAAAACTTATTTACCAAAAATATTGTGAAAAATGATCACCACCTTCCTAAAGTTCTATGATTTCAAAGGTTTGAACAGGCATTGGAAATGCAGATTTAGTCAAATCCCAAACTGAATCTGGGACTTGGTGCACCTTCTATTAAAATCTTTAAGCAAATGATCATCACCAAAAAAATTTCAGAATGTTCCCAGTGGTGAAATAGCCCTCTAGATGCATGACAGGGCATCACTCATACAGTACTTAACTAAGATAGTGGATCCTACTTAGCTTGTAACATGTCTAGTTGGCAAATGGAGTCAGGTCTCCCTAATCTTCAAAAGAGAAGCCACCACATGGTTCTTTCTCTTTGGAACCCACTAGCTGGAGGAGATGGTTGGTGCTGGAGAGGCCTTAGTTGGTGTAAATAGTGCCAGGATATATCCTGTAATAGCTCACTTTGACTTCGGAAGTGACACTATTTACACCAACTAAGGCCTGTCCTTATGCACTCCAGCACAAACTATCTCCTCCAGCTAGTGGGGTTAATGGTAGTTAATGGAGCATCCAGAGACTCCAACAATGAGACCAGAAGGGTTAGTACCCCATTTTGTACTTGCCAGCATAGGGTTCTAGGTACGAACCAACATATTAAAAACAGTGTTACAGCAGTAACCACAAATTGTATCCACAACAGCCAGTAGTAGCAAAGTTCACATATTACCAGCATTTCCTGTGTGTAAGAAGTAAAACTTCAAGCCATTAATCTCAGCAGACACCCAGGCTCAAATATGAAGACCATTGTTGTAAGAAAAGAACCTGAAAGCCCTTTTCTTCTAGAGACAATGAATACACTAATAATGATATCCCAAATGAAACCAGCGATCATTTTTTGTTTAAACCAACGCAGTTTATCCTGACTTCTCCATTTCCAAACTTTGCCTTATCAAACAGCAATTTCTGATTGACTTCATCTTTATTCCTTCAGTCTTTTAATTACCATGAAAACCATCAATTCAGTGCCAAGCGAAATGGCTATGAAGCACAATTAGAAGACATGCTAATTTAGTATCCATTTGCCAGCTGATTTATCTCTATTGATCTAAATATCCGGATTTCTAATCGGTGGAGGTCATTTATGAAGGAAGCACTAAGCAGCCCTTCAATATATCTGAAGATAGAAACTATTTTTCTTTTATCATGACAGGAGTCAGCAGTTGAGAATCATCTACAAGGTGATACAGGGATTCTCTGGGCTGATCCAAATACATATGGACTGTTCTTTATTCACAATGATAATCACCAACCAAAATAGCTTGTAGCAGACCAGTAAAGAAAGGGAAGGTAGTTCTTCCTCACCACCATGAAGGGGTTACACTGAGGGTGTAACTATTCTGTGCATAAAACTACTAAACTACTTTAGTTTGTTTGTCCTTATATTGATATGTACATAAACTAGGCAACCACAACTCTAGCAGGGAAAGCTCCAGTCATCACTAAAGAGACCTTTACTTATGAGAATAAATGTGCTGTTTCCCTGTTTATAAGAACAATATTTGATGGGGCTTTTCTAACATGTTTGCAAAGAAATTCTGCAGATGTTATTGCATGATAGCTGTACTATGTACTATGTGACCATCTCTTTAACTTAATGCACTTGAAGACCACTCCTCATGAAGTACTATGTTACCTTCACTTGAGCACCATATAATTAAAGACCACTCCTCAGAACACACCTCCAGGAAGCATTTTTGAATCACGATATATATACTGTACCTCATAAAAGATCTTCCATCACATTTAATTCTAGTTTTGGCAATGGTATACTGCCTTATATCTCAGTCCTTTTCTGAACTTTCTTCCTCAAGTTCATGAACCAAGTCTCCAGTTGCCAAGGTTTATTAATAAAACAATCTTTTACCAGAGCCATTGTCTTTCAAATTTTTGGTAAATTATATTTATAATAATTGTCCCCTTTTTATATATTGGCAAAACGAGAGATGTTGCCTGGTGTTTGTAATAAGAAAGTGATGATATTTAAATTATGATGGTAGATTGTCTAGGGGGTAAATTTATCAAAGAGTGAAGTTCTGCCATTAGAGTGAAATTCTGCTGCTCTCCATTCATTTCTATGTGATTTTTAAAGGCGTATTTATCAAAGGGTGAGATTTCACTTTTATGCCTTTCCAAATCGCATAGAAATGAATGGAGAGCGGCAGAATTTCACTCTAGTGGTGGAACTTCACTCTTTGATAAATTTACCCCTTGGTTGGGGTTGTTTTCTCTGGAAAAAATGTGCTTTCGAGGGAACATGATTACACTATACAAGTACATTAAAGGACATTATAGACAAAAATCAGGGGACCCATAAAAAGAATTACCACACCAGAGGCCACCCCTTCAGACTAGAGGGAAAAGGACTTTCATTTTAAGCAGCGTAAGTGGTTCTTCACAATGTGGTTGTGGAATGCACTGCTGGGTGATGTTGTGATGACTGATTCTGTTAATGTTATTAAGAGGGGCTTGGATGATTTCTTGAACAAGCATAATATTCAAGGCTATTGTGATACTAAAATCTATAGTTAGTGTATGAGTATATATAGTTTATGTGAGTGTATGGAGGGGTCAGTGTGTGTATGTTTAGATGCTGGGTTTTATTTAGAGGGGTTGAACTTGATGGACTTTGGTCTTTTTTCAACCTGATTTAACTATGTAACTATGTATGCAAGAGAGGCAGTCAACATTACTGGTATGTAACATTAAAAAGATGATGGTAATTATTTGGCTGTGTTAATAGTTTTGCTCCTCCTCTTACAAGTAAGCAACAATGGTTTTACATATCCATGTTAAACATTAGTCATTTCCTAATCACCTTCATTTATTCAGACCAAGTGTGTTTGTGAGGCCAGACCTGTCATTTTGATTGAACAGCTAAGGTTTGCCTCCCACGCACATGCTTAATTCCAAGCTAGAAATCTTCTTCTTTTTTTTTTTTTTGTTAATTGGAAAGGGCTTACCAAAGTAATGACCTTTTCTACCTTGTTCTGATATGTTGTGTTTTGTGTCTAAAATACTGACAACTAGTATTACAAAAAATGACCCAATAGGCATAGAACTTTATAGGTTAAATATTGATTGTTTTTTTTTTCTGATTGAAAGAACTACCCTTTTCTGGTCTAACAGCCCAATGTAATTGTTCTGCAAATTCTCACTTAAATATGTTGTAGGAAAATATCACACAAAAAGTTTTTAATACAAAAAAAATCAGTTATAGTACCAGCTCCTAGGTCAATAGTACACTGACTTTAGCTACTTAAAGGGATTACAACTTCAAGAAAAATTATCTGCTTTCAGAAGAGGTTTCTCCAGGTACTTCCATAATTTTGAGAATCCCTGTGTGGGTAAGCCTGGCCATATTGTAACAAAATGGCCATGAAGTTACATGCATACAGTGGTGCATTAATGACATGTGGGGTCCTTAAGCTACATGCACACAGGCCCCCGTTCTTGGCTACTGCACGTAGAACCATGCAGGTACCGAAACTCTCTACACCAGGCCCGGTTTTGTATATTGCTTGCCTTATTCACACAACAGGGGCATCCAACCAGACCCAGCAACGCAAAGAAAATGTAAATAATAACTGAAAAAAGCTAGATAGGCTAGATTACTCGGAACCCCCATTTTATGATGGTTTAGAACAGTGATCCCCAACCAGTAGCTCATGAGCAACATGTTGGATGTTGCTCCCAGTGGCCATAAAGCATGTTTATTTTTTAATTCCAGGCTTGGAGGCAAGTTTCGATTGTATAAAAACCAGGGGCACTGCCAAACAGAGCCTCAATGTAGGTTGACAATCCACATTGGGCTACCAAATGGCCAATCACAGCACTTATTTGACACCCCAAGAACATTTTTCTCCCCAACTCTTTTTACTTCTGAATGTTGCTCATGGGTTCAAAAAGTTGGAGATCCCTGGTTTAGAATATCATCTGTAGAATCCATTTTATTTTGAGGCCTGGCCTGAAAACGTCAATCCAAATCCAAATGTGAAAGTGTGATCCGGTCACAGTGATACCATGAAACCTATTGAGACATACTGTATCATGAAACCTATTGAGACAGGTCAATATTGCTCAATTTATATTACTGGAAGTATGAACCGTTTTGAAATCAGGTTTAAATTGCCATGGAATTCCAAGCCACTCCGTTAAACTGAAGAATGGTGAAACATTTTCAAGAAGACTTGTTTTATAGGGGAATCTAATATAAGTCGGCAATGCGAAAAGTTAAGCCCTTGCGCAAACGAATTGAATGCAATATACCTTTTGCGAACCCGGAAACTGTTTAGTGGATTTTATACTTTTGTCACAATGTTTGCTCCAAAAGATTACGACACCTTCAAGCACTTCTCAAGAGTGCGCAATTACAATTCGCACTGAAAAATAATGATTCGCAATGCAATAACCGTTTAAGGAACAATATTGCATTGCGAAATGTGGATTTTTACTTTTATTGGTGCGCAATGCTTTGCTCTTAGCGACTTTAATTACATTCTCCCTTAGACTTATCTCAACTTGGTGCTGCAAAGGGCCATAGATGAGGGCAGATTGGGGCTTAAGTGCAAACAAAGGATATTAAAAATTTACTATGTAACTATATTTCTGTTAAATTTGTAGTAGTGGCAAAGCCTAGAAGGTTTTTTGATGGTTAGGTCAGGATAATAACAGCCAGGTTGCATCAATAACTAGATATCTTTAACAATAACTAGATATCTTCAACAATAACTAGATACCTTCATTATCTTCATTACCAGATAAAGATGTCTAATTTATGTGCTGAAAAAATGTTTCAGGAGACTTCAGCTTGATTTATCCCAAACAGAAAACTTGTAAGTGTTGTGACTTTATACAGATTTTCTAGGGGCTCTAACTTAGATGAACCAATCTGAAAAACAAAAATAACTATGCCTAGAAACAACATGAATACGTTTTAATAGCATTAAAACATTGATTTTTTTAATATCAAATGTCACAAAATCTGAGAACCGGTTTCTGAGCTAAGTAGGATATGAAAGGTTTACCCTTAACTGATTCAGGGGTTTTTATTTTACAGAGTTTATGAAAAACTCCCAAAACTAACAGAATGTTTAAGTAGCATGTTTGTCACAAAGGTTAGTAGTGGAAATGTTAAATCGACATTTGCTCATGACATGTTCCTGGGCACTGCACAGGGAGAGAATGCCAAGCAAATATTAATAAAGGTTAAAAGACAGCCTTTATTGTAATAGGTAAGAAAAGGGTAAATACCTTGCAAAATGAAATATGACAGAAAATATTTCAGGGAAACATTAGTGTGGTGGAGGTGTTCAGCACATTTAAAGACATAAATATTTTATTTTTATATCCATTAACATCTAGAACAGCACTGTCCAGCGTCTGTGTTACAGAGGGATTGAATTTTTCTGGCCTACATGGTGGAGGGCCAATAGTGAAGGCCAGTGTTGACCACTCTTCTTTCTTAAACCAAACCTATTTTATCACAAGAGATGTTAACGATACTCGCATTAATGGTCTATGCACACAAAAAACTAAATGGTTGGTGTTCACTTCAGGGATGTCACACGTCAGTGCTCATACATATGTGAAAAAGTTTATGTCATATTAAGACATACCCTTAAACTCATATGCCTCCTCCTCCCTATGGATAGCACAGCAACTCCCAGAACGTGATTAAACACCTTAGGGACCCTAACAACAATTTTGAAATGATAACAAACACCAAAACCCAACCAGGCTCATGCCCCACAGGCAGATTAGGACACACACAGGCATCTTATGGCAGGCAGAGTATGACACACACAGGGAACATAGGACAGGCAAAGTATGGCACACACAGGGAGCATAGGGTATGCAGAATATAGCACACACAGGGAGAATAGGGCAGGCAGAGTATGGCAAACACAGAGTATAGGGCAGGCAGAGTATAGCACACATAGGGAGGATAGGGCAGGCAGAGTATGGCACATACAGAGAGCATAGAGCAGGCAGAATATGGCACAGACAAGGAGCATAGAGCAGGCAGAGTATGACACAAATGGAGCATAGGGAAAGCAGAGTATGGTACGCACAGGGATCATAGAGCAGGCAGAGTATGATCCACACACAGGGAGCATAGGTCAGGTGAAGTATGGCACACACAGGGAGCATAGGGCAGGAAGAATATGGCACACACAAAGAGCATAGGTCAGGCAGAGTATGACACAAATGGAGCATAGGGAAGGCAGAGTATGGCACACACAAGGATCATAGAGCAGGCAGAGTTGGGCTCCATCCCCAGCTTCCCATCACTATTAAGCATTCCCCCCGACTTCAGACAACTTTTCATGATTTCACACAATTTGCATAAAAAATCAGATGTACATATTTACAGAATATTTCAGTGATGTGTGCATGCACAGCATGGAAACTTTGGCTTTAGGAGAGATCTGAGGGTTCCTTTATTTATGGTAAGGCCATCTCCCATAGACTCCATTTTATCCAAATTAGTCAGATTTTTAAAATTCATGTAATTTTTTCTGTAATAATGAAACATTACCTTATGCTTGGTCCAAATTAAGATCTTTTTGGTTTATTTAATGTTTACATGATCTTCTAGTAGACAAAGTATGAAGATCTCAGATTACAGAAAGATCCATTATCCATAAAACCCTAGGACAAGATCATTCTGAATAACAGGTCCCATACCTGTATCTCTAAACTGGTATTGCTTCAGTTTTCATATTCAAGGATGGAATTGGACAGAGACTTTGTGTGTAGGGGTTGAAACACTATACTTTCGATTTATTTTTCTTCATCTCAAAGAGAAGTGGAGCTCTTGTTGGGTCTCTCAAAACTCAGCCCACTTAGAATTAAATTTATTAAGTGAGTAAAAAGCTATTTAGTCAAGGAACAGATTTCAAATGATTCAACATACCTCTGCAAAGGTCGTTTCTTTTATCTTGTATATTCTACGGCGTTTTATTTCGAGACAATGGTTTCCTTTCCAAGAAATGAGTTTGTTGATGTAAATTTGGAATATTGCCACATTCAGAACTCCCATAGTCTGCTTACAGGAACCTCAGTGTTTGATCTCCAGTAATGGATACAAATTATAAAACAAATTCACACAATGAAGAAACAGCAATATCGCCCAAGAAAAATGTTATGTATTTATCAAGCTGATCTTCAAAGGTTGACACAGAATTTCCTTGCACAAAGCAAATCCTTATCTATCATCTCAAGGATAGTTTCTCCCTGTTTGTTACCAGACAATGCTTTGACTAGAGAGCAGAGCTCACCTTGAGAGACCTTCCTTGTACACAAATGATGAAATTGGATTCAATACCTCTAATCCGTTACTTTATTCAAAAACATACCTAAATAATTGCAAAGATGTAGCCCAGCATTTAATGCATGTGCATAGTTTCTGGTGATTGCCACATTTTGAGCTAAAAAAATACCACACCATCACTTTTGGTTTATTATTTTATCTAGAAGTTCTCTGGCTGCTGTATTACTTCTTCCTTGAGGTTTAAGGAAAAGCAGTGAAACATTCTATTGCATGAAAAATGCCATTCATTAAAGTTACTTATGATAAAGTGCACTTCTTGCATTAATTGCATTTGGCACCAATGCTTTCCTCCTGCCTCCTGGTCTGAATTATGGGCGATATGGTCTTTTGATGCAGGACCCTGGAGAACCTCCAAAGCAGGCAGTAATTTCAGGGTTCCCACAGTGGCCTTTGTCAACAGCAAAGTTTTACCAAAAGTATAGGATAAACTCAACCTTTTGCTAAATGGCAGAAATGACACTATTCCATCATAAAAAATGTACAGTGTATTTGCCGCTGATTTATACTGAAGTGCAAGATAACTTTGATGCATTGCCAACAAAAAAATCAGGCCTATATCCCCTTACTGACTGCAATTATGCAGGAACCATGGGAAAAAAACATTGCATTTTTGGTTAAAAAAAAACACAGTCATTGTGGTCTAAATTGTCTTCATGATCTGCACAAACTTTTTTTGTGTTAGTGAATTACACAGGTATGGGGCCTTTTATCCAGAATGCACAGGACCTGGGATTTTCCATATAACGAGTCTTTACTTAACTTGGATCTCCATTCCTGAAGTATGCTGAGAAATCATTTAACCATTAAATAAACTCAATACGCTGGGTTTGCCTCCAATAAGGATTAATTACATCTTAGTTGGGATCAATTTCAAAGTACAGTTGTACTATATTATTATTAAAGAGAAAAAAGGAAATGATTTTAATAAACATTTGCTTAAGCTTCAAAATTTGACTTTGACAATCGAAGGTTTTTTTTTTTTTTTTAATTTGGCCATTTTCGATCAAAGTAAAATTGTTCGATCGATTGTAGAAATCGTTTGAATCAATCGTTGAAATTTTGGCTATTTTTTTCAATTCGAATGGAATTTTGTTTGAAAATTCACTTCCCTAAGGGGCACATTTACTAAGGGGCACATTTAGTAAAGGTCGAAGTGAATTTTGGAATGAAATTTTAATTTTTAAAATTTCTAAGTAATTGGGCTACTTCTACTATCGAATAGCCCAAATTTGATACGGAATGAAAAATTTCAAAGTACTGTCCCTTTAAAAAAAAAAAAACTTGCCCATTCGCAACCTTAAACCTGCCGAATTGCTATATTACCCTATGGGGACCTCCTAGAACCTATAGCCAAAATTTGGCCAAAGCTTTCTATTTTAAAATATAAAAATTGATCGATCAATTAAATCTCTACTATCGATCAAATGATTTTACTTCGATCGAAAATGGCCAAATAAAAAAAAAAACCTTCGATAGTCAAAGTTTTTTTTCTCAAAGTTTTAGTACTTTGAAATTCAACCCATATAAATCTGCCCCTTTTTCAATCAAATAGGTCCGTTTCCTTTGAATAAAAATAGTTCGAATCGTTCGAACGATTCGAAGGATTTGGCGCAAAATCTTTAAAATTCCTAGGACTTATAAAAAATTTCAGGACAGGTTCTAGAAGCTCCTATAGGCTAAAATGGCAATTCAGAAGTTTAAGGAGGCAAAGTGTTGAATTCTAAGATTTTTAAGGGCCAGTACTTTGAAAATTCAACTTGTTGAATTTTCAATTTTTTTTCTAATTCAATCGAATCTTGGCCTATTCAATAGTCGAAGTAGTCCAAAATTACTTTGAAATTCAAAATTTTTAAATTAGAATTTTATTTGAATATTCACTTCGACCCTTAGTAAATATGCCCCCAATTGTTTAATGGATAATGGAGTCTATGGCGGGTGATCTGCCTTTAATTTGGAGATTTCTGGATAACGGGTTTCCAAGAGTTGGGATCCCATACATGTATTCCATACCACCATTTGTTGCTGTTGTCTGTACTATTTTCTGGACTGGTTATCTGGACTCAGTATGGCAGACACCCAGGTCTAGTTGCCCATAGCAAGCAACCAGATATATGTTTTCAAACACTTTATAAGTTGGGTAGCTATGTGCTACTAAGTGGAGCAATTTTTGCGTTATTTTACAAAAAAAAAGTGTGTGTCATAGTCATACATCATTCAGCTGAACACAAATGGTAAGAATTCCAAGCTGTGAGACCTTGTCTGTACGTTTCATTCACATAAATATGACTGTCATTAGTCACCTCACCTTCACCTACAGTAAGTGCCAACCTGCTATTGTAAAATTTAAGTTTGAAATAATCTCAGTGGCTTTGAGATTTTTCCCCCATAAAAAAAAAAAACCAGCACGTGTACAACACACATTTCTTTTAAATTCAAAGCATGTTCAACTTAGACACTTGATAGAGAGATGGAAGCGTTATTGCATTCCCAGGGAACAATGACTAACACAACTAGTGAGGTCTGAATGTTCCCTTTATAGATCAGGTGTTAATATACAGTGACATTACGGCTCTGAGCAGTGGAAATGAATATGAATGTACCAAGCTTAATAAGGTGGCAAGCTGGAAATGACGCAGAGAAATAAAAATATTGGATATTTTTTTTCCACCTTTCAGTCTGTAATCACTGTGCTGTACAATGGATATTGAATGTACAAGAATGCATTTTGATACAGGGTAGACGTAGAGCTTAATATCTGATATGTATTAGAAAACAAATCACTGAATTAGTTACATTTACCAACTATTTATAATAATCCAATTGTCCCTAGATCTGTGCACATGCCACCCAATACAGGTTTTATGGCACAGTTTTTGGCAATGCTTTATTAAGTGTGGGTGGAAAGGTATCAATAAAGGAGTTCCCTTTATTATGATTTATTATTATTACCTGCCCCCCCCCCCCCTGTAGATACTCACCATCACCCAGCAAGACAGGGAGCAGCTTCACTAACAGGATCTTCTGGAGCCTGGACTTGCCTCGTAGACATCATATGAATTGGAAGGAACTGCCTGTTTTGTGTTTCTCTTTCTTTGTGTACTGCACCATTTAATTGGTTTCCAGTGTGGCATTGTATTCATTTTAAACTCAATGTTGCCCATAGGCCTACTGTATTATTGGAGTCAGAGTGACTTTATTTTAAGGTGGCAGACTTCTCCTGCATGGATTGTTATTAGCAAAAAAAAACCATTTTGGTACCATAATATGTTATAGTTTATATATATATATATATAGTTAGGATTGACTAGATCTGTATAAAGGAGAGACTTGTTCTTATCTACTAGTTATCCATGTAAAAGTGGTAACATTTGGCCAACAAATGTGATGAGCTTCCTAAAACTTTCGCCATTTACCTTTTTATTTGTCTCATTATTACATAAAAGAAAATTATTGGTTGCCATGTCAGAATGGCGTCCGCATTGAGAGGCCATCACCGCAGCCACAGAGTCCCCACACTGCTTAATGTCAGACTGGCTCAAAATCCACAGAACCTACATGTTGAGTGGTTTGGGATGACTTCCACCTGCTCACCTCCGGCAGCATCTGTTTATTGGAGAGTGCCTGTCACACCCCCTTGTATGACATCAGCGATGGGTGGGTCAGACACGGGTCAATAAATAGAGGGGACGTGCCCAGTTGGGTTGGGAGCAGGTGGTTTGACTTTTTGTCAACCCACACATCACTACCCCAAACTGTAACAACCCCCCTCCAAGCCATGTGCTTCCTCTTCATTGCCACTTCCTACTTGTTATGATCTAATGATCTTGTGGGTCTGGGGTGGTGGGGCTGAGCACTGATTAGTTCTAAAGATGTTTGTCTCTAATTCTATTTTTTAGCACCCTCCACATTGGTGCTATAATACAGGTATGGGACCTATTATCCAGAATGATCGGGACCTGGGGTTTTCTGGATAACAGATCTTTCCATTATTTGGATGTTTATACCATAAGTCTACAAGACAATAATTTAAACATTTAATAAACCCAGAAGGCTGGTTTTGCTTCCAATATGAATTATCTTAGTATGGATCAAGTTACTGGCTTATTAATATAGAGGAAAAGGATATCCCTTTTAAAAATTTGGATTATTTGGATAAAATGTCTGTGGGAGGCAGAGGTTCCATAATTCAGAGCTTTCTGGGTAATGGATTTCCGGATAATGGATACCATATCTGTACTAAAAACAAATCAAGGATTGCAATGTAAGGGCCCTTACACACGGGCGTTTTGGACTGCGGTCGAGCGCAGGTCTAGACGCACCTCATTAGTTTCAATGCTGTTGTACCCACGAGACGCGTGTAAGCGCCGAACGCAGATTCAGACGCAACATGCTGCATTTTTCCTGCGTTTGGCGCCTACATGCGTTTGTGTGAGTACAGCCCCATTGAAAATAATTGAGTGCGTTTATACCTGCGCTCCCTTGCGGCTGAACGCAGCAAAACGGAACGCAGGGGAGCGCAGGTAAAAACGCCCGTGTGTAAGGGCCCTTAGAGAACAGGCACATTTTGCACAAACTCTTGGAGTCCAGGTGAGACTGATAAAGGATCACAGAACTGTAAGAAAGTAGATAGACCAGGAAACATGCAAAATCTCTTTTATTTCAATTTATGTAAACAACACTCAATTCTAATCGCGTTCTATAAAGCTTTTGCATTGTTTTTGAAAATTAAAAAAAAAAAAACAAATAAAATAATTTTGATAATAGCACCCCATAAACCTAAAAGCAGCCAATTTCTAAATGTCTTACACTGAGGGGGCCATGAAACAGCAAATACAAATATTTCATTTTTTATAAACTTGATTATATAACTCATAAGATATATGACAGTTCTTCTTCTGTTATTAAATTGTGATAGCTGCCCCAAGCATTCTAAGCCAGCCTTGGATTTTTATAAACTGCTGGATATTTTCTTTTTTAATTGGTATATAAAATCAGGGATGATACTTTAATAAGCAGTTGTTGTTCAGGGCTAGAAAACAATGCATTCAATCACCCCAATGGAAGGTGTTAGGCAAAGAGTTCACATTGGAGATTTAACATAAATCCAGGAATTAGAAGGCTTTACAGTAGCAACTAAACTGAATTTCCCAAAGGGATGGGATTAGATCAGAGACATAAACTAATGACTCACGCCGAGAAGAAGACAAATGGAAAGTTTTGATTCACTTTTCTCAGAAATGATTAGTGGCATTTGTATATGAATTCTACAGCTGATTGCAAATTGCATATATTTATATATATATATATGTATATACTTGTACAAAATGCCGTGTAGCGACCCCTTGGGAGAATAATAGGTCAAATGGTATAATAGTGACCAACGTTTAGATATTATCTGTATATACACAGAGAATGGGAAACCTGGACCTTCTCTGTTGTTGCAGTTCAATCATTTTTTCAGGTATAGTTTCCCCATTGAGGTACAGTGTTTAGTCAGGGCACCCTTTGCTCAAAACAAGGTGATGAGTATGTGACAGCTGTATAAACTCTTTGGCAATAAAAAAATTCTCATCTTAAGAGAGAGAGAATAGGCATTACCCTCAAATGTCTTTGGGTTGAGCTCAGTGCGAGTGCTGGGGGGCACTCAGGTCATACGGTGGCAACAGATCTAAATTGTGTATTGAAATGATGCGCTTGTTAGGGGGCAGGTATGGGTTGAAGGAGGAAGCCTACACTCCTCCTACACCTGCCTGAAATAAACAGGTTCAGTGGAGAAAGCAATTAGGGAAAGGCATTTTACAACTGTCAAGCAGAGTGGGAAAAATGAAGCAGGAGGCTGGAGATCAGCTTGAAAATGTTGAGTCTCCTGCATCTCCATCCATGGTTGACATCTCATGTGGCAGAGGGTCTCTACTGATGACGCATGAGGTGAATGGCTACTTATGCTATTGTTTTTAAATACTATGTCATTTTCTGGGCCAGTGTCGGACTGGGATGCCAGGGGCCCACCAGAAAACCTTAGACCAGGGGCCCACCAGAAAACCAACTTTCCAAACTATTATTCCTTCTCTCCTCACTTAACTTCTTTATTCTCCTATGCTTTTAGATCTAATTACTATATTATATTCTTCCATTATTAAGCCTCTCCACATAGGAAATGAACATGAAATAGAAGCAAGAGGGCCCACTGACACCTGGACCCACCGGGAGTTTTCCTGGTATCCTTGTGGGCCAGTCCAACACTGTTCTGGTCCCACTACTGGGTCCAGAGTTAACTAGACCCCTAAACTAAAACCTCTTCTAACCCCCTGTCCCCCTGCTCTTGAGCATAGTAATTCCTTTTTAGGAACACGGCTTTTCCCCAATAAACCGAATGTAGTGGATTCAGAGGTATTATAATGATGGATGGAAATTAATTGAACATTATATATATATTGGAAATATTTTGCAGGAAGTTATTTTCTCTGCATTAAAACTTGCCCCCTTTCTCTGAATTCAGAAAATAATTACAATTCTCTGTCCACTGGGATGTGCACTAATTGGTTGCATCTGCCTTCATTACACAGTGTCATTCTACAGAAAATACCCACTAAAGGCTTCTGAAAATTCAGTGCCATGTAGGTTGTATCAGACGTTCCAACATATACCGTGCATATCAATTATTTTTTATTTCTCGCATTGTTGCTGCTTCTTATTGGGCTGCTTATGTGGATGCTAATAAATGTAATTCACTCTGCTAAAGTGTAGGACTTTTTAACTATGCACAAGGGGGATTGAATGGCCCAGGAATTGTTTATTATCAGAGTCAAATTACTTGTTCTACCATGGGGAGCAATTACTTGCATGGTGCAAACCCAGTGGACAGTTATTTGCTTACTTTTTCCTAATAACACTAGATTAAACAATGCTATCTGTTGCTATGGCCCCTGAGCAGAGCAAATCTGAATTTGTGTTGGTAAATGTGATTGGTTAACTTTCCTAACACAAAAAACAGGCAATGCAGCAAGGGTTTTGATAACAATGCATTGTCAGAGGCTCCTACTTACCCCCATTTGTTGAATCAGACAAGAATTCTACTGTTTTTATGAGAAGGTGGCCAACAAAAGTAATTGTTCTGTTAAGATTTTCGATTATCATGGCCAATTCCATTCATATAAATGAACATACAAAAATATGGCTCTCTGGGGATAAAAATCTAGGCCAGTGAGGGCAAAGACCATTATAAACAGGTTATATTTCCCCTTTAAGATTATTTTGAAATGAATATTTTCCTCCAATAATTAGAATTCCTTATGAACGTACTAAGGGGCAGATTTACTAATGGTCGAATTTCGAATGAAAAAAAAATTGAAATTCAACCATGGGAATAGTGGGGAAGTAAAATAGTCGTATTCGAATATAACAAATTTGATCCAATATTCGAATCAAGTTCAAATCGAATATTCAAATGATTTTAAGCGATTGATTGAATTTTTTATATTCGATCAAAGATAATGATGCCCAATTCGGTAGCTTTGATCTGGAGAAGTAGGTGGTCGAATAAAAATTTAAAGGGGAAGTTATTTGACCATCAAATATTCGAATTTGCCTAATTTGCATATTCGAAGATTCAAATTTAAATAAAATTTGATCGAACTTTGAATTTTTCACGTGAATTTTGTAAATCTGCCCCTAAGTGTTCCAGACAATGGTATATCTTTCTCTATTGGAACAAGCATTTCTGAATGAGTTACACAATGTCTAATGAACTGTGAGCCAGTTAAAACACAGCCTCAGAGGTGTCACACATTTTTATTCATTGATTTATATATATATCGGATAGTGTGAGGCGTTAAAAAATACAATGATGCAAAGAAAAGTGCGAGTGCGTAGGCACAGAAGGGCTCAAATTAGCATCAGCACGCAATTCTTGTATTTGGCACATCCAAATTTAGATCTCCAATTTAAGAAATTGAAACATTTATAGCAGCTTTAACTTGTGTAAATCACAGCTCTGTGATATCAATGGCAGATTTAGCAGGCCAACAACATCTATTTAAGGAAGTGTTTTAGGCACACACATCTGAATATAATTCTGTGTACATACACGTAAGGTCTAAGCCTAACTATCTCAGCCAATAAGATAAAGAGTTGAACATGATGAATGGGTAGGGGGTCTATCTCTATTTAATATTTTAGCTCAGCAGTTCTCAGCAATGTTCTCTTTGGTCTCTTATAGTCAACACCAATGGGCGAATTTATCATTATTCACGAATTTTATTCAGGAGGGCCTCGAATTCAGTCGAAATTCGATAAGAATTCGACTATCGAATAGTTTTAGGCTATTTTTTCTTCGCAATTCGTTTTAACGAAAAAATCGTACGATCGAATCCGATCATTCGAATTCGATCGAACTTCGAATTATTCACGTGAATTTTGAAAATCTGCCTCCAAGAGTTCCCTTTTTTGTATGTAAAAAAAGGGGACTGTTTTACATTGTACAACATTGTAGTGCAATTGGGAAACAAGGACTCATCCAATTTCAAAACCTCAAACATGAGGCTTATTTGAACAATAAAATGGTTAAAAGCTTTTGGACCCTACCTAAATATGTTTAGAAAATTGGGAGAAACCAGTCTTTTTCTCTCCCACAGCCCTGTGATGCACCTATCACATGGCCCACATTTATTATTAATTTCATTGTCCAGTCTTTACAGTTTCATAGAATGTTTGTGGCCAACAACCCCTATCCTCTGTTATACCTCACCATGTTTTCTGTAATTAAATCCACAGCCTACCAACGTCCTACTATGTCACTCAGTAGCTCTGTTATGAATTGTACCCTGGTTTTACAATGTGCCAGTCCTACTTTGTCACCAATAACTAAATACTATAGCATATTATAGGCCAGGAGTTTAGTTTTAGTCTACTATAAGAGGAGTGGTGGAATAATTGCTAATCTGTAATTGCTAAAATATAATTGCTATTCTAGCTCGGCCACATTGATTATTCCGTCAGCTCTAGGAGATCATTGTATTTTATTCTTCTGTGATGTCCTCTTAACACACAGCTTAAAATGAACATTGGCCAGACCTCTTCCCTTACTACACAAGAAGGTAAAATATATGTGAAAACATTGATTATCACCCATTCCTTTATAAGAATGTCAACAAAATCAGATGAAAACTCATATTGGGCTTCCAAAAGTATCTAAAATAGGTATACTCACCAAATATAATCATAATTGCCTTCAGACTGCTCCTGGCTCCATTGGCGAAATCCTGCTTTTCAAATGGTGAATAAACCTTTATGGCCAGTGCTGTTACTGCTAATAGGTAAGGTGAGAACATAGCAACCGCCTTTTGCTTTGAGAAGAGCCATCCGCTACTCGGATGCTGCACAGTCTTAAAGTGAGAGGACCAAGGGGGAGGTTGTAGGCAGACAAGGGAAATGTAATGTATACTGATTGGACTGTGAAAAGAGAGCATATTTGAAGATCAGGCAGAGGTCAATACCAATCAGGCAATGCAGCATAGAATCAGGAGTTAAAGATATAGTTGAGGTCACAGTCCAGGGTCAAAACCAACAGTAGTGCTTTACAGAATCAGGATCCAAGAAAAGGGTCAGAAACAGGCAAAGGTCAGGCAGCAAAGTAGAGATGGTCAGGTACAGGCTAGGAGAACAGTCACCACAGACTTTAAATGCACCCAGGAAATAGACCTATATTCAGCAAGAAACAACTGGCTTCAGGCCCTTTAACTATTTGAATAATCAACCAGGAAGTGGCACATCAAGATGGAGGAGGCGGAGGGCATCCCACTACCCCACTAGACCACCAGGTATTCTCACACCACAACTGTACTCTGTGACCCTTCTTACACCAGTCTGAGCTTTGGAGATACCTGTAATTGAGAGGGGTTCGGCATTGAGTCTTTGTTAGCATCTGACTGGACATTAGGACACAGGATAAAAGCCTGTGGGTCACTGCTCTCATGGGCCCTGCTTACCCAGGCTTGCTCCGCAACCTAGGGGAGCACGCATGCACATCCACGCTCATGTGCATGCTGGGGGAGTGGGATGTGTGGATGCCCCTGGAGGTTGCCAGGAGGGCAATTGAACTCGTAGCCCCAATGGGCCACTAGCACCCCAGTCCAATGGCCCCATGTCACTGACATGATTAGCAACCTCTAAATACAGATATTTGTGATTTGTACCTGGGCCTGCCCCATGGAGGTGTCACTGACATGATTAGCAACCTCTAAATACAGATATTTGTGATTTGTACCTGGGCCTGCCACATGGAGGTAAGTTGAAAAGCCACCATACCACGTCAAGGTAAACCCCACAGGGTGGTCCCTAACTTGTTTACCTCTGGTCATAGTATAAAAGGTATTGTACCTCTTTGCATAGTAACATTGGAATAAATGTCTCCTAAACCTTGGTTTCAGTCTGAGGGCTAAATCCTCTCCCGCCACTAACTAGTGGCTTTTAAGAGAGAGAGATTGCCCAAACCAACACCCATTTTTTTAAAGAAACAATGAAATGATGGAAAAGAGATATGTGTAAAGGTACACACTTGAAAAAATGCGTAGGTATTCGTGTGAGAGTTTTTGTGAGTAAAGATGAGAGTATAGAGTATCAACTGATCATTACTTTGTAACTAAAACCCCCTGTTTTTGTAAATACATGCACTTGCATATAAACTAAGGAGCCTTAGGAGTGCACCCACAACCAGCCTTTTTGTACCTGGAGCAGATCAGGCTGGAACAAGATTCTTTGGATGTCCAGATCTCCACCATTAAGTCAGCCATTATTGACTATGGAATGGCGTGCCTAGCTGGGGAGCTTCAGCATCATTTTGAATGCTTTGGGTCTCTTGGGCGAATTTCCTGAGTCAGGCAGCTGTTTCTGATGCTCCTGTGCTTTCTATTGCCCCATAGTTGTTCTCTGGGTTAGTGGCTCCCAGTTTGGTCCCGTGGCTCCGTGTTTAGATGGATGTTGTCAGGATTTTGTAGAACGGTCCTTAAGTGTGTCTGCTCACATTCAGCTCCAGACCACGCCTCCCCATCTTTAGACTTTAACCATTTAATATCTGTGTCAAAAACAGGTATCAAAGGCAATCTTCCTGGTTATTTCTCATACAATAGTAGGTTTTTTAGTCAGCACTCACCCACTATCCACTTATTTCTTCTCAAGTGGTGCACATGTCCGGTGGCCCACACCCACACACCGATTTAGCAAACAATTTAAATGTATTGTTGCAGATCCTAAAAGCCACATGGAATAAAGGCTTTTTAAATTGAAAATCCTCTTTGGAGCTGTGTCATACTTCACATTATTTCTCATACAATACTTACCATCGTTTTATTGCTATTTATTCATCTTTACTTAGTGCGTAAACAGTAATCCATTCAGAAGTTCTAGACTTCTTGTTCTCAATAAACAGATTAGGATTGTAAACTGATGCTCCAGTTTAATGCAGCATACAACAAGCATTAGCTGTTCCCATTTATTTACGTTGCCTTTGGGCAGGTCTAATTAATCCAGCATTTTCGGCGCTGAAGCATATCAGAGCTATAATAGTTCTACATAGCTGCAAGCAAATGGATAAAACTGAAGTAATTCATTCTGAGATAAATAAACAAACATGTATGTTAAAATGACAATATCACCCTATTTACAGTTTAACACAGAGCCTGGCAATGTGCCAAGCCACAACATTCTATCAACCGCCTTGAGCTCCTGTGGAAAGACTTCTCTTTCTACCTGTTATGACTGTAAGCTTTATGGGGCAGGGACCTCCTTCCCACAATGGCTCTTACCACATAGCATTTAAGCTCTTTGTCCTATATGATTTCTGTGTATACATATATATTATGTGATGTGTCTTATATATATATTATATATATAAAAGATGAAAATTGAGCGTAGGACTGGCCAGATATGGGATGACTTTGACGTAGTTGGCCAGCTTAAATATATTGCACTATATGGACAAACAATCCCTGTTGTTTAAAGGGTAAGGCATTTTTTAGTAGCTGTATGCACAGAATGTCTCAATGTCTTAAATATATTGATAATGGGTTGAGTGCAGAGGACCTCTTGCATTTGTCTATATATATATATATATATATATATATATATTGCTGTACTTTATGCACTGTACAGCATTGCGGCTCCTTAGTAGCACTGTACAAAAAAAAGTTATACATACATATAAGTCTGCTACTTTAAGGTACAAGTTGATTCCATATCATGGATCTATAAACAGACAAAATGTATGGCCTTTTTCTGCTAGACATCACCGTATTTATATAACAGGTAATGGCTTACACTACCTAGAGTTATAAAGATTTTTTTCTGCAAACATCCCCAAATTCTTCTTAGTTAGGAGGCCTACCAACACACTAACATGAAGGAAAGATTTAAGAAAACAAATGGGGTGGATTTACTCTAAAATATTCTTTGTAGAATAAAAAACTAGAGTCACTAGAAAAAACTAGGCAAGCGAAAGTTTGCAAGTTTCAGTTATTGGGAATTGTTGTTGACCAGTAAGCAGCTCATCATCACCTTCATAACATTAATGTTGCTGATAATCTAGCCTACTAAATTCTCAAAGGACACCCAATTTTCTAAAAGTATATATATACAATTCAGACTTCAGGTATGGAGAATATTTCCTTAAAATGTGTGCAGGACCAACTTTAAAGCACTATTCCTATAAAACATACTGTAAAAGTTTTTAGCACGGAAGTCAAACATCAATTCTTGCAAATCATGTGAAACCAGGTTGGATTATTATTGCAATAAATAGCATGATAAATAACCAAACATCATTGTTTTATCAGTGCCTTATTAATATCAGAAAAAGCATTAAATGACTGAGAATGAGATCCAGCTCACCTACCAGTCAACGTCAAAGGACCAATCCTACTATTATAAAAGGCAAGAAACATGAAAGAAATATAAATTTGACCAACCTGGGATATGCTATGTCCCTAAGTGCACTCCAGCGACACATAGAGCACTTTTCGCTTCGGTTCTAAGGAATAACAAGAGAAATGAATGGTAATAAGGAGGCAGAAAGCTTTGCACAGTCTCATTGAAGACCTAACCGCTTTAGGCTTTCTCTTCATTTACCTGACACCCACTTCTGGCCTATGAGTCACTAACTCCTTCATCCTTCACCTGCTTAATCTTGATCACATTATTTAAACCCCAAAGCTTTATCTGAAAAATAGCTTAGTTTTTGGTTTTCAAACTTTTTTTTTTTTTTTTTAACAGCTACAACTGATGAAAAGAGTCTGCTATACCAAGTGCCACAGGTAATTTGCAGCTTCATTTTCCAGCGAGATGGGAGACTAAAAGTTACTTTAGGAAATAATGGCTCCAGGGGGAAGTACTTTTGGTTAGAAAGGGAAACTGTGATGCCAGTGACAAATATATTGAACTTTATCGGTCACTTTGCTGAAAAATGTTGTGTGCTTGCTCTAAGGATATTGCTGTTCGGTTCTGCATTCTTAGCACTATGTACTATATTATCACACTTGTGATTTTAAATTAGTTGAGTAATACGATAAGGCTAATGGTGCGCTGGTTGTTCTTCACTGGTGTATATATGTCAGGGACCAGTGCCATTATCCTAGTACATACTGCTATTAGCTGCCTGAGGCTGGGGTCATATGGGCCACCAAAATAATTACCTTATGCCAATGATACCACTGGTATACCCATTTGTTTTGCCTTTATTCCCTAAGTGGGAGCAGGGAACAAGAACGGCTAGAACCCCCTTCTTTTAATCATCTAGAACAATTCTGTAATAAAATCAATCCACTTTATGTCAAAAGGGAAACTTTTGCTCATGGCAATATTTCTTCTTAAATTATATAACTTAATAAAGGAAACAGATTCCTCCCTACAGGACAATCATTTTTTAAAGCATGCCATAATTTTTTTATGTTGCAAAAACTCACCCTACTGTACACAACAGTACACACTGCTCGCAGGCAGACGTGGAAACTTTCTAATCCCCTGAAAATTCAATGGACATATATTTTCATATTAAACTGTGGGGGCGGAAAGCTGAAACAATGCAAGTACAAAATATGTCTCATCAGGGGACCATGTTTCAAAGGAAGACAAATGATAACATTAGTTATCATCTGAAATACGACATTTACTGAGCTAATAGATGAAGTTCACACCTAGAAATCAGCTCCAGGGCTAATCAGTCTAAGGATCGTTAGTTTGACTTAGTGACAAAACTCTATGATAAATCCTTTTAAAGAAGTACAAAAGCATTGCATGAAATGTGGTCTCCCTGGAGAAACCACCTTCCCAAACAACATCAGCTTGTCCTGTTGACTTTACATGTTGAGCAGGTCCACAATATGGTGGACAGGTGCCATCTCACATGGCTAACTTTTCATTAAGAAGTGACTTCAGAAACTGAGCTTGACCTTGGGATGAAACCAGGTCCAGGTCAACATCAACTTTACATGCTTAATATTCACAGAAGGTTAATCAGCAAAAGATGGCACCTTTTAATCCTGCTGCACTACTCTGAATCTTCTCAATGTGTCAGGTGAAAAGAAAATTATAAGGTGGGGCAACTGAGGTTCTCTGGGGACAGTAGATTTCAGGCAAGGGTTTCATTTTCATGTAAGGGTTTTATATTCTGGTTGATTAGGAAAGTCCAGAGAAAAGTAATCTGATGTTTATTTGACCTTTTTCTGAAATTTTCGCCCGATTCCCAGTTGGCAGAACTTACCAGCAGATGGGAATGTTGTTTCAGTTTTATTACATTACATTATTACTCTCAAGTTGTATCGTATGAAAAATTACCACCAGTGCTTTAAATGTAACTTGACTTTTAGGGTTCATGTTCGACTTGGCTGTGCACTTAGAATGACTCTTTATCTAAAGACTGGAAAAAATATTATTGAGACTAGATTCCTGGTCTGAAGGTATAATTCGCCTTACTAGAAATCAACAGTTGGAAAATAGTTTGAAGATTTTGTTGCTCAAATGTCTTTTGTTGGACTTCCAGGGCATACCACTAACAGCCAGAGAAGATGCCCCAGCCATACTGCATTTCCTGGGACCCTTTCTCCAACTCCCATCCTGCAAAATCTGTTGGCATTTAGTTGTAAATTTAGAGAAAAAAAACATATGCCAGGAGATAATGTGGTCTCCAAAGCTTGGATTTAGTAATTCTCCAGTGTACAGACCTCATTTAAATGAGACAAAACTAAATATATTGCACAAAATATTGTCATTGTGAATTGGAACTTGTGAAGAGGGTAGCCATGGGAAGCCCTGATATTTATCATAATTATCTTGAAAGGTCAAAAAATAATTTATGGACATGTTATGCATATTAGATAATATAAATGCAGCCAAATTTCAGATATTAGAGATCAATTCAATGCTGACCTTCAAAAGACCACGTCTGACGTCAAGTGTTGTAGTTCCTGATGAAATCATTCTCAATTGATTTGTGAAGCTACAGTCCATAATTCACATTGTAATCCTTAGATTTGTGTTTATTTATATGGTATTTCTGTCAATTGTTTCCCTTAACTGAATCGTTAAAGTGGGATATCCAGGAACTCTTGATATGGGATGCAACTCAATTGCCACTATAACTTCACTGATATTCTTTTAATGTACAGTAATGCTGAATAATAGTTTACTGCAATAATATTTTAATTTACAGCATCTCTCTGGAATGAAACACTCCTCATTATTATATGCTTTAAAGTTGACCACCAGTGACCAGACTTGGTTGGGCATCTTGGCCTATTTAAATCATGCTCACCATACTGTCCAAAGGTGGCCATACACAGGGATATTTGCTTGTTTGGCGATGTCACCAAACAAATGGATTTCTCCCTGATATGCCCACATTGAGTTGGGCAATATCGGGCTGCTCCTATCATGGGCCCTGGGACCCAGTGATCGGAAGACATTGCAAGATCACGGGACCACATCAAGAGCAAATGCTGCCATGATCTGATTGACCTTTGATTGATTTTTGACCTTCTTTAGGATAATGTAATGTCAGAGGAGAGGATTTGAAATATTAGAGTTGTAGGGGCAGATTTATCAAGGATTAAAGTGAAAAATTGAATTAAAAAAATTCAAATTTTTAAGTAATTTTTGGGTACTTTGACTATGGAATAGGTCAAAAGTCAATTCGAATTGAAAAAATTTGATTGGAATTGAAAAATTCTACCATTCAAAAATCTAATTTGATGCTTCGCCACCTTAATCCTGCCAATTGCTGTTTTAGCCTATGGGGGACCTCCTATAATATTTAAGGACTGTTTTTGAAATTTTTGAAAAATCTAAATTTTGAGGATATCGCTTGAATCCTTCGAATCGAAAGATGCAAACAATCACTTCAAACAAATTTAATTAGATCGAAAATGGACCCCTGAGTCCAATCTTATACTATAGGATTTCTGCTTATACTGTATACTAAAGGGTTCTACAATTACTGTGATATGGATGGGACAAAGAAGGCTTCTTGGTTGGTCACTATGCGCAAGTTTGATGCCAGAGTTCATTGAAAAATACCCTGATCCCACTCTAATACAGTACATCTAGTAGACTTTCTGCATATTGCTGCTACATAACATGGGGTTCCACTTTAAAAATAAACATAACATGTTTGCATGCATGAATGGAATTGCATCTTGTGGTAGGGTTTCATAAAGAATGTGACTTTTTTGGGTGCTACCTCTGTGCAAGTCACAGTACTACTCTTGGGAAATATTTACCAGTGATGAAGGTATAATTTTTAGTGATGGGCGAAACGGCCGCATTTCGCTTCGCCGAAAAATTAGTGAATTTCCAGAGATTTCGTTTTCGGCTCGCGTCGTTTTCGGCGCGTCGCGTCAAAAACGATGCGCGACTCGTTTTTGGCGGCAAATTTTTTTTGGTGAATTTTTCCTGACGTTTCGCGAATTTATTCGCCAGCGGCGAATCGCGGGAATTCGCCGCGAATTTGCCCCTGGCGAATAAATTCGCCCATCACTAATAATTTTCAGTATATGCTTGAGGACGGGACTTTTTCCTCTTGCTTTTTACAGAATAGCAAGGTTTTTTGTAGTAGGGAATGTACCACATTCAATATGTCACAGGGACCTCAGCTTGGATATCTAGGGGCTGATTTATTAAGGGTCGAATTCCGAAGTAGAAAATACTTAAAAATTCGACCATCGAATTAAAATCCTTCGACTTTCAATATACAAAGTTGAAGGATTTTTCACCGAATTTGGCATTCCTGCGATCGATTAGAAGGATTTTAGCGTATGATCGAAGGTTTTTTTTTCGATATAAAAAAACTGAGAAAAATGTTCTAGCAGCTATCCATAGGCTAAAATAGCACTTCAGCAGCTTTTATTTGGCGAAGTAAAAAAACAATGGATTTCTTAAGAGACAGTACTTCGAATTTCGAAGTCGAAGGATTTTACTATTCAAACATTCGAATCGAATGGTCTAAGTAGCCTATTCAATGGTCGAAGTTTTTTAAAAACTTACTTTGAATATCAATTTTTTTGCATTCAAATATTCTCTTCGACCTTTAGTATATCTGCCCCTTACAGTTGCTTCACAGTACTTATTCCTATTGGTTCTTGTATAAATCAGCTTTCCCTGGCTAGGTCATACTTCACTACTCCTAGGTAGCAAGTCAAATAACTTTTTACCTTTGCCAATCAAAATTGAAAACATGTCTTATTTAAAAACGATATTACATTGTGACATAAAGATGGAATTACTGTATGTGCATATATATACTTCTTGAGAGTCTAAGAATTGTACCTGACACAACAAAAAGGCACAGCGATTAAATAACACTGAACTCATTTCCATTGTGCACCCTTCTGATACTGAGAGGTTGAGAGATGATTTATAACCAACGAGTGGTACATGCAGTTCATAGAAATGCTGGATATAAATATTAAATGTGTTCTTTTCATAGAAGCCTAATGTACTTCTATTTTTAAGAGATGATCCTGCCTTTAACATCAGATGGAAGAAGGGGTGTCACCTTTTCTGGACAACGTTGTCATCAAGCATTTTTACTGTCTGGGTCGGTAAATACCAGCCATGTGAACCCTAGATAAAAGTGATGTGTAATATATTTTAAACAATATATTAATGGTTCTGAAACAGTGATTAATTATTTAATTCTAGTGTTACCTGGGCAAATTCAGGTGAGCAACTAATACTGATTTAGGGGCAGATTTATCAAGGGTCGAAGTGAAAATTTGAATACATTTGAATTTAAAAAAATTTGAATTTCGAAGTATTTTTTGGGTACTTTGGCTATCGAATAGAAAAAAATTTGATTCAAATTTATCATGCACTTTGGCATCTTAAACCTGCCGAATAGCTGTTTTAGCCTATGGGGGACCTCCTACAACTGATATGGAGTCTTTTGGTGAACTTTGAGAAGTCAAAGATTTTTGGGGCAAATACTTCGAATGCACTAATCATTCAATTTGAATGATTCGAAATAATGGAAAACGGAACTATTCAACCAAAAATTTTGCTTAAGATTGCTTAAGGCTTGGTAACTATGCCACTTAATGTAAAGTAGGTTTAGAGGGACACTGTACATCGGAGTCCCCAACCTTTTTTTCCCACGAGCCACAATCAAATATAAAAAAAGTTGGACAGCAACATGAGCATGCAAAAAGTTCCTGGGGTGAAAATATGGGCTTTGATTGGAAACCCTATGTGGACGGGAGGCTCTGTTTGGCAGCACACATGGCTTTTATGCACCAACATTTTTCTTTCAATCCAGGAATTAAAAAATCAACTGGTTTGAGACTACTGGTAACATCAACCAGTGGGATGGTGAGCCACTTGTTGGGGATCCCTGCTATAAATCAATGTTTTGAGAGTGTACTGTACCTTTCCTTCATCAGAATTACAAAGAGTGAAAAACATTTAAAGACAAACTAAATCCACCACCTTTGGCATTTTTACTCATGTCAAATGCATAGGAGCCAACAAATTTTGAGTGCAGAATTACGAAAATGTTGGCACTAGTAAAACCGATAATCTCATGTTGAATCTATATCAGGTGAAAAAATGGTGAACTTTGACAATGCTCTTTTGCATATTTTTTCCTCATTGACACACACGTAGGAATGCTAATAATGGCATTGGTGTTTTTTTTCACGTTTTGCATGTGCCAAAAACTCTTTTCCTAGCAAACCAAAAAGTTGAAAAATGTTGAAAGACAAAAAAAATGCCCACAATATGTTAAAAATACCAAATTTAAGACTTAATCCCATACCTCTGGTATACATCTGATACATAGAAATACATAGAAATGTATGTTTTACACTAGAGTATATTCATTCATATACCACCAATGCTGCACAAATTAGACTAAACTTTACATATGGCATACAATAATACCCAGCAGACGTTTCCTTTATAACTATCAAAATAAATTCCATTTGGAGACTATTCGCTCTCTGACATAACATAAACATTTTCAATTTATTAAGAGCTAAAAGTTATTTTAAAACTTGATAAATCTTGGCAATAAAAATAAATAACTACCCCAGAGCAGTTGACTTTTGGGAAGGGTGCCTTTTGACTGATGAAAGCAGAGAAGCAGTGCAGTATGTTAATGCCTTTTTATTCCAGATGTTTTACGTAATCCTTAATATTAAATGCTATGATTTTCTTGTCTCCACCTCGCGAGAGCTAAATATTTGTTGGTAGTCTTACCAAATAATCATTCCTTTTGTGCATATCTTTGAAAAGAGACTGTAACAAATCTCCATTCCAGAAATTTCCCAGAGTATGTAATTCCAAACCTTGTCTGATCTTTATTGTATTCTTTGCTTTGACCCGCCATATTTAATTCCATTTTGACTATTCATTTCAAATGGTTAAAACTGTTACTGTGGTGCAAACCATTACTCTGGCTTCATGTCCTTACATTACACTGGCATCGGTCTTCTGGCTTTAATATTTTTAGACTTTTGAAGTTATTTTTTTTCCTATTCAGTGACCCCTTTGTTAATGGTTTTTTTTCTTCATCACCTACCTTTTCTTTAAGAGCCTTTCATATTCTTTAAAGTCAGCATTCTTTACATATTATTTTACTTTAAATATCTAGCCTCAGCCGTGGAACAGCAACTAGCAATCAAAAGATATATAAATGAATGACAGAGTTTAGCTAACATAATTATTTTACAGTGAAACCTCGATATTAGGTCCCCTGATTTTAAGTTTTCCCGCATTTTAAATTTTTTATTTGTGGTCCCATCAATTTATAATGCATTTCTATGGTTTTTTTTTAGTAATACTTTCCTAGATTTTACATCAAAATGTTGTCCTGATATATCCAAAATCTGTTTTTTTCCTCTATGAATGTTATGATTTGTGAAATAAAGGTTTAAAATACTAGCCAGGTGTATATTTTGCAATGGTTCTACCTGTAAATTCCAATTAGTCTGCCCCTTATACAGTTCTACACCTATCACTTATTGCTTTAGGTTGTGTATGTGACTGACAGAGAGGCCTTGCTCATGCCCCCCATAATGTAACATCAGTAAAACAGACTCCTTTGCCTATATCCTTTTAGTACTTAAAGAAAAAGTTACTTTAACACATTTCTCTGATTTTACATTTTCCCAGATTTTACATAATGTTTTCCAGATCCCCTGAAAAACATAAAATTCTATTGTATTATATTAGACTAAAATTCAGTAAATACCAAAGATTGGGAGGCCCATTTACTAAAGGTCAATTTTTTGTGGTATTAGAGGTTTTTGAAATCAGAAAAAATTATTTTCTCTAAAACCACAAATGACATGAAAGTTATTAAAAGATCTGATTATTGAAAGCATGAATAAAAACAGCTACTGAGCAATCCAAAAAAAAACCCTAGAACTTCCAGTGTTCGGATCTCCAAAAACCTCTAAAACCACAAACAAAAGACAAATCCTTGCAAGAAAATAACGGCAAGAACTTGACAACTTTAACTTTGTGATGGATTATGGAACCAGGAGAAAAATTAGCTAAAAAAATCAGAATCTAAGAAAAAAACTGACTAACAATGTTCTTAAATCAGCCCTGTAGACTTAAAAGTATTACAATAACGAAGTTAACTCCCAAGCATTTTAAATATATTTCGAAGCACAAAGGACATTTTTTACAAATTAGAGAATAATGGAGGCTTAAAGGGGAACTATTGAGAAAATGATAATGTAATATAAGCTTCATCATACTGAAATAAGAAACTTTCCTTAGAGCTCACTCAACTGATTCCAATACAAACCCATGCAAATCTAGCAAAATAACTGTCTTTTGCACACATTTTGCATGTAGAGACACAGGATGTCTGGTGATTTTAATAGAGTGAGCTCTAATATCTTATAAGCCCCCCCTATAAGATATATTGCATCTAACTGTTGGTGAATACCCGACACCCAACTCCTGTATGGAGAGAGAATGAAGGGAAACAGATACTGAGAGAGGGATATTGAAGATTAACTTGATTATTTCAGAAACAATACATAATTTTTAATTGATTGTATTAATAAAACTTCTTATTTCATTATGCCAAGGCTTATATTAAGTTTTCATTTTTGTGATGTTCCCCTTTAAGCTACTCAAAAAGAGACAAACTCCAACAAAGAACATATAAGGGGTTATTTATCAAGTTCCGAATTCCAAAAGTCCAAAAAAAATCACGAATTTTTTGGGATTTATTAAACCCAGAGGATGAAAAACTCAGAATATTAAAATCCAGCATCTCAAACCTGCCGAGGTTGCCTTTAAGTCAATGGGAGAAGTCCCATTGTTTTTTTGATGTGCGCTGGGCTTCGTGCAATTCCATGATGTTATCGGAGCATCTGAGTTTTTCCCACAAAGAATATTTTCAGGAAAATGGTATAATAAATAAGCCTAAAAAATCCGAGCGGAAATGCTGGGAGTTTGTTAAAGGAAATACTGAGATATATTTGGAGCTTGGTAAATAACCCCCATAGTATCCTTACAAGTTCCAAAACAAAAACAAAATCCCCCATTAACTCAATTTTTGAAACATATTTAAAGATTTCTATATTCTACTGTAAATAGAAATCTATTGTTAGCTCAATTGGCATAATCGGTTCCTCTTCATCAGTCAAAGAGGTTGGAGAACACTACACACTACCTCATTGAGGGACCACCTCCTACTAGAACCTTCTACTAAAGGGGTTTTCAGGGGTTTTCCTCTCTTACACCACCAGTGACCTTAAAATATACCCAGTTCAAGTATAACATGTAGCACACAGGATAACCAGCACACCTCTTGAGAAGAAAGAACTTAGTGTGTGCCGCTAATTCACTAGGATCTCCTCCACTACATTATCCTATATAACATATCATTGAATGTGTCAAACACCATATTTACAATAGTACAGTATTTTCTTAGCAGTCTAGAAGTAGATGCTCACTGAGTTAAGCCAGTGACATGACATTTCTCAAGAGCTCATTGCTTGCCTGATCACACTAGCTGTGCCAGAGAGGCAATAGCAGCCAGCAGAATATAACTAAGACCACCCACGGACTTACAGAATGACTTACGTCTGAGGAAGCCTGGGAGATTTTGCAGTTATTGCTTCAAATGTCTACAGAGAACTTTACATTGCTGTCTGTGAGCTTGATTTATGAAATCCAATAGTAAAGGTTACTTGAGGAAATTTAGCTTTTGTATGTAACTTAGTAATAAAGTAAGCAACTGTTTGCAACAATGTATGCACGTAAGCTGGTCTGCAAGGTTAGAAACAATATGTTTTGGAGACACACTAGACGAATTCACTCAATACATATCACTATGGCTTCGCTACATAGATGACATAGTACTTATCTGGACAGGAACCAGCGAACAG
>CM044437.1:12131744-12212134 GCA_024363595.1 Xenopus borealis | reverse complement strand
AAGGTAAGGTGGGGGTTGAATCTTTAAACCTCCCACCTCCTTCCTAAATGAGTAGTGGATAGCTTTTGTATGTACATAGCTATAATGTTGTGCCCCATATCAACTCTTCTCTAGCAGTGTGTGTTGTTCTATTTCTGCCTTAATGTTTAGGATTTTTTTTTGGAAGATCTTTTTCACTTTATTTGAAGGAAAATATATAAAAAGTTTTTTACATGCCCTTGTTCTATGAATTTAGGAGTTATTGAGCATTCCTTCTCTGTACAGTCATACATTTAATATGAGTTTAAACTGAACCTATCATGCAAAAATTATTTCCTCCACCAGAGGTCAGGACTAATAGAATCAGCATTCTGTTTGGGAGAAATGATAGTATTTAGACAAGAGATGGTCCACCATCATGGTGATGGTGGTCACTCTGGGGTACACAGTTGCACCAGCTTACTCATTATGTGCATGCCTAGGATCGTGGACCTCCAATGGGGATTTACCCTTTAAGAGCTGTCTGCTTTACATTTACAGTTCAGTACAGCAGGGTTTTGGTTTATTGGGGATTACAGATTTCCCTCCCCAGTTTCACCCCCATGCATTCCTGTCCTGTAGTGGCTCTTGTGGTTTGGGCAGTATACTTCCCAATGTTTTTGAAATAGAAAGAGGGACAAACAATTTGCAAAATGTTTTGGCCACACCCCTAATTACCACATTTCCCATAATTTGGCAAAAAAAAGTCTCTTCAAGAGACCTGCTTATCTTAAATCATTATAATTAAATTGTTACATAAATATCAAAGTGCACTTGGTGGTTGTTCTGGGCTCTCTGCCAAAAGCCAATTAAGTTAGAAATATGTTATCATTTTCTGTCTGTTCAGTGCAGGAGATAAAAGAGAAAGCAAGGTCATTTCAGTAACAACCAGGACTCAGGGTTAAGCTGTCAAAATCAGGACTGTCCGGCTCAAAACGGAACAGTTGGGAGGTATGGGGCAGGGCTACAGTCCAAGTATGCCTTTGGTTCAGTAGTAAAGCTTTGGGAGATGAAACAACTTGGAATCTGTGTTTAATAAACCTTGCAATGTTTTTACTGTTGCCTTGAGTGAAGGGTGAACCCAGACCCTTTGAATCCAGAGAAGCACCTGTACCCAAGTGGAAAAGGAACACCTGCATACCCATAGGTTTGATGTGTCTATGGCCACTACAGGGCATGAGATGAATTAAGAATAGTGATGGGCGAATTTATTCGCCAGGGGCGAATTCCCGCGATTCACCGCTGGCGAATAAATTCACGAAACGCCCGCAAAAATTCACGTGGCGAAAATTCGCAAAAAAAAAAAACATTTTTGATGCAACGCAACGAAAACGATGCGACGCGGCGAAGTTGACGCGGTGCGCGTCAAAATCGTGCCGCGACTCGTTTCACGAATTTCCAGAGAAATTCGCAATTTTTTGGCGATGCGAAACTGGGTAGATTCGCCCATCACTAATTAAGAACAAAGAGAGCCTGAATCAGCACATTGATTTCTATTCATTGTCAATCCAGAGACTCTTCCCTGATACTTGCACCTCCCATAATAGATTACAAAACCAACCTATGTTGTCCAATCTGGTTCTTCTGCTGCTTTGAATGGACTGTGCCAGACAGAGACATGTGGATTAAATAATTAGATAAATATGTTTATATATCTGTGGAGGACAGTACTTGCTTTCTTTCTTTTCTGTCTTTTCTATCTCTACTGGCTAGCACATACAAAATTAATGTGTCTGTCCTACATTCTCAGCATTTCTTTTTCTTGTGTCCAACATGGGAGCAACTGGGTTAAAAGCCATGTGAAAACCTGCAGTTTGAAGATCTGAAATGCTAGAAATGTATGATGTCATGGAACCACAAAGCATGCTGGGAGCCTTGGAAATAAAATGCTGCTCCCAGTCAGCAAGAGTCACTCTGGTTTTGGTTCTCTGCAAGGAAAGTCCTAGGAAAAGACTGCCCTTATGCCCTGTATTGAGCTGTGTAACACTTTACATTCTGCTTTAAAGAAATAAATAGTGATGGGCGAATTTATTCGCCAGGGGCAAATTCCCGCGATTCTCCGTTGGCGAATAAATTCGCGAAACTGGGCAAAAAATTCGCCCAAAAAATTTCGCCGCGCAAAAACGAGTCGCACGTCAAAAACGACGCAACGCGCGTCAAAAACGACGCGCGACTCGTTTCGCGAATCGGCGAAAAATTCGCGAATTTCTCTGGAAATTCGCGAATTTTTCGGCGAAACGAAACGCGGCCGTTTCTCCCATCACTAGAAATAAAGCAATATTTTTATTTGCTAAGCAAGCTTCAGCAACCTCTGCTAAAGGGCCCACACCACAAGGACATCAGTTCTAGAGAGGAGCCTATGGTGACTTATGTATATAAGCATTTAACAATATCTGGCAGAGGGAGTGGAGCTTCTTCTTCTTTTCTGCCCTTCTTCCTGATGTCCTACAGGACAGATGGGCAAGTGAAACCAGGCAACCAATTGTTACCAATTGTGGGACCTGTACTTAAAACAAGTCTTTATCAATACTATTTAGGTACTTAGCCTTAAGAATCACTAATAGTAAGCCCCCAAGTCCAACATTCCACCACTTGATGTGATAGAACCTAACTTACTTACATGACCATCAGAAATTGAAGCTTTAACTATTCCATGATCAGGTTGTAGGGACACTGCTTTGGATGTCAGTTGATAATCTCTTGACGCCACCCCATACCAGAATTTGACATCAAAGTCTGGATGCCCTGTGATAATCTTTCTTGACAAAAATGATCATGACAATATTTATGCACCCATATTCATATAGGACTAAGAAAAACAATGGGTGGGTGCAATGCTACCAATTTGCCACTATAAAGCCTGCTTTTACTAAATCTAATATTTGCATGCAGTGACTCCTCTGTCATATCCAGTCTCATTTATCTTCTAACTATGTGTTCCATATGAAAACAAGGATAAACTGTTGACTAGGGGATTTGTGTAATTGCCAATGTTCATACGAGTGCTAGGATCACTGTTAAGCTTTCCCAGTGGAAATCATATTTTATTTGTTTAATTGTGCTTAATTATATTTAAATGTGAAGATGCTTGATTGCTATTCTAAATTGAACATTTCAATATTTATCATTTTGTATAATATTGCCTATTATTGAGAGTTGGGGGCATAACATTTAAAGGAAAGCTTTACACCTTAAACCAAAAACTGTATTATAATGATAATAAATATATTAATTCAGGGCAATGAGTTCACTGAATACTGCCTAGCTTTTTTAGAAGTCAAAGTAGGTGAATTTACTCAGTCTATTTTATTTCTTAAAAGAGATAAAAATTCAGAAAGAAATGGAAATTGAAACATTACAGATTCAGCATAATTGAAAAATGATTATGGAAGTTTGGATTTATTTGCATTATTTTTTTAGTAACCATTATATGAATTGTTGAAAAAAAACTTTCCAATGTAATGACATTGGGGTTTATTTATCAAGCTCCGAATTTATCTCAGTATTTTCTGTTGCAAACAGATCCGCACAAGTTTTTTAGGCTTATTTATTATAACATTTGCTTGAAAATTTTCTTTGCAGGAAAAACTCAGATTTCCATGCTTTTTTCAGATTTCTTTTCCAAAAACCACCCATTTTTTGGATTTTTCCAGCTCACATCAAAAAATCAATGGTACTTCTCCCCCTGAGTTATTCATCCTTGGGGTTTAATAAATCACAAAAAAAATTGTGATTTTAAACGGGGCCTATTTAAAAAAAAAAACAACACAAATATTTAGGATTTTTGAAATTTGGAGCTTGATAAATAACCGTAGTGTTGAGAAAGTTGCCTATTAATAAAGCACTGAAAAGTATTCTGTTGAAATCAAAGAAAATGGAATTAGTAGAATTTTTTACGCAATTTTATGGGGCAGATTTATCTGTGTCGAATAAACAATTCATATTCAAATTTTTGAGTTCAAAAATTCACACATTTGAATTTTAATCCCACTATTTGATTGTAAATTTTAATGTGAGATTTATCAGAGAGAAATTAAGTTCATATATATTGAATACAAATCGAATATGATTAGAATTTTCAGGTCAAAGAACTATTAGATCAAATATTAGCCATTCAAATTTTTTCTTAAATAACCTCCTAGTCGAATTGTGAGTATATTCGAATTTTAAAAAATTCACATGAATTTGAAATTCGACCTTTGGTAAATGGGCCTCTATATGTTTCTCATACAATTTGAATAATTCCAATACAATTTTCAATATAATTGAATTTGTGAGCACATCTGGAGTGGAAAAAACATTTTTGCATTCAACATTTCTACAAATCTCTCAACAAGTTAGAATAATATACAGATCTAAATCCAAATGCTTTGAAAACACATAAACATGTTACAGATGAAACAGTACACTCCTCTTCTCCAGGACACAATATTTAATTTAATTTAATGTATCACATATTTATACAAGACCATCCTCTGTATTGGTAGATATCTCTGCACAACATTTCATTATATCTATAATGAAGTTATACATTGTATACACCATAATGACTGTATATATTCTATCCATAACACCTGTACATGTCCTGTCCATAACACCGTTAAACATTCTATACATTACACAAGGAAACATTACATACCTGTAAAGATTCTATCCATATAACATTTTAAAATTCTACCCATAACACATATAAACATGTAAACATTCATATAAACATGTAAACATTATGCCCATAACACACATAAACATTATACCCATAAAAACTGTAACATTTTATCCATATCACCTGTAAACATTCTATTCATAACACCTGTAAACAATTTATCCATACCACCAGTAAACATTCTATCCATAAAACCTGAAAACTTTCAGTCCACCTGAATACAGAGTGCAGCAAATTTACAGAGTAGAAATCATCTGCATGAACAACTCTGCTTTGCAGTATCCTATGCACATGGTAGAAGTTAAACCCTACATGGTATATTTCTATTTAATTTCTTTTCTCCCTATTGGTAAACAAGGCCAATTGTCATGGTTGTAATGTAGGTTCTCCTGTGTAGTTTTGATACAAATCCAGTTCTTTCCTTCCCTGCCTCTGCATGTATTTAATTACAGTGTGTTGTTACCTGGAGATATTCATGTGATTTGGCAGTGGCTTTACTTTGTCACTCTCCCTCAGGAATTGAAGGACCAAAATATCCCACCTCATACAGCCAACATCCGCATTACCATGGAGAAATCACATTTTGTATTCATTGATTCTACTTAGTTTAATTGAGGTCAAAATACGGAGCTCTCATTCCACAAGGCCTGAGACATCAAAGGTTAATACTCATCTCAATGACTTTTAACAAATCTGGTATCTTTGAAGGAAAAATAAATAATAAAATTGATATAAAACTCTTCACTCTCCCAATCTAGCACTCCCAAAGAGTATTGATTCCTTACATTGCAAGTGCCTTTCCCCTCAATAGATAATGTAGAATACAGTAAGGTCTGGTTAAAAAGGAATCAATACAAATTGTTTAGCAGGACACCGTCTTCTAACCTCTAACTTCTTACACCATCCAGTTTCCAAAATTTCCCCCTGTGATGAATTTGAAGTCTTGGATCATTGCTGCTATTGACAAGCTGAAATGTTAGGCTGGTGCAATAAGTTATGTATATAAAATTTTTAGCCATATTCATTTTTAGGGTTTAGTTCTGCTTTAAAAGCATATTTTTTAGCTCATGTAAGTTTGATTTTTGGAAATTGTTTTAAAATAAATCAGCCCCTTAGGGCCAAATTTACAAAATTCACGTGAATAGATCGAAGTTCGATCGAATTATGATCGTAAGATTTTTCCTGATATTCGAATATGCAAATTTATCCACTTTGATCATCGAATACCAAAAATTCGAATGATCGAATAGATCGAATGATCGAATAGATCAAATGATCGAATATTTTCGGGCGCTCGAAGGAAAAAATAAGATTTTTTCGTGAAATAGAACAATCGGTATTCAATCGTACGATTTCATTGAGAAATTGAATATCGAGGTAGAAGATAGCCTAAAACTATTCGATAAGCATTTGATAGTCAAATGCTTATCGAATTTTGAGGGAATTTGAGGGATTTTAGGGAATAATAGTAAATTTGTCCCTAAATTCACGTGAATAGATCAAAGTTCGATCGAATTCGATCAAATTCCAATCGTAAGATTAATTTGATTGGTTGAATATGCAAATTTGTCTTATTCGCTCATCGAATAGTGAACAATCAAATAGGATTCGTATGATCGAAGTCTTCGATCGTTTGAATCGTACGAATTATTCGAATGATCAAAGATCGAATAAAAGGGTAGCCTAAAACTATTCGAAAATTCGAAAAGTGCTAATCGAATATCGAGTAAATTCTAATTTTTTTTGGGGAATAATAGTAAATCTGCCCCTTGGTGTTTTTTTTTTTTTTTTTAGACTTGTTCTGTTTAAGGCCTAAGTTACATCATAATTGCATAGATATTGAAAACATTTGTTTCAGTTATTCATTGGTAGCACCAACAAATAAGCAATGAACCAAAATCTGTCCTTTTTAGGATACCCAAATCAGTTGCTCTGCAGAAACTTAGGGGCAAATTTACTATTATTCCCGGAAATTAGCTCAACCAAATTCGCAATTCAATAAGCATTCGATAGTCGAATTGTTTTATGCTATCATTTTGTTCGATATCCAATCATGAAATTTCGGTGGTTCAATCTGGTGAAGTAGGCAGTCGAATAACTTTAAAATTTTGATTCTTTCGATAATCGAATTATCGAATATCCAATTATTCGATCTATTCGATCTATTCGATATTCGATGATCAAAGAGGCCCAATTTGCATATCCCATTTCACGAAAAATTCGTACGATCGGTATTCGATTGAATTCGATCGAACTTCGATCATTTCACTTGAATTTCATAAATTTGCCCCTTAGTTTATCAGCCAATGACCTAGTTTGAACAGTGGACTGCCAAAAGTTTCTTCTTGTTTGTGACTTTACAATGCATTAATGTGAACCACCTTTTGTGAGCCATTAGGGGCATACCATGACGTACCAACTGTTGACAATTTTATGACATCACAAAACTTTCATGATCAGTGAAAATGAAAGCACAAATGTGTATAGATTACGACACAAATAGTAGATTCTATTTCAGAAATGGAAAGTCACAACCAATCAGTTGTCTTGTTCCTTTCAGCCTTCACAAAGTTATTTCCATCTGGCCGATTATTCTTCTTTGTAATCATGCACATTAGAAATGAGAAGTAATTTATTTAAACAGTAATTATGTTTCTGAGCTGCCCTTTAAATGCTGTTACTTTTTATTTTCCTTTTGCTTTATCACCCTGGACATTGTGCCTGACCTGTGGCACTTTGGTGTGACAAGAAAATTTCTCACTTCCATCAGTCTGCGTCTGCAGGTATTGATAGCAATTAAACACACTCACTACAAAATCTTATGCCGTGTCAGACAGAAATGCTTAGGTCAGTAAACTGTGCAGTGGAATTTGCAAAGCCCCATGTCTGCTCTTAAAGAAAAACTTTACACTTATATATATACCCATTTAATAACATAAATCACTTATTAAAACTCTGCAAAAGTTAGTATATATGTTGATTTAACATATTAATAACACTAATTGACTAATATTGTATTGGATTAATTTACAAAGTGCTGGGATGTGTGCAAAGTGCAAACAATGAATAAAACTTTTTTCAGCATGCCCTGTACTCTGTCCATACTGAAGCCCAAAGACCAAGAAATCATTCAAGCCCCTTTTTAAGTCATTAATAGAATCTGCCATCACAACATCATCTGGCAGGGCATTCCACACCATCCTCATCACGCTGAACCAACTATAATGCTTTAAATGAAAGTTCTATTCCACTAGTGGCCTTGTGTGCGCTGATCCTTTTTATGGGGAAAAATATCCCTGCCCCCTGCTATTTGTGTAAAATGCCCTGGTGTTTTCATCTCTTGAGTTAATGCCCTTTTTATGTAGGGCAGTAACTTATCACTACCTAGAGATACACAGCTTGTTATCCATAAAAATCTCAAAATTTTTCTCACTCCCCCCAACACACTTTATCATTTAGTATATAACACTCACTTGTGTTATTTCTACTAAAGTGCAAAATCTTGCATTTATGCACATTGGACCTCATTTGGCAGTTTGCTGTCCAGTTTTCTAGTTTAGTCAAGTCATTCTGCAAAGTGGTAGATTCCTGCACTGAACTTATAGGTTTCACTGGAGTCACTGGGGGTGCCTAACAAACCGGCACTTCCTAGTAACTCTGCCTTTTTTGAAAAAACAAATGCCTATGTTACTCCACTCAACTTTGCTACACTTCCATGAGTGATTCCCAACAGAGATTCCATCTTGCATCTGTAGCTTCTTAAACTGTCCAACAACCCCCCCCCCAAAGTAGATTACCAAAAAGTTAAATATAAATTCAAGAGAATTCTGAAGTAAGTAGACTATGCTTCTGGTTCTCTGAAAATATATGACGGCATAACATTGAGAAGAAAAGTAACTCAAGTTGATTTTGGAAGAAGAAATGTGTACCGGGCATAAAGTAAGTGACTAGAATCACTGGACTGTGCCTAACAACTAATCTCATGAATTGTCTTTGGTGGGTTTCAGACAACCACAATGTCCTCCAGGCTTGTTGACCCAAAATAATCCATTGCAATTGGTTAATTGGAACCCATAATGTAGGTGGACTGACACAAATCAACTGATCTGTATTTTTTTTTTATAACAAGCGAAAATAAAGTATATACTTCTCCACCTACATAAAAGAACTGGGGAGATAGGCAAGTCAAAGAAAATGAGACATAAATTGGAAGAAACAAGGCAGAAAAAGAATTAGGTTTACATGTTAATTAAGAGAAATAATTGTGCAGTTGAGGATACAAAAAGGAGTGAAAGTTACAGGAAGTTAAATGCATAAATATATTACAGTCACGTTGGTGATAAGAGCTAATTAAGGCAATAAACAGAGAGACAAGTTGATGGGATAATTAAAGGGATAAATGCAGAGGTAGGTGGTTAGAAACAAGAATATATAGTAAAACACTGCTCAGTGGACAGGAAGAAGGATAATTGGAAAAATGAATAGGGATAAAAGTAAACCTAGATATAAGGATATAAATGGGATAATGCTGAAATATATTCATTTTATTGCTAGAGATTCCACTGAGGAAAGAAGATATATGCAAAAAGTAGAAATTGTCAGGGTAAGAATGATTGCCTTCATAATTGCGGATAATTATGTCATTAGTTAAAATTAATAAACAGTATTCCAGAGCATTACACAACAGGCACTAGGCACTAGGCACAGCAAATAAAATGGCCAATCAAAACAGATTTGAGCCAGTCTTGCAACATTCTTGGACACCCTGGACATCATCTAGGTGGTAGGCCAACTCAGTCTGATCCCATCTATTCTCAATCAACCCAGATAAATGGATTATATGCTCAGGCCTAGGCAGAATCATCAGGAGAGGACTGCATCCAGCAACTATTTTAGACAACTCGAAATTTTGATGGGAGAGTTTTAAGGTTTGTTGACATCCCCCTTAATGATGTTTCTTTATATGTAGCAAAGGGGCAAATGAAGTTCATTCTTGTCAGGGGTAAATTGAACTTTAGGTAAACTACACAAACCCCCGTGCTTTTTAATTTTTTTTGGGATAATCATACCTTTTTTTTTATTTTCCTTTGGTATAAAAGTGAATTGTAGAAAAAATTTTGAATATGTATTTATTGAGGTCTGTTGTTGGTTTATTGTTCAAATTCCATTATTTATAAATAAAAGTGCTACTTGTGTTCTACTGCATCCATTGCGGTGACTATGGCTCTGGTGTTACACCACAAGCAACACAAAGGTGTTAAGTGATATAAGCTCCAACAGTTCAAGTGGATGAGCATGATCATTGTGGGGACAATGGTCTTACTGGCATGGGAGTGACTGATGGGCTATGTATATGTAGCCAACCTTTTCAGACAGGGGCAATGGTGCTGTGGGCTCATTGTACCAGATCTGATCTGCAGATGAAGACCATAGAATACATCTTAGAAAATCTCTTTGGGATATCCTGCAAATTCATTCGGCACAGTTGACCATTCCCAGACAGAACAAATGAGAATGCATGGAACATTCTATGCAAAAAAATATATATTCAATATAATTAAAATATTTTTTTTTTACAGATTTCTAATTTGTACTCATGTTTACTTGGTTCTAAATGCCACTGTGCTCACCGTAAGATAACAGATGGGCATCACATAGATAGCAATCTCCCTTTCATACTTCAGCCTATGAATGAAATAGCAATGCTTGAATGTTTTATGACTGCGGTGAATGGTGCAGGACATATATAACCCCAGCTGTATTTTACTGCATCATTTCAGCTTACTGGATGTGCAATATAACCTAAGATTGGTTGCTTTATTCAGAGTACACATTAAATATAAATGAAGTTATATAAGGCAATGGTCTGACTCATTCAATACTAAATGAACTCGTACACTTGATGGCAATTGAATGAGCCAGGCCTTGAATGGATAATTGAGAACCTGGAGAGAAAGTTGAAGGTAGAAAACCAAACAAAACTTCATTATTTTCTGCTTTATTGTTAATGTGAAAATTTGAAGCCTATTAGAGCTAATGTAAAGGAGATGTAATTTAGCCGTTTTGTACATGATACATTGTTTTATCATTAATGATGATGTACTCAGTAATAAACAGATGAGTTTTCTACTGGGAATGTTGTGAGATCCTTCACAGAAGTCACGCCAACGTGTTGCACCAGTTACAAAGCAGATGGAAATTAAGTAGAAGAATGTATGTGAACCCTGTAAAGAGTGGTATCACTATGGGCACCATGACTACACTTGCCACATACTTCATCTTTTGATTGACAGTAAGTTTGATGTAGTGTAGATCAAGGGCCCCCAACCTTTTTTACCTGTAATTCACATTCAGTTGTAAAAAGAGTTGTGGAGCAACACAAGCATGATTTTATTGGATTTAACAAATAAGGGCTATAATTGGCTGTATGGTAGCCCTATGCAAACTGGCAGACTAAATGAGACTTTGTTTGACAGAACACCTGATTTTTATGCATGGATGCCTCTGCTGATGACTACATGTATAAAGAACTGGGACCTTGGTCTACACAAAGCAGGCAGGTTTCTAATTGGAAGACCTTCTGTCATTAAGAATATGACTAGCACTGGAGGACATGGGCAAAATAATATAAGGAAGTTCTGCTCTCGTAATACAACCTGGACAACAGATCTGAGGTTCAGTTCTCATTTGGAAGATCTTCTGGCATTACTAAGATGACTAGCACTGGTGAACATAGGCAAAATAATATCAAAGAGTGCTGCTCAGTAATACAACCTGGACTATAGATCTGCAGTTCAGTTCTCATTTGGAAGATCTTCTGGCATTAAGAAGATGACTAGCACTAGAAATCATGGGCAAATTAATATAAAGGGATTCTACTCCAGTAATGCAACCTGGACTACAGCTCTGAGAAGAACATAACCCTTTCATATGCTGACTGATCTGGTTAACTAACATTTGGGTCAGCCATGAATAAGTAACAAAGTTTACTATTAAACCCAGCACATATATTAATTGCAACTTCTGGGATTCTGTCATGTTTTGTTTTTGCTGAAATATTTCACTTCATGGTATTTAGCAAAATCACTGCTGCACAAATTGCTACCTTGTAGTTCTGCCAAACTACAACTCTTTTTTGAAACCAACTCTAAGGATCCAGTTACAAAGCACTTCTGCTTGCTTTGATTTTTTTTTTACAACAGAATAAGGCTACATGATAATTCAAAACTTGTATGGGGTTGCATTTGCGAATGAAGGAAATTTGTTCTCTGGACCTCACCAGAGAACTTAGAATAGGTAACCTAAACCTAATTAAAGATGCAAGTAAGAATCACACCTACCAGCGGTACATCAGTTATCTAGTTGTTATCAAACATAAGGTGACTATAACATTGGCCTGTCCATTTTACATGGTAAAAAGGACAGACGTTGAGCTGTTTTAGTGTTTGTAAACCAATTTCAAGAGTCTGCTTGAATGGATTGGGCTGCTGGCCATTGAATGACTTTTCCTGCAGCAACATTAACTTGACCTTTTCCTTGCAGGATGTATAGCCTATTATAGTTTTGTATTTATAATATTAAAACCATTGTATTCCCCTCATCTCTCATATTTCCATCCACCTATAGTAACCCATAACTGATGCCATAATTATGTGATTTAAAACATTTTAATACATGGTAGTTGTATTCTTTCCAATCACAAATTCCCGCATTGACTTTTCAACCTGAGTGAACACAGCCCCTGTTATTCTCCTCATCTGTGCTGTTTGATAGAGCTTTATGGAAGAGATATACTTTACCTCTTGAGTCTTCCCAGCTACAAACATGTCATGGTTCCATCAATGGTCTTTTCATTCTAGCATACAGAACAACTTTTTTTGACATTCCAGGGTTTATATATATATATATATATATATATATATATATATATATATATATATACATATCTATATCGGTCGGTCGCTATATAAGTTTGTGAATTTACTGTGTACCTCGCTAAACAAAGGTAGCAGATCAACTGAGAGCGGTATGCAAAAAGTGGTAATCCTGGAGCAAAGCTTAAAACTTAACAAATGACGCTGAATTATGGGTCAGTAGCCTGGTGAGTTCATTCTTATGCTTAGACAAGTTCTTCACTCTCTGCAAGTAGTTTCAGCTGAAATGTATTTGCTGTGCCTGTAGCGACAGTGATAATACATTCGATCACAGAATAAATGAGACAGACTTTAATAGGTTCTAGAGATATGCGTAAACTGCCATACATCACACTAGATCACAATGCCAGAGGCTACATTTTGCTAATCTGTTGTTCATGAATGTTCACAAGATTGAGAGCTGTGCTATGTACACCTCACTTACGTGGGAATTCGAGCGTGTCCCTGGCTCACAGTTTATAGTGGGATAAATGAACTGCAGAAAGCTATATTTCAGAGCTTCCCTTGATTTTTTTTTCTCCAGCTATTTAGTCATTTTGTCAAAGTGACAGATGTTTTAAAAATGGGGCAGTAGCGCAGACAGTGATTTAGACAGTTCTTAGACAATGGTCTGTACTTTATTCTTCAATGGGATGTGAACAATGTTGCACAAACTTAAGCGAAAGTATATACTGCAAAATGGTATCAAGAGTTAAAGCATGTTGGAAGCTGCAGTCCAGAAAACATCAGGGATGGATTCCTAAAGGGGACATGCATATTTTACAACAGCATTGCTCCAAAAAGTTGGTGGGCTACTTCTCCAGAGTTCTTCAACATACTGTGAAATCTTCAAGGGTCGCCTGATCTCTTCTGTTTCTCAGCTTTTGTTTTCACACTGTGTGACAGGGTTTTGGTGACATTCAGAGGTTGCAGATCAAAATGAGACACCTTGATTTGAACTTGTACTAGTCAGTACTGATACATGTTCAAGTACTGCACAGTTTTGCTGACATGGCATTCTCTCCCTAGATTTGGGTACAGGATAAAGTTTGGAGGAAAGAGCGAAGTTCAGATTATGACATTCCAACCCAATGTCCTATTCGGTAGTATAGGAAACCAAAGTCCTACTGTAGAAAGTCGTAGATAAGGATTCATAGCCCCTATGTGGACTATTAGCTTGCGCAAGGCTCTGTTTGGCAGTACACCTGGTTTATATGCAACCATAATATACCTCCAAGCCAGGAATTCAAAAATAAGCACCTCCTTTGAGGCAACTGGGAGCAACATCCAAGTAACCTGTTGCTAGCTAGCCACTGGTTGGGGACCACTGTGATTGGTCATATGGTTTCTCTCCCTGTATGTTTTGATCTTCTTCTGGATTCAGGATAAACTAGGCAGAGGAAACCATACACAAATGTTTGGGCATTACAATATATAGCTGAAGGTTTTTGTGACCTGTACAAGGCATTGCACCAGTGAGTACAGAGGGCCAAAGCTTCATAGCAGGAAGCAAACAGACAGGACTGGCCAAGTTGGGGTTGTTCATGCTGGAGAAGAGGGGTGAGATGATAACTATATCTCCCTATAGTAGTACAGACTGATACATTAGATAACTTTAAAGGAGAAATAAAACCTAAAAATCAATAGAGCTACAAATGCCATGTTTTATATACTGAACTTATTGCACCAGCCTAAATTTTCAGTTTCTCAATAGCAGCAATGATCCAAGTGTCACAGGTGGTCACCATGCTCAGTGGGCTCTGAGCAGCTGTTGAGAAGTGCAGCTTAGGGGTTGTCACAAATTATTAAGCAGAAAATGAGGTTGGCCCATCATATAAGCTGATGCTATAGGACTGATTATTATATTCTTATGCTAATTGTACTGGTTTCGGTGCTGCCATGTCGAATGCTTATCGAATATTTTTAGGCTATTTTTTCTTTGCTATTTGATTTCTTGAAAAAATCGTACGATCGAATACCGATCATTCGATTTCACGGGAAAATAGTGAAATTTCCTTCGATCGTTCGAAAAATTCATACAATACAAACGATCAAGGCGTTCGATTGTACGAATGGTATTTGCGCAGGTGATAGAAAAAAAAGCCTATGGGGGGATTCCCATAGGCTTCTATTACAATTCGGTAGGTTCAATCTGGCAGAGTAGGCAGTCGAATAAAATTTTAAGTACATGGATCATCGAAAAGGTCAAATTATTGAATATTTGATTATTCGATACGCTCGAATTTTGCATATTCGATGATCAAAGTGGCCAAATTTGCATATTCGAAAATCCAATAAAATTGTACGATTGGAATTCGATTGAATTCGATCGAACTTCGAATTATTCACGTGAATTTTGTAAATCTGCCCCTATGTGTACTGTATATTGTGAGTGGGTCCCTAAGCTCAGTAAGTGACAGCAGCACAGAGCATGTGAATCAGTGAATCAGTAGAAAAGAAGATGGGGAGCTACTGGGGCATCTACTGGGGAGACACAGATCTTTACTGCTAAAGGGCTGTGGTTGCCTTGAGCTGGTACAAAAGCACAAACATCATGTACAACATTTATACCTACTTCTTTAGTTTAACTTTACTTGCCCTATAAGAAGGGGTTGGATGGCTTTTTAGCAAGTGAGGGATTACATGGTTATGAAAGACAGCTCATAGTACAAGGGACCAGGGACTGGTCCGCTTGCCATCTTGGAGTCAGGACTCAGGAAGGATTTTTTAACCCTCTGAGGCAGTTGGAATTGCTTCAAATGTTTTTTTTTTTTGCCTTCCTCTGGATTGCCCGTAAATTAAGCAGGTTATATATAGAATTAAAACTTGATGGAAGTGTACTATGTTACTATATAAGACTGTGATTGTTTAGTTTATATGTATCCTTATTAGTGAAATGACTAGAAATGAAGTGACTAGAATGAGAAAGTAAAGGTAAAAGGAACTTTGACTTATTATATATTTTCTGTAAACTCCTGTAGAGAACTAAGGGGAGAAGAGGCACAGTTTGATGGTGGGGCTTATATCAGAGTGGCCCCCAACCAGTGGCTTATAAGCAACATTTTGCTCACCAACCCCTTGGACATTGCTCCCAGGGACCTTAAAACAGGTGCTAATTCCTGGCTTTGAGATAAGTTTTGGTTGCTTAAAAAACAGGTTTATGGCCTAACAGAGTCTTCTGTATGCTGCCAATTCACATAGGACAACTAAATAGCCAATTACTAACAAACTTGTGTTGCTCCCCAACTATTTTTACATTTGAAAGTGGCTCACAGGTAAAAAAGATTGGGGACCCCTGCTTTAAAAGCATTATGGAAAGCTGTAGTCTAGCAACCAAAAGGGGCATTTTACTTTTAGGGTTTTTTTTCATTTGATTGCTATCTAACAGATTAAAATCACTGTGCATGTTTCTGCTTGCTAATAGGACACTATAATGAAATTGCAGAAGGGAAAATATAATACTGTGTAGAAGGTCATTGGTAAAAAACAATGAAGAAGAAAGAGTCAACTGCAAACAGAGCAGACTGAATACTCACGTAAGGGTCCTTTTGCATGCATTGGAAAAAAGGGCCTTGAGAACTTAGTCGAATGCTGTTCTAAGCATGCTGTATCCCTTTCCAGAATTGTTGTTGTCATCTATAGAATGGCAATTTGAGAGCCTTAGTTTTCAACTGTACAATCTTAGCATTGGTGACTCACAAGTATAGATAAACAAATAAGCAACAATTGGATTTTCTGGCTGATCCGATTCAGCTTGAATGGATAAATCCATGAGTCCTCCATAAGAAATCTGCCCTCATTGGATTTGAAAGTAATATGCAATGCATATTGTGATTTCTACAATGCACATGAAATAGAAGCAGCATAATCTGCCACAGAAAATGTTAAGATCTGCGGAGTCTTCCAAGAAGACTTAGTCACTTACACCGCTCTGCTTGAGAATGATGCACATCATCATTTTAATCAATTTTAATTTGGAATGAAAGTGACCTTGTCACGTGTGTCTAACATTGTAATGAAAACTTAATATGGATACTAATAAGAAAGGCCATTGAACAGTATGCTTTAACAAAATGATTGCACAATCTTTCCAAGAACCGAAAATGTTTTGGTATTCTTTTATATATATATATATATTGTAAGAAGGATCCGCACTCCAGTTTCTGTGTTTCCAAAGGTGTTTATTCACTCACTAATGCATCCAACGTTTCGACCCCCATTGGGGTCTTGATAAAGACCCCAATGGGGGTCGAAACGTTGGATGCATTAGTGAGTGAATAAACACCTTTGGAAACACAGAAACTGGAGTGCGGATCCTTCTTACAATATATGATTGCTTTGACCCAGCAGCCAGGCAGAAGATTATTGGAGTTGGAGTGCAGGTACTTACCAGAACTATATATATATATATATATATATACACAGTGCATAGAACCGGCACTCACAGGATTTGCAGTAAGAGAAGTCAGACGGTCAGTATGGTGAAAACAATCAATTCAGGTTTATTTAATCCGACGTTTCGGCTCCATACTGGAGCCTTTTTCAAGGACAGTATGGAGCCGAAACGTCGGATTAAATAAACCTGAATTGATTGTTTTCACCATACTGACCGTCTGACTTCTCTTACTGCAAATCCTGTGAGTGCCGGTTCTATGCACTGTGTCTATTCGATTTCCTCGACCAGAGCACCCAGGTAGTTGTCTCTATTCCAGGTGTGCAGCCTGCATCCACCATTGCTATATATATATATATATATATATATATATATATATATATATATATATATATATAGGTGTTAAATACACTAATACACAGGCTACTGTAATAAAATAGATGTTGGACGCCAGGAGGTTTTTGGTGAAAAGAGTAACAAAGGTTTATTATGCACGAGGCAAATGACACCAGGTTTCAAATACTCACACAGGAGCTTGGAGTATAGCAAATGATTTACACAGGAGTAGAAGATAGGTTAGCAGATTTCCATGAATAGCACCACAGGTGCAAATATTCCTCAGAGTCAGGTTAGTCAAGGTACATCAAATCCAATACAAAGTGCCTGGTGCTGTAAATGTGACTTGATTAGAATACCAGGTAAGGCCGGATACCTGCTGCTAAGTCCTAGTCCTCTGCACAATGATATCCCTGCACTAAAGGCATCACAGGGGAGCTTTGTAAGGAAGGTCTCTTCCTGCTAACACTCGTTGGAACATAGAACTGTTCATACTAAATAAGATAACTATCTTTCTCTAGATAGACTATGACAATACTATCCTGTATCTTGGTAGTCCTCGTTCACGGGGTGGCCTGGTCCCCGATTTACAGTAGGTCTCTAACAGTACAGATCCTGTTAGGGCATGTGGCTTATTGGGGCCTTGGTGATCCCAGGCTCAATGGAAACACCTAGCTGCACATACACCAGGAGCCAAAGAGGCAGAGGCCCCTCCTCACATTATAAAGCATTAGTGGCAGGGAGTGGTCATTGCACCCTTTGTCCAATAATTACTGGTGTTGAATCAGAAATGTTACAGGTAGTTACACCCAATAACAAAAGCTGTACTAAGGGTAGGGGATTAACTCCATAGATGCTGTATAGAATCTATGGGTCCCTACACACACAAGTCAGCTAACCTACACCCACTGGTGGGTGGTCCCAAACCAAGACAATACATCAATAACTCTAGAAGCCAACATTGTGGGCGCATTAGAGAAACACTAGCCAACCTCCTCTATAGAGGATCCTCTACATTTTCAGATATCTCCAGCTCTTCCATGCCTTCTGCATCCAATTCCCTGATGGACTGATAGAGATGTCAGACACCACTCTCAAAAAATATTTACATAGGTAAGAAATTGGCAAACCACTGTCCCATGTGTATGCAATCCCCTACCCACTTGCTAAGGCCTAAGGGAAATGGAAAAGAGATATCCCAGACCTAACAGATGAAATGTGGGAGGATGTTCTAAAACAGATTCTGGAAATAACTACTAGAGACAGGTATATACAAATTAAGTTTTTGAGTATATTACCCCCTACAGGCTGGCAAAAATGTTCCCTGGTGCCTCCTTTAGATGTGGGGGGGGGGATGTTGGCTCTTATATGCATAAATTCTGGCATTGTCCAATAAACCAACACTTCTGGAATGACATTGTGCACTACTCGTCAGAGGACTTGGACCTACCAATTCTATCACCATTGACCTGCCTGCTAGGAGTGGCAGAAGACATGGGACTTAATAACCATACCAGACTCTGCTATCTCAACCTTTATTTTGCAAAGAAAGCCATTCTCCTGCATTGGAAATCCAAAGCCCCCCCCCCCCCAACCTACTTGATTTGGCAGAACTTGGTTAACAACTCTCTGCCTAACCAAAACCTGACGTACCTTACCTGAAGCTGCCCGCAGAAATTTGACTCCATTTAAGGCTCATAGCTGGCCCTTAAGGACAACCCTGCAAGTGACACAGGAATTGTGATGGGATAAGATGTAATATCTACACCTGAATGTTTATACATACCCCTTTCTGCTCCTACTCTATTCCAACTTCTCTTCTTTCCCCTCTTTATCTTCCCAGACTATTGTTAAATTGAAAACTGAAAAATAAAAACTTGTAAAAAAAACATTATATAAACCCAATAGGATTGTACTGGTTCCAGTAAAAAAATCTTAGTTAGGATCAAGTAAAGGTACTGTTTTATTATTACAGAGAAAAAGGAAATCAGTTTTAAAGAAATTTGGATTATTTGGATAAAATGGAGTCTATAAGGAACGGTGTGGTGTTTATACAAATGGCCGGCAGATATCACTGTGCACATGAGTTATACTGTGCATACACTGTACCTTCCATACTGCTTGCAGTGCTAGAGTTTGTTACTGTTGTGTAATGGCTGCATGAACCTGCTAATAAAGCACTGTTATACTCTGCTCATCCTCGGCTATCAAAACACAACAAATTGGTGATGAGATGTCTCTTCTACCTCTGCAGCAGCCTGCAGCTTTTATCCTAAACCAATGTGAGCCTACCATACCATTTACTGCTTGGATCTGTATGCTTGACAATTACTTGCTGCTGACCAAGGGGAGTTTCTGCTGCTAGAAAGCGTGCTTTACTTATTTGCTGCCTGGGAGCAGAGGGACAGCATATATTCTATACATTACCATTACCTGATGAGACTTTTAAACTGTTCTTACTGCTATAAAGAACTTTTTCGTGCCATGAGTAAATGTGGTAGCTGAAAGATATAGATTTTATCAACGTGGACAACGTAATTGCGAATCCTCAGAACAATTTGTAGCAGCTTTGAGAGAGCTGGTTGTTATCTGTGATTTGGGAATCTAACAGATCAAATGCTAAGAGACCAAATAGTGGAAAAAACAAACTCACATTGCATTACAGAGATACTGCTCCAATAGCAGGATTTAACCCTTGCAAAGGCTATTATAGTTTCTAGCCAAATTGAAACAGCAGTGGCTGAGGTTAAAACTCTCAGGGAACTGCTGGGTATGTACAGATTGTGAATCCAGTACTGTGGCCTAATAATGCACAGTCACAGGCAAAATACAGTGCTAAGGAAAGGGATTCACTGCAAAACCGTGCAGCAAATACAAAAAAATACTGCTTTCACTGTGGTTCAACACAATGCACTGCAAATTATGCTACATGTCCTGCAAAAACTGTACAGTGCCGCAAATGCAAAAAGGTCGGTCATTTTGCTAAGAGCAACAAGTGTATATGCACTGTCAATGTCAATACTCCATTAACCTGATTCTTGATACAGGTTCAGCTGTTTCTATACTACCAAAGGATATTTTATTGGAATACTTTGCAAAATATACACTTGTTGCACCTGCCCTGCAAGTTACTTTAAGGATCCAATCCCTGTGCTTAGTTGCTTGCCATTGGCTGTACAATTTGAATCAAATACTGCAAAATGTGACTTTTACATTGTGAAACTGCTATACTTGGAAGGGATCTCTTTGCTGCATTAAACCTACAATGAGTTGATGGTCTCATTACTACAGCGGTGGTAGTCTTAGGAATGGCCGCACACCTTACTTCTCACCCGGTGCTCGAAGGTGGGGGAATCGGCAACCCCCTATCTGGCAAGTGCAAAATATGCCGAGGATATTTTGCACTCATTACTACAGTACCAGTACCTACCACAGTCTGTGTCTAAAATTTCAGCACAAAGCAACACTTCACTGGGCTGTGAAAAGAACTTTGTGCACAAATTTAAGTTGAGACCAGATGTAAAACCAGTACGCCAGAAATTGAGGCAATTACCCTACTCTATAAGGGAGACTGTAACAGAAACTAAAGAAACTGGTGGAGCAAGATGTGATTGAAAAATCAGAATCCTTCTAATGGGGTTCACCAATTGTTGTAACAATGAAGAAAACTGGAGGTATATGATTGTGTGTTGATCTCCATGAACCTAATAAAGCAGTTGTTACAGATAATCATTTGTTGCCGCACATGGAGGAAATATTTTCAGAACTCAGAGGATTCTTTTCTACTCTGGATCATTAAGTATTACTGCATGAGGAAAGCAGAGACCTCACTGCATTTATCACCCATGATAGTTTGTTTCGGTTCAAGCGTGTACATTATGGATTGGCTTCAGGACCAAGTTGTTTTCAAAGACTGCTGTATTCTATACTCCATGACATGTCTGGTGTACAATGCTACTTGGATGATATAATTGTCTACACTCCAACTATGGATCTTCATGACAAGTACCTAGAAAAGGTTCTGAAATGCATTGATTCTACAGGACTGAAACTAAACCTTTCCAAATGCCACTTCAGACAAACTCAGCTGTCTTTTCTGGGTCATATAATTTCACAAGAGGGATTACTGCCTGACCATGTCATCTCTGTTACACAAGCACCTACTCCATCTGATTTCCAGACCTTAGGTCTTACTTCATGGTATTCTAAGTTTATTCCCAACTATGCTTCAGTTGTGGAGCCACTTAGAGCACTACTTCATGGAAATTCGAGTCAGAGACTGCTCAACATAGCTTTGGAATAGTGAAATAGTTGTGAACAGTCAAGCACTAGCTTTATTTGATCCTGCACTACTCAGTATGGTTACTACAGATGCTTTAGACTATGGCGTTCTCACACAGATCCATGCTGATTATTCAGAACTGTTGCATTTGCATCCAGAATACTTACATGTGTTTCGGCTGAAAAATGGAGAACCTACCTATGGGGTAGAGAATTTACCTTTTGCGCTGATCACAGCCCTTTAACTACACTGCTTACAACAAATGGACTAGGAAGAGCTAGATGTTCAGCAAGGTTACTGAATTTCAACTACAAAATGCAATACAAACCAGGTTTGAAAAACATTGTCACCTTTACCTGCAGCTTCTGATACACTGGATGAGGACATAGAAGTTATAGCACTGACTACAGTTACAGCTGCTGATTTTAAGCAAGCTTGTCTCACATGTTCAATCGAAGTAAAACTATGGGACATTTTACAAAGCAAATGGCCAAATGCTGAGAAGAAAATCAGTCCTGATCTTCAACTTTACTACAGGATTAGACATGAAATGTCATTAGTAGATGGCTATGTTGTCTGTGGCGCTCACACTTACTGGTACCAGATACCTTGTGAGAAAAGCTCATACAACTTGCACATGAGAGCCATCAAGGCATTGTACCTACAAAACGAAGTCTATGAGAACTATTCTGGTGGCCAGCAATGGATGCTGATGTGGTAATTATTGTTACTTGTTAGAATCATGACAACACAGCTATCACACATACATCACCACTTCAGCCAGTAACATTCCCTGATTCATCATGGGAAAAACTTGCAATTGATATTGTGGGTCCTTTTGCAGATGTTTCTATAGACTGCTACAGATCTATAACCTTGATAGACTATTACAGCAAATGGCCTGAAACTGCATTTGTTTCTCATATCACATCACATCAGCTACAGTTATAGCATTTCTGTCTACAGTCTTCAGCAGAGAAGGTAATCGAAAGGAGTTAATATCAGACAATGGAAAACAGCTGTTTGAGTTTGAATTCTTTCTGAAAGAAAGAAATATTGTGCATATTAAATCTTCAGTGTATTACCCACAAGCAAATGGAGAAATCGAGCGATTCACTAGATGCCTGAAAGAAGCACTACAGACAGCAAACCTTACTGGGATGTGTTACAACAGAGTTCCTACATAACTACAGAGCAATGTGCCAGTCAATGACCCAAGCATCTCCAGCTGAATTATTGCATGACAGACAGATGCGCACTAAGTTACACGTTGCAGACATCAAACTTTCACAAAATACTGTTCCTACGAAATCATCTACTGCAGACATTGTCAAATATCAACAAACCAAATGCAAGGCTGATACTGACAGAAAACGTGGTGCAAGAGAAGTACACTTTCAGCCTGGATCTTTAGTCAGAATAAAGAAACCAGGACTACTGAAACAAGAACAATCTAAATTTACTACACTACTTGAAGTGAGATACCAGAGAGGACCATACACATATGAACTATCTGATGGACGCATATTGAATGCAAGTCGTCTTGCGCCTGCTAGATATGACTTTGGAGAAGCTCCAGTTGATGAAGGACATTTTCCTATTCCTGATGCCAACTGCAATAGGCCTGAAGAAAGTGAACCTATAAGGCGTACTGAGAGAATCAGAAAACTACCTGCATGGACCAAGGACTATGTCATGTGACTAATGTACATTATTGCTTTAAGATGCGTTGTTGTTTATTGCATTTGCCCAAATGCTTTCCTACGATAGGGGGAATATGTGGTGTTTATACAAATGGCCTGTAGATGTCACTGTGCACATGAGTTATACTGTGCATACACTGTACCTTCTATACTGCTTAAGTTGCTAGAATTTATGTTACTGTTGTGTAATGGCTGCATGAACCTGATAATAAAGCACTGTTATACTCTGCTCATCCTTGGCTATCAAAACACAACAAATGGCCTTTTCGTAATATGGAGCTTTCTGGATAACATATCACATACCTCTATATGAACCCTATTGTGTGTTATAAAATAATAATAGCATGTAAACTATTATAATGTATGTCTCTCAATAAGCCAAATCCTTCATATAAAATGGTATCCATGTCCTTAAATGCCTTAATAGTAAAATTCTAATTGTGATTTAAAAACAACATTTTAATACTGTTTCAGTACAAAGAATGAGACCAGCTGTCTTTCGTAGCAGTTCATCCACACTCCCCACCCCAAGGCTGAATGTATTTTTCAAATGATTGTGGAATACTCCATTTCCGCTTGGGGGAATGAATATAAACATTTCAACTTGTTGTTTAGACAAAATCAGCAGCAACAGTTCTGTAAGGAATACAGAAGATAATCACATTGTCCAGTCTAGTCAAAACAGGTGGATTTTCAGACCTAAATATCATTGGTATGAAGTGAAGTAACGTCCACAATCGGATTCTACTTTTCTTTAATTATGAGACCTTATTGGGGCAAGAAAATTAATTTAAGGATAAAGATGAGTTGTGTTGGATTCAGTGTTTTGTTTTTAGAAAGCATTACTCAAAAATGTTGGAATTCCTTAACTGTTAGATAAGTATTACTAAATTATAGAACTGTATGAAAAAGACCCACCACAGATACATATCCAAACCTCTCGAATCCTCCTAAAGTAAATTAGGAACTTGAAGATAATAGAACTGTAGCTCCTGGTACTCTTGTTAACCACCACGAATTTTGAGAGCAAATTTTGAGAGCAAGTTGTGGTTGCATAGAAACCAGGTGTACTGCCAAAAAGAGCCTCCTGCAGGCTGTCAATCAACATAAGGGCTACCAACCATATCCCTTATTTGTTATGTCTATGAACTGTTGTCATGCTTGTGTTGCTCCATGACTCTAAGCTTGAATGTCACTTACGGGTAAAAAACTTTGGGGACCCCCTCTCTACTCTGTAGAGTTTTTTTATAGGGCACGACAATGCAGATGTCATCATCTAAAACTGGCAATGTATGGCATGATCCACTCATTTGGGCAGTTCACCAAGATACACAGATTGTTGCCTAATTTACCACCCATGTGGCAGGCAAATGAGTCATTAGATAACATGCACATTCCATAGCTCAATATGGTTTTCAATTACCTGGTTATAATAGAACCCTGATCAGATATTTGGTAATAAAATATTTTGGTCTTTTACATGGGGCCTGTCTACTTGGGCAAAAGTGTCCATGTGGGCAGGCAATGGCTATTCAATTTTAGCCATCCAATTGCTAAATCATTTACCTTGCCAAGAATACTGGCTAGAAAACGCAGATGAAGTGTGGGGTTGCTTCAGAAGAAGCTGCATGGGAACACTGTTGCCAAATATTGATGCTAGCACCACCGATTTCATAGATGATCATGGCAAAATTCTAGTCTTCACCCAAATATTTTTATATTACAACTCTCAGGGGCTGATTTATTAACATTCGGATTTCTATTTTATTTTTACAAATTGTATTTTTTCTATCAAGATTCATACTCTAAATCTCAAAAAATTTGAGATTCATTATCTGTAAACCCATTATCCAGAAATCTGAGAATTATGGGAAGGCAATGTCCCATATAGTAACATAGTAAGTTAGGTTGAAAAACTACAAAGTGCAATACAAACCATGTTTGAAAAACATTATCACCTTTACCTGCAGCTTCTGATACACTGGATGAGGACATACAATGTAGCACTTGACTGATTTACTGATTGTTGTAGCACTGACTGTTTTACTGTAATCTACAGTTACAGCTGCTGATTTTAAGCAAGCTTGCCTCACATGTCCAATCGAAGTAAAACTACGGGACATCTTACAAAGCAAATGGCCAAATGCTGAGAAGAAAGTCAGTCCTGATCTTCAACTTTACTACAGGATTAGACATGAGCTGTTATTAGAAGATGGCTATGTTGTCTGTGGAGCTCACGCTTACTGGTACCAGGGACTTTGAGAGAAAAGCCCATACAACTTGCACATGAGAGTCATCAAGGAATTGTACGTACAAAACAAAGACTATGAGAACTATTCGTGTAGCCAGCAATGGATGTGGTAACTGATATTCATAATTGTGTTACTTGGCAGAATCATGACAAAATAGCTATAACACATACACCACCACTTCAGCCAGTATCATTCCCTGATTCTGCATGAGAAAAACTTGCTATTGATATTGTGGGTATTCATTAATCCTTATTAGACCCAAACCAGCCTATTGGGTTTATTTAATGTTTACACAGACTTTAGGTATGAAGATCCAAATTACAGAAATATCCATTATATCCATTAGATACCTTTACAAAATTTCTGAAAGTAAAAGCAGTGGAGGTCCTGTAGAAGTCAACAGGAACTGTGCTAATCCTATTGGACTTATTGGACCTACTGGAGTTTTTTGGATTTTTTTCCATAGTAATTATCCGAAGATTTTCCATTTGTACTTTTTATAGTCAGATCTTTTAATAACTTTCATGGCATTTGTTAGAGAGTTAGAGAAATTTTATTTAATCATGATTTCAAAAGGCTATAACACCACTAAAAGTCTACCTTTAATAAATGGGCTTCCCAGTGTTCCTCTGAATAATGCGAAATGTAACCACAGAAATTATTACAGAAGCACTGTCCAATAAAATTGTCCACCAGGTCCAGTGTCCCATGTTGTCATTTGACTTTCTCTTCTTGGTTTCATACTATGGCTGCCCAAAAAGATAATTTTTTTTTCTAAATCACTTCACTTTTTGCACAGTCTAGTTTATACATATTGAGCACACACATTGCTCTAGGTGCCTGAAAGACTCTCCTTGTGAAATCACAGTCAGAACATTACAAGCAACAATACAACTTGGTTGCATGAAAGCCTCTCAAAACAGGATCTGAGTCATCTTCCTGAAATGTAATTGTCAGAGAGGAGTTTGATATTTGGGCTATGGTATTTGCACTAGATTAATTTCTGAAGATGTACAATCTGATGGAAGTCTCTTGCTTGCCACTGGGTCATAACCCAACGTGGCTGCTGGACTACTGAAAGGACTAATGCAGTGATACCCAACCAGTGGCTCATGACCAAATTGTTGCTCACCAATCCCTTGGATATTGCTCCCAGTGGCCTCAAAGCAGGTGGTTATTTTTTAATTCCAGGCTTGGAGGCAACTTTTTTTTGCATAATAACAGGAGTACTGCCAAACAGAGACTCAATTGGTCAATGGTCAAATGGTCAGTTACAGTCCTTATTTGGTACCCTAGGAACTATTTTTATGCCTGCGTTGCTTTCCTCTGAATGTGGCTCTTGGGTAAAAAGGGTTGGGGACCCCTGAACCAATGTATGGACTTTGCTATACTATTCTCCCAGGCACCCAAGGGCAATATTTATATCTGCCATATGCAGGTGGATTTTCTATCTTTAAAGATTTTATAAATATTAATTGCACTGGCAAATCATCTGTGAGGATGCTCTTTGTTTCAGAGAGAATGTTACTTTTGCCTGTAGGAGTATGTCCATAAACATCTTAAATGCATTTAAATTCACTACATTCTATGAAAAGGCACACAGTACAGACACCATATAAGTAAAAAGTGAATCATGTTCTATAATAACAGATTAAATACTCATGGCAAGCACAATCAGATAGTTGCAACCAGTCATTCACAGTGCATAGCAGGCCCGGACTGGCAATCTGTGGGTTCGGGCAAATGCCGGATGGGCCGCTTGCTTTAAAATGTAAATTGGCTGCTAGCCTAAAATTGCAAATTAGGTATGTCTTTAATATGTAAATAAGTTAATCACTTTTGAAATGTAAATGAGTTGTCCATAATAGCCAGCCACAGCTAAGCTGATGCCTGCATTTGTTAGTGCAAATGTCAGTACTGGCATATGGGCGGAACCAGGAATTCTGATCAACTTCAGTTAATAATATTAGTTGCTTGCTATATACCCAATCCCTTATGCTTATGATAGGTATGTTGGCAACACGTTGATCCATGCTCAGAACAATCACTTCAGCCTGTATATGGAACAATGTGATATGCAGTGTTAATTGCATTAAACAGCCTAGTCTATTCAAGTATGTCATACTTTGGCCCTGTGATACACATGGAAATTATAGTCATCTTATCTGCCAGGGTGCATGATCTAGCTGGGGGTGCACAAAGGAAAATTTTGAATATACTGTAAGTATAGGGCCACTAATACATCTGATAGAATAGTTGAAACTAGGGTGAGATACTTGTTGCAAGGAACAGTTCCAGCACATAGGGTGTATAATATTGCTGGGGATTATATTGTAATGGACTCTTAAAATATATATTAATAAACACTAGTTCTAGTTAACCTTGGGGTTGGAAATATATATCATGCTTTGCATGTGTGGGAATACATGAGCTGCTTTCATACTTTTGCCAGGGCTGCTTTTTCCTCCCAGTCCAGCCCTGGTGCATAGTGCAAACCATTTATCAGTCTGATACTTCATCTTAGGGCATCTCAAGGGATCTTAGGAGGAAGTACCCAACCTTTTTTACCCTTGAGCAACATTCAGATGTAATAATAGTTGAGGAAATATGCAAGCATGAAAAATGTTGTAGTGTAAAATAAGAGCTGTGACTGCTCATTTGGTTGTCTCTACAGTATGTGGACTCCTGGAGACTCTGTTTGGTAGTACATATATAACCAAAACTTGCAAACCAGTAATTAAAAAATAAGTACCTGCTTTAAAGGAGAATCCAACCTCACCAGTTTTAGTCCTTTCTCTAAAGTCCTGTGGATCCTCTGTGAGCATCACAATAGAAAGTTCTAGTGACCCAAAAAGGTAATGATAAAGACTGGTGACTTCAGAGTTACTCCTACTTCATGTACTGGGGACATCTGGCGACTTAACTTCAATTTTAATATTGTATTTTAATGTTGCAATAAGCATAACATTTTTCTGAGCATGCTGTAATTTTTTTTTTTGTAAATGCACTATTCCATATTTATACCACATAGTCACACAAAGGTGGTGAGCCCTTCTTTTAATTAATGCACTTAAAAAGGCGTAGACTTGATTTCCCCACTGAAACTAATACATATTTCCTCCAAGCAGGGCATTCATTTCATGTCACTTGCTTTTCTTTGACTGAGAAGTCTTTGATTTTGCTCTGTTAATTGCTCTGTCTTTTATCATAGTCTTCCCATTTCCTTGAGGCATTCCTTCTGTTAGACTGGGATTATTATTTAGCTACCTCATATATGAGCTATTGTTCTAGGCCTTCTGCTAATTGCTTCTGTGTCTTCCTGTGAGTTGTCCATGAAAATATGACTTTATGCATATTGGAGATGGAGATGACTTCAAGAGTCTACACAAGTTTTTCATTTCAACACAGTCAAGGACAAGTCAATCAATCAATATCATTAATGCAAAAATAAACTGGTGCCCACACAAAGAAACCAGTGGTCTTCCTGCCAACATAACATTTAATTTGCAGATTACAATATACAATACCTTTATGGTAACACTGGCCATAGGGTCCCTGTGTGTATTTGCTGTCATAGATCTGACCTGATAAGATTATTGAAAATCTCTAACCTTCCTATATATAAGGGAGTCCTAACTAAATGTTGGACCTCAATGGGGCTATTTGAAAAACGTCCATTGATATATGATTTTACCTACAACACTTTTAATTTAAATCATATACAACAAGCTCTGAGAAACTAAACAAAACTATAAGGCTCGTTTTCCTAAGATACAGGAACACCTATTCGAGTGTTGCACAAACTTGTAGCCCATAAGGCCCAACCATGGATAATTTGTACATGTACAATACTGGATAAAGAATCCAGCACCTTTCCTGAATTTGGGAAATGGTAAGTGCAGGGTTCCCTTGCACCTGGTGGGTCTGTCTATAGGGATATGCCTTAAGGACACCAATTTGCACCAATATAATCTGAAACTCTGGCTCATGTTTGCTTAACAGTATGTATCTCTTTATTAGCTATAATACCAGACCCCAGCAGCTCTCCTGCTTAGAACAGTGTGACTCACCTCAGCTGGGTCCATGCAGAAGTGAAGTAATGAAGAAAGGATCTCCGAGCTGAATTATACATACAATACATTTACACTGACAAGACTTGGGCAACAGTGGTTCTTAAAATCTACTGTTTCTGGTTGAGAACCACTATCGCCCAAGTCTCCTTGTCAGTATAAATGTATTGAGAGTTCTAGTTCAGCTTGGAGACCCTTTCTTTATCTGCTGTTTCTGGTTAAGGACCAAGGGTCTCTAAGCTGATCTAGAACTCTCAATACATTTACACTGACAAGGAGACTTGGTTGACAGTGATTCTTAACCAAAAACAGTATATATAGAAAGGTACTTTTTTGCATGCCAAATATTTAAGGCCTGAGTTCACAATGGGTATTGCTTACAACCACAGGTGTCTGCTCCTGGTGTACCAAATTTTTCAGATGTTGCTCAAAGAAAAAGCAGTAACATTTTCTACACACCCGAGTTCCTACAACTTGGAGAGTGTCACCTGGTGAACTACCCTACACAAAGCATCCTCAATGGAGCACAAAGCTGCTCTTAGTAGCTAGTCCTGTCTATCTAACAGTCCTAGATTGTACAATAAAAGTGTACTTCATTAATGTTATCCCTTATCTATAACTAAGGCTATGGTTACTTTCAGGAAAATCTTCTTAGTGAGGCCTCCTATATCAACCCCTCCATAAATTGATGTCCAATGGAACAAAACCATGTGCTCCCACCTCTCATATAGACCAGAGAACAGGAACTACAGTATAATCACTTCTCTTGGGCCTATAGGCTCACATTCCTCCCCAAGACCATAAGTTCACTTCCTAACAGTGGTGTTAGTATTTCCTTTGCATTAGGTAATAGGTAGAAGGAATGGTCTTCATTGGAGATTCCTGTCCAACCTGTAATTTGTAAAAGTTTGGGATGCTGCTTTTCAGCACCCCCTATTGTTACCCAACAATATGCATGTTACAGAGCATCTATTCTGCTGCAATATGTGTCTGTATCATATATGTACATAACTGTATGTAAACTAATATATGTCTTGTACACCATATTTATACCCTCTTAAATACCTTCCTCCTAGCAACCACCTGAAATCGCAAACTGAATAAAAAGCTAAATAACTCAAAAAGCACACGCTCTACATCATACAAAAAGTTTATTTGAAGGTGAACAACCCCTTTAATGTATTGGTATAAGATAACGAAGTACATATTGCTGGTAGGAATCACTGAAGGATTCTCTTGAATCAGTGATGACGCTTGGGGTGCCTGCATTTGAGAGCAGTGGTGCAAATGGGTTAGTTTTAGGAAAGGTTTTTGTCTCATAATTTACATACAGGCCCTTATCCAGAAACATATTATCTATAAATCTCCAAATAACATACAGACCACCATCCAGAGAGTCTATTATAATAAAATAAGTCTATTTTTTTTAATGATTTCATTTTTCTCTGTAATAATTAGTCAGTAGATGGTGACTAAGCTGCATGAATCCACATATGCATGTGTATATATATATATATAAGTAAGCAGCTAATTACCTATGTAAATTTTTATTACAGAAGTAGGTGAGCTGTATTGCTGGGAACCTGCTAGGGTAACCCCATAGGGTTGCTTCAGACAGATTTAGAGCAACCTTCCTGACAATATCCACATGGAGTACTTTTTTATTTTTAGGCAGTTTTTCCACACTTATCTTTCCTTTTATCATCAGTGCATCCTCCCCTAACCTTACTCCACTCCACTAACCTCAAATCATTCCTTGCCTATTCTTCTCTTTAGCTGTGGGAGTCGCCATACTGCCTGGCAGAAGAATTCTGCAAAGACCTTAGACAGTTGGTGACCACAGTGTTAAAAAAATTAATCATTCTGTTGTGTTAAAACTATATAAAAACAAGCTTTTCTGTTGCAGCAGATTTTATGCTTAATATAACCCCATTCTCTTCAAATAAATCTGAAACAACCATTGTTTCCACCCCCCAGATTTATTCTGTTTTTAGTTTTGCAAATCATAGATCCTTATTGCCGCAAGCTTGTGTACTACGTCTTCCTAAAATACATTTCATTGATAAAGAAGAGTGCGGCATCTCTATTACTTAGGATGAGACGCCAACCAGTGGCCGGTTGAAGGCATCTCCACCAGCTCCTACTGTATTTGAACGTCAGTTGATGGATAGATCCCCAACAGCAGTACTTACACTCACTGTGATGGGATTATGTATAATTAATGTTTATAGAATATGCAATTTGTTTTTCTTGGGTTGTACCATATGTGGAGCCAAAAAATCTGTCGGGCCTTCATGGGAATTACCTAAAGGTAAACAAACAGGCTTCGATCAATGTGATTTTCCTTGTTAAGCTTTTGTTTTGTCTCTTGCAAAACAGTTTTTTTCACAGCAGTGAAAATAAATCAACAAATTAACATAAGTTACATATATAAAAATTTAAATCCAAACAAAAAAAAAAAGAATTCACAACAAATAAATATGAAAATGTACTTAAAATGCAGTAAAACCAAATATTTAACATATTTAAAGTGTATAAATCTTGCATTCTTTAGGGGAGCAATGCTGTTGGACTTGTAGTTCAGTAGCGGCTGAAGCCTCTCTGGGTTTTTTTCTGCCTCTGTAAGGATTAAAACATTTAGAAAAGATAACATATTAAGTCTCACCCTGTTGTTGTTTCCACTAGGCACTGCAAGGGTTAAGGATGGAAAATCACATTTTGTTGCTAAGCGAAACGAGAGAACAGCAGGATTTAAAGAAGCAAAAATCTGATATATCACCCCCTTAAAAAGGTGAAAGGTAGTTTGAGCCAGAACGCACTTGCTGACGTCTGACTTATCTCTAGAGAATCAATGATGGTTTTTTTTTTTTTGTGTGTGTGATCAATGTAATATTCCACATCTAAATTTAGGGACTGCGCATCCTCTGAAAATGGCACCTAACTATGACTAATTAGCAATAAAAAATGTGATTGTCTGCAAGTTTAATTATTTAATCTCCAGGGTTTTGATTAAATTAAAAACTCATCGCCTGAAGCGGGGAGCGTGAGACCCAGCTCTATTGTTATTCCTTCGCCCGAGAAATCTCTTGCAATCTGAACCGAGACGAAAGAAGGGACCTTCATTCTTTCTTCTGTGGAACAGACACAAAGGCTGGCTGCCAAGATTTGATTTATTTGTTACATGCTTGTTTTGTTTTTTGTTTTTTTTGTTTTTTTTTTAAAGCTACGTTGAGGCAAAATGAGAGTGAGAGAGAGGGAGAGTTGCTAATTTATTCAGCAAGGAAAGGGTTAATTGAATATATTTGATACTATAACTACATGAACTCTGTGGTTCAGCAAGGAGGGAAAGAGTTAAGAGATATCACAGTGTCATGACAAAACTGTATCCTCCTTTCAGCCTTACGTGGGTTTTTCTTGTCTACTTTTAACCCCTGCATTACCAGCTTGCATTGCTCAGAGGGAGACAGGTTGTGATAAAGGCAGCAATTATGTGCCAGAATAAAGACAAAGAGTGTAGGTATTTCTGTGTATTACTGTTTTGTACAAATAAGGGAACTCCTAGGGGCAGATTTACTAAGGTTCGAATTGTCGAGGGTTTTTAGCCCTCGAATTCGACTGGCGAATATTTAGCGAATAAATATTTGCCAAAATCGAATGAAATATTCGCCGGTTTGAGTGCATTTTCGACTATTCGCCAGAATCGTACAATCGAACGATTCTACGAAAAGTTGCAGAAAAAACGCTTGAATATTCGACAAAATCGTACGTATCGAACATTCGAAGCGTTCGATCGTACGATTGAAATTCAGCAAAGACTATGGGGGCTTCCCATAGGCTTCTATTGCAATTCGGTAGGTTAAATCTGGCGAAGTAGGCAGTCGAATAAATATTTAAAGGGCAAGTTCTTCGACTGGCGAATAGTCGAGTGCTCGAATATATATTATTCGATCTATTCGATGCGCCCGAATATACTATATTTGATGGTTGAAAATACTCAATTTGCATATTCGAATAGTTGCACAATCGATTTGAGACTATTCTCGACTATTTGCGCGAATTTAGTAAATCTGCCCCCTATTGTAAAACCCAATATCCAGAAAGTTCTGGATTCTCTATAACAATATCTCAATATCTAAGCTGAATAAATCCATATTGGTGGCAGTTTTATTGGCCTTTTGCAATGTTTAATAGTTTTTGTAAGACTTATGGTATGGTGATCAAAGTTACAGGAAAACCCCCCTATTGCGAAAACAGTAGGGCAATTGTCTCCAGCGACCACTTTGCCACATTATGCGCCTCTGAGACACTTCGCCTGACGTAAATTTGTTACCGCTACACTAATTCACTAAAATGCAAAGTTGCCCCCTGGGTGCTGAATGCTGGTAACTTTTCGCTTTTTTTTTTTCATAGCAAAGTTTCGGTAGCGTTTGTGCCTAGCGAAAATTCACTATATTACTCTTACGCAGGGGTCCCCAACCTTTTTTGCTTGTGAGCCACATTTAAATTTAAAAAAGAGTTGGAGAGCAACACAAGCATGAAAAAGTCCATGGGGATGTCAAATAAGAGCTCTGATTGGCTTTTTGGTAGCCCCTATATGTTTTGACAGCCTACAGGCTACAGGCTGGCAGGACATCTGTTTTTTATGCAACCAAAACTTGCCTCTAAGCCAGTAATTCAAAAATAAGCACCTGCTTTGAGGCCACTGGGAGCAACATCCAAGGGGTTGGAGAGCAACATGTTGCCCGCGAGCTACTGGTTGGGGATCACTGGTCTTACGCTTAGGTCAGTTTGAATAGGGATTAAAAAAAAGTTCACACAAAAATCTTTAATAGTTTGGACTTCTGAAGGCCAGTGTTTTTTTTTACACTTTTTATGACTTACCGGCATACAGGATATGATGTCACTGACATCAGATTGAGGAAGATGTAGCTTTGTTTCAGCAGTTCTAAGGTGGCGAAGGAAACTCTGGAGATAGAGGTAACATTCAGTAAAATACGCCCTTTAGTGAATATGCGGGGCAATGACCATTCGCCAGAGCGAAAAGTCGTCTGGCGATAGAGTGCGAAGGTAAGCTAGCGATGGTGTCTTTCGCTAACGAATTGTCGTCTGTGCCTGTTAGTGAATTGGTGTTGTCCCTGTGGATTTTTTGTGATTATATTTTGGAGTAAGCTGGGAGTTGAAATCTAGCTATATATAATGCAATACATATTTGCCCCATATGGTAATTTAAGGATTTGTCTACTTCACTCCTCATGCTTTCTTTTGGCACAGAGGAGTGATTGAGTCTTTTGTACAGGCATCATGGTGATACAATGGTGAGAAGAAGGTGGGACAATGGTTAGCACTGCTGGGGTCCTCGGCTTGATTCCAAACGGCGTACTATGCGCCCTAAAAATTATGTTTGCCTCGTTTTTGCATAGATTTCTTCTGGGTATTCTGTTTCCCTCCCACGCTCAGACAAGCAGGTTAACTGGCTCCTGATAAAGTTGACCTTAGACAGTATGTGCTGCAGAGTATGTCAGTGCTACGTAACCATTATTAGACTATGAAAATCTACTGAAAAATGATGATTTATGTTTCTTATGAAAACTATAGTCATATATATATATATATATATATATATATATATATATATATATTTGCTAAAAAGTTTAGCATACCTTATACCTACTGGGAAAAAAGGCCACAATGATGACAGAAGCTTCTAAACCAACTCTATTTTATTTTCCCACGTGCCCTGGAATAAAACTTGTTTCTCAGCACAGATGTACTAATTTCGTGAATGGAACCTGAAGTGAAAACATGTTAATGGAAGATGCACTGGAGCTGGAGTATTTTGGAGATTGCTGTGCAACATATAACTATGTTAATAACTTGAAAACCATAGCCTATGAGTAAGTGTCCATCTTAGGCACGAAGAGCGTCAGGTTTTGAATGCTCTTATAAAGATTTTCTGCTTTTTATATTATCTGGGCTCCTTTTATAGTAAATCTATCAAACTTTTTGTTTTTTGTTTGATATACAGTAACTATGCTATAATACTATTATCATTGCAGTGTATATGGTACTACATGAATTGGACATTTTTTGAAAATCTGGTTTTTGGTGATATTTCCAACTCTTATCCATTTGATTTGATTAATATGGTATGTTTTGACTAAATGTAATGTTCTTCACCTGTGCCCCTCACAAACCTCACCCAGTCCATCACAAGATGCTGTCTCAACCAACCATCACCCAGGAGAACCCAGAGCCTCCAGAGAGTCCACTAATAATGACCTGTTCTCTGCCAATAATAAAGTACATCAAAACTTGCCTTCAGAACCCTGAGACTTGACATCTCACAAATTCGACCAGTGGTTGCACAGCAGAAGTTGAAAACAAGGTGTCTAACTTGGAGGATACTTTAGCTTCAAGGATTCCAGAATTGCCCCAACGTGATAACTCTGGGCAATTACAAAACTGGGAAAATTTAACTAGTGAAGAGAAACAGCTTCCCCCTCCCGCTGGATTGCCCTTAATGGGCACTGATTAAAGTTCAGGGCGAAACCTTTACCCTTCTACACTTATGTGATCTTTCCATCAAGGTGAACATACACAAAGGGAGGGAAATATCAATTAGGGTCAAGAAAGCCTTTTCTGGGCAGGGTGCAAGTGCTAAGTATTTCTATACTGTTTTATCCTGGCTGCATGGCTTCCTCACAAATACCTCTACATACAAGGTAGAGGGGTTATTCATTTCTTTGAAATCAAAATTTGCCATCCCTTCTGGTGCAAAAAAAAATCGTCATAGGTGAATTTGTTAAAATAGTTAAATAACATAATCTGATTCCGCAAATGGAACCTGAAGTAAAAACATGTTAATGGAAGATGCACTGGCTGCAAGACTTTCACTGTTCTTCGGCAAGTTCTATTTGTGCAGTGTCCTACAGGAAGGACGGCTTCAAAAGTGTATTTTTCCACTCGCAAATGCCTGTACAGATTGTTTTCTGCTTGGTATTCTGCAGGTGTTTCTTTTCAGCTGAAAATGTTGGTTGCATACTATTTCCTTTAAGACCTGACCTCAAGAGCTTACACTTAAAAGAGTAGAGGTACAGGTGTGTATGCAGAAGGCCACTGCCTGTGCGCTTGGATGAATTATTTACTTGAGGGGGGGGAAAAACTAATTCTCATTAGACACAAGACATCACATTGGAGTGTCTTAATGGTATGCAGAGCCCTTTTACCTTGCTGTGTGTGTCATATGACGTCAGGGCCAATTGTGCATTGATTAAGCTAAGCTGAATGAAACGTGTGACATACAGAGGCTGGTTTTATATACCATGAAAGCCACCAAGCTGCTAAGGGATTGAATGCACTCGTGAACATGACTTCCATAAAAAAACAGTATTTATTATTTATTCAATAAATGAAACCCTAGTAAATTCAGCTATCACTTCTATTTCATAGTCATTACAATGACATAGGGTGGAACTCAAATATGGACCATTCCTACAGTATATTCAGATATGCTTCAAAATCCTGCATTCTACTCTGTAATTTGTCAAAAAATGGTAGGACTGAACTAAGGATTGCCAACCTGATTGGCTACTGTAGAGCATGGTGCGTTATGCACCTAACAGACTTTAGAAAACAATGCTTACTGCAACATTTTCCAGTCTTCAACTTTATGTCTCATTTCTTCTTATTTTTTAGAAGGTTTCATGAGCAAGCACCTGCACCTATTGCTTCTTAATAATATACATTTGTTCTAAACTCTCTTAATTATGGTCTTTTAAGAATTATGAGAAACGATGGATTGTTTTTTCAGGAGTCATTTTCAGAATACACTGATCCATGGCAGATAGTAACGCCATGGAGGAGGACCATACAAAGTGGAAATGCAAAAGTAACAAAGGACAGTAGAAGAGCTGCTTTTATTTAATTTCCCTGTATTCTCCACCAAGTCAGCTCTGTCTCCACCTATAAAGAATAATACAACCTTTAAAAGTAGACACCAAGCAAATTAGGAGGCAGAGCAACAGGGAACACAGAACATTTGGACATTGGCATTATCAAGACTTGAGAATGGCTTAAGAAAGTAAATAGATCTACAAGTGCTGGTTGATCCTATATATGGTGCCTATTGACACAGAGGAACCCTGGAGCTCTTAATTATGGTCTTTTAAGAAGTATTATAAACGATGGACTGTTTTTTCAGGAGTCCTTTTCAGAATACACTGATCCATGGCAGATACTAACTGACGTGGATGAGGGCTATACAAAGTGGAAATGCAAAAGTAACAAAGGACGGTAGAAGAGCTGCTTTTATTTCATTTCCCCGCATTCTCCACCAAGTCAGCTCTGTCTCCACCTATAAAGAATAATTCAATCTTTAAAAGTTGACACCAAGCAAATTAGGAGGCAGAGCAACAGGGAACACAGAACATTTGGACATTGGCATTATCAAGACTTGAGAATGGCTTAAGAAAGTAAGTAGATGTACAAGTGCTGGTTGCTCTTACATATGGTGCCTCTTGACATAGAAGAACCCTGAAGCTACTGCCACCCTGAAGGAAGTGTTCATTCCAGGGTTCCAAATTACATATATTTTGATGCATCTTTGTGTGGATGCTGAAATTGTGGGGGACAATGTACATTAGGGGTAAAAATACATGGCAGCTTGCACCCAGAATTGCACACTGGACTTGTAATAATAAAAAAGACCTATAATTTTGTACTTATTCTGGGATCTCCACCTCTCTCTGCTCTCTCAGAAAAAGAATCCTTGCAACCTAGTTACTCATGTAACAAAAAAAGAAATAGATGGGAACTTGCATGTATCAGAAGTATCTTTTTCTTTTAAACCATCTGATAAACTTATAAAATGTCATTAGGTTGTTTCCCTCTATTACGAGGGCAGCATATGATAAATGACCATCTGCCAGAGGTAATGATTCACTTTTCTGTGATTTGTTAACAATCCAAGCACATCTCTATATATCTCTGACCAATATAGATGGTGCAAGTTACCAATCCATAATTTGTCAGCCTCCGGCAGTGTGTAGCTTTCTTGTGATGGACCTTAGGCGTATATATTTATTGCTGTGACTACAAGTGATGTGGCCAGAGAATGCTGTAACTTTAATAAAGCCGTGAGTGAGTCATCTTTGCCTGGAATTGGATTGGACATTGATTTATTCTTGCCTAACCTGCTTGCAAGCAGTGCTGCCATATTATCACTTATAAAGAAGCCGGCACTACTTTGTTTTAGCACATTTCTTTGGGATGAAATATCCATTGATTCCATCAGCAGCATCTGATTGATAAGTGAACTAATTGTAACTGATTAGGTGAATAAAGAGGTATTTCTGTAAAAGAGGCAAAATAAACTTTCAACTGGAGCCCAATAAATAAAGCTTTTAATGAAATGCTTGCTGTCTATTCTTTTGATTATAAATTGTTTTTACTTATTATATTTGCAATTAAAGAACATTGTTCCAATTAAATTTCATGTATTTTATCCTTACTTGCATAATCCTTGAAGGAGTACTGTCAGGGCCACCATAAGAAATGATGGGGCCCCATACAACAAAATTTTCTGGGCCCCCTGGTCCCTGCCCACCCCAGATCCTGCCCCCAAGCTCCACCCAGATCTCGCCCACACCACAGTAAAAATTCCACACCAGCACTGAAAAATGTAAACCCCCTCACTCACAAGTTATAAAAAGCCATGAGTCATCAGGCCCCCCCTTATAATTAAAAAAAAAATTGGTGGCCCAGGTCCCATGTAAAAGATTTTAAAAAAATATTGGTGGTCAGGGCCTCCCTACAAGTTAAAAAAAATATTGGTGGTTTTTTTTTTAAAACACATTGGTGGTCAGGGCCACCCCTATAAATAAAAGAGTTTGAGAGGGCCCCCATCAAAGTTTTTACAAAAACATTGGTGGTCAGGGGCATATAGAGTAATATAATAATACATTAGTGGCCAAGGGTTTAAAAAAAAAAAAAAAAAAAAACACGCACACATTGCTGTTCAGTAGAATTGAACTCATGGCTTCAACTTTGCTATTTTCATGGCTTCAGATTTTTCGCCAATTTAGTACTTCAACTTCGTCTATTTTCGTGACTTCAGGTATGTTTTTGCCGCCTCCCTGATGGTGGCCCTGTGTGCTGTATGAATGTGAATGAAACTGTGTGAATGTGTAGGAAGGTTAAAGTTTTGCACACTATTACTGTAGAGAGTGCCCTATAAGGTAGTGTCCTGCAGGGGATTGGCTTTTCACGGAATACCCACAAAGGGTATCAGGACTTGCTCCCTGTGTGGGTGGTAGAGTCCTGCAGCAGGTCGGGTACCCGTGGGTTACCCGCAAAATCTTGTGGTACCCTGCGGGTTGCATGTACAAGTTCCAGGTGCGGGTATAGAAGCGGGTCGGTGGTTCTGCGGTTTGAGGGTCAGGCCACGGATCTTCTCCATAGCGATTTTTACTGCTTTTTTTCTGAGAACATCTACTACTGATGATGTCACTTCCGGTTTACAATTACAGCACTTCCTGTTTTATTTCTTTTTTCTGATCATGGCTACTTCCAGTGATGTCACTTCCAGTTTACAATGACAGCACTTCCTGATTCTTGATGGTCAGCGGCTCACTGGTCCGGGTTGTGGATAAAGTATTTGCGAGTCGGGTTGCCGGCACAAGGGGGTAAGAATGCGGGTCTGGGTTGCGGTTTGCAGGTACTGGTCGGGTACTGGTCCCAAAAAATGGACCCATGCAGGAATCTAGTGAGTGGCTTGCTGGTACCCGATTTGCTGCAGTGGAGGTGGAATACAGGCAGCCATTCCAAGAGTAACAGCTGAAAATCTTTCTAAGGTAAAAAAAATATATAGATTGGGGTGATGTCACTTCTGGGTTATCCAACTTCTTTTCCGAAGCAGGAGTGGGTTGGATGGAACTTAATTTGGTTACGAAAGCAAGTAAGAGTCAGGTTCAGGCTTAGGGTAAGCTGGTATGGGTTCGACGAGGGTCCAAAAAAACAGACCCACTTATATCTCTACCATAGGGGTTAAATCATCTAAGAACTGGTCCTGTTTTCCATTCCAGGTCAACGTATTTCAGTAGTTGGCCAGGGTGTCAGGTTTCCCTAATCTATAAAAGGTAAGTCCACATTACTGGAAGGGGTGACTGGTGCTGGAGAGCCTGGGGTGAGTGTAGGCTTCAGTAGGAGAAGAAAGTGTTTTGAAAGATCAGAAGTAAGATTCGGTTTGATATTCGGCCTGGATTCAGTACTTTCCAGCAGGATTCGGATCTGGCCAATTCCTTGCAGCAGGCTGAACATAATCTGAATCCTTAAAATCATGTGAATTTTGTCACAAATCAAGGAAGTAAAAAAAAAAATTGTGAGATAAAGTCTGAACTGAGTATAGTTAACACTTCCACCTGAGAGAAAGAGTTCCATGTAACGTGTGCTACAGTGTTGTGAATTATTGAGCCAAGTCCAAGGTAATGAATCTGAAATTAATACAGAGTGGAAGTATCCAACATTCTAAATAAACTTTGTACCGCCTCTGGCTCATACTTTCTTCTATACACACTCTTTAAATCTGCCTCAATTCCTCTATAAAGGTCCAATAAGAGAAAGTTCATGTGATTTATATTTATTTCAGTTGTTTTCTTATTGCTTCTTACCTGTTTTGGTTTTACCCAACCTAAAGCGATTCCCTCGACAGCTGTCCTTAATTTTCATCTCTTTAAATTGTTTTCTCAGAGTTTATTGCTTCCCTGACCCAAGGGGAAATGGGACTCGTTGTGTAAGCAGTTTTTTTTTGCAAATCAAACCCATAGTGTGAAATATGTGTAGTCGTTTCTCTCCGTGTGATTTGTTTCCGATTAAGGGTTGATAAAATTTTATAATCTGGGCCTAAAACACTTTTGTATTAGAAGATGATGCTCATGTTTAGCATTCATTTATTGTCTGACACCGTAAAATCATTTGAATAACGTAGGTTCACAGTCTGAAGTTCTCCCAGAATGGAATGCAAAGAGTTTTATTTATCTCTGTATGCAGTGCCCTTAGCACCTACCAACACTGCTTATAAGGGGGGTGGCACATAGGCAACACAAAAGAATCACCTGCCATGACTTGTGTCCCATTAAGGAGGTGCAAAGAGGGAATGCATATGGGGCTTTGTAGCCCTCCTGCTCAGTGCAGTGCCTCCAGCCTTGTAATGTATCTAAGGAAGATACTATAAGACAAATGAAAGCCAATGCCTGAATGAGATCTTTCTGGGCTGCATAACATTCATGAATTGGGTTTCATTTAATTTCTGTGGCGGGTGCTGGCAATCACTAGGGAGATGTATTAACAACCCCATACATACAGCCTCAAGACTAATTTATTGGACGCCAAGGCAAAGGCCTAATAATAACCACAGGGGGACTTGTGGGAACCCAGGCAAATGGCTTAACTTTTGCAGTGCTTTTACTTACTTCTCTATATGGATAAGACCACTCAGTAGAGGTACTGCTTAATCAGTCTTTTATTGAACATTACATGTGCTATGATGGATAGGGCTGGTGGAAAAAAAGCCTACCAATTTATCTTTGCTCTACTTAGACCATCATAATGGAGTGATTTACCTGTAGGCAATGTAGTGGAGGACAACTGGCAGGACTAGGAAGCTGGGTGGGATCATGAAATAAGTCACATCTCTGCCCTACCTTACAGTGAAACACTTGTAGCATAAATCACAGCAGGGATTATACATGCATTATATAGCACAGAGTACATCATTTTCCATGTAGTGTCATGATTGTGTACAGTATACTGTATCTATAAAAATTTGTAAAATCCCATTTGAAGTCAAAACCCTTAGTTCAGGGGTGTCCAAACTTTGGCTTCATTGGAAAAAGAAAAATTGTCTCGGGCCACATATGAAATACACAAACATTTGTAAAAGTAAAGAAAATACACAGAAAAGAAATACCAGTTGGATAACCAGATGGAGTTATACACTGGAATATGGGACACCTGGATATTAAATAGACTTATTATTATATCATTATTATTGTTATTATGGCGTTTCCTCAGGAACTGAGTGTTTCAAGCTGGGCCGCATTCATATCCATCCCTCGGGCCGCAGGTTGGATGCCCCTGCCTTTGTTGGAAGAAATCCATTTTCACCCATTTCAGTCATGTCCAGGAATATTACAAATGTGACAGAAGCTATGTTATAGGAAAACTATTTTAAGCTATGTTTTAATTTATATACGTTTTATTTTTTTAATTAGCTTTCCTATTCCTCCTAATCCTATAGGCTTGTCACTGACCCAAGCTTTCAAAAGTTGCTTGACAGCGACATTATTCTTTTTTTTATTACTCATCTTCCTGTTCAGGGCCTTTATAATTGATTCATTTCCTTTTGGAAACTGCTGAGTGGTTGGTAGAAATTTTTAAGTTTAGCCAACCAGATAGCAGTTAAAATTTCCTGCGACTATCACCATATAATAAAAGACCAGCTCATTACCTGAGCCAAAAATTCGCAAAAGCGGGGTAGATATTCCATATTTGTTTTTCCAAACCATTGCCATTTTGGTTTTCAATGGGATGTGTTAATATCAACAGAACTTCTAATTTCAAGGACCATATCAAAAGTCCAATGGGGTCATTTGGAAAATGCAATTTTAAACTTGCGTGGTAAATATTTGGCGGGACAGTTGGGCATTCCATAACTTTAGCTCAGTAGATGGGCCAATAAGTTGTCTCAGTCTAGTAGCAAAGGACAGCCGTTTGTTTAATATCGCCATGTTCTCAGCCTCCCATCTTAGTCCAGGGATGTATTGGAGTCAGATTTGGAGTAACAATATATTTAAGCTCACCTTTAGACCACCCATTACTTCTGTGGACCAATAGTAACACAACCTTCAATGAGTACAATCTTAGAGTTGTGCACAAAGCCCAGGATTTTGGAAACTTGTTATCTGCTACCTTTGTGACCCTCACAGAACCAACTCTCTCTATAGACTATGAATGCACAATAACAAACAGAGAAAAGGCCATTCATGTAGGGCATTAATCCCCAACTAGTAGCTCGCAAACAGCATTTTGCTCACCAAACCACTGGATATTGCACCCAGTGGCCTAAAAGCAGGTGCTCATTTTTTTTTAATTCCTGGCTTGATGGCAAGCTTTAGTTGCATAAAAACCAAGTGTTCTGCCTCTGCCACATGGAACCACCAGTAGGCTGTCAGTCCACTTATGGGCTACCAGTAACCAATCTCAGCCCTTATTTGGCACCCCCAGGAACTTTTTGAATGTGTATGTTGATCTTCAACTCTTTTTACATTTGAGAGTGGCTCATGGGTAAAAAAAAGGTTGGGTACCCCTGATATAGGGGAATGAGTGAGAGATGAGTGCATGGGGTATCATCATGGAATAGGTGGGAGGGGTTTCCACCAGTCTAAAGATGTTTAGAATATATTATTATTTAATGATTTTCTATTGTTTCCTAACATTTATGTTTAGTAATAGTGACCCTAGTGAGCAATATTCACATTTCTGTGTAGTCCCAATATTCCAGATATTCTCTTTGAGCTGCATCTACTACTCTTGGTTTCTTCAGCTTTATCTAATACACCATTGCACTTCATGTTGATTTTAAATACTGTAGGTTTCAGACCTTGCAACTGCCATGTTCACTAAATCTAAAGCCTTTTAAGGTTTCCATTCAAGGCTCACGCATCCCACCTTATTAGCTGCCCTCCATGGTAGCTGCCTCATTCGTTGCCTGTGGTGGGTCAGAGGACTTAATTGCTTGGATTGTCTCTCTCTCACAGCTGTGGGAAAGGGACAAAGCATATTACGTTGCTTCTGGTGGAGATGTTCATATTAAAATAGGATTCCCATCCTTTTGGAATTACAAGATCGAAGAGAAAGAGAAGTCTGAACTGCTGGACAATTCCGATGTCTGTACAGCTGAGTGAGAAATCTAATTACTTTAAGGAAAGGCCACAGATAGCAAGATTAACCAATTTTTGGCACTTGCTCCTGAACAGATATTTCCCCCATTCAGCACCATTTTTTGTGGTCCCACCCAGGATCAGAGTGTAAGGTCCAAGGTCAGCCAGGGCTTCCACCACAGGGGCCCCTGTCTTAGGCAGAAGTGGGTTGGGTCTGATTTTTTTCCTGCTGCCCCACTGGTCCAGTCCAACCATTTCCAACAATATACAATGCATTTTCCTGATTTTACATTTTCCTGGGTTTGATCTTTTTGCGGTTTCTGTAGGTCCCTGCCTGATGTCATTATGCAAACTTACAGTTTTTGGGAAACATACATATGTGTACGAGAGGCAAAATTACTTTTCAATTTATATTTGTATGCTTAAATGTATATTATATAAATTTTTTATGACATATTTAATGCTCAGTGAGATTCTATTGTACCCAGACCCTGCAGACGTAAATGCAGACACACCGAGAGATTAATCTCTGAGTTGCCCAAATTATTAAAATGAAGGTTTATAAGGCGGTGCATCACGTTGATTGCTTTCCTGTTTATTTCTTCTCCATGAGAGCCATAATAACTTGAAAAAAGGATCCCAGGGGACCATGAGGGGAAACATTTTGTCTACGTATATATTTGCACATTGATGTCTTAAAGAGGATGAGCAGTGTTCATGGGCAAGATTTACAGCAGAGTACTTATCAGGGAATGAAGGGTTTTAGGAATGCAGACAGCTATTTTAAGAAAGAAAATGTTACCTCTGGAAGCATTAATAAGGATTATATTTGTCACCATAATGGGACTGGTAAGCTTAGTGTCTTACCCATGCCCATAGTGCCATGGTGGTACTATCACAACAGAGACACAATAACATCCAACATTCCACTATACATCCCACTATAAGAAAGCTCATCTTATAAAATTTCTCAGGGCTCCTCCATATGTGCATGGTATAGAGTGGCAATGGGTGGATGGAGGATGCAAATAAAATCCCTTCTTTTATTTCAGCTGCCAACCTGTAGAACAAGGTTAAACTGTAGTTCTCGCTTTTGCTGGACCCTCGGATTGGTGCTTGAGGAAGGGTGATAGCAGCTGAAGTGTAGCTGTCTTTGGACAGAATTGCACTGGGCCCATCATGGGCTCCTCATGGACCTCTCACTCAAGATTGATACTGGCCCACCTCGATTGTTTTGAAGCTCGGTTGAAAGTTTTTAGGAGGAGGTATATGGTGGGAGGAGTTTGAGCAGGTATGGTGGGAAATGAAAAACTGCCCATGGCTGTGATGGGTCCTTGGGGTTATCTCCGGACACCCCAGTCTGACACTATCAACATAGAAATACCTTGAGAAGTGAATAGGCACCAGTAATTCTTAACCATCAATATGATTTATTTGACTATACCACAGATACTCCCTTGAGTACAACCATGAAATGAGTGGTATAGTAGCAGTTAAGCAAGATGATAACGTTCCATAACCTGCAAAGGGTAAGCCTCACCAGAAGAGAGACACCTTGGGTATTAGAATAAAATTAGTTCTCTACACATTTTCCAGAGCAACCTATTCCTTCTACTTCTCCCCAGTGGAGAAAAGAGCTAATCTTGCTAGCTGGCCTATTTTACTCACAGCTCCTATGAGTGTGCTAAGACATAAAACTACTATGCACTGCTTCTGTCTCGTTCATGTAGTCCCTGCTTCCCGCCTTCTCTAAGGTTTGGGTTATCTTGGGGTTCAACTTGAACTCCTATACTAAGGCCTATCTCCTCCTCAGCCTCACTGGCTGATGCATCTCATGCCAGGATGGAATCATGGATGAACCATGTGCCCATAATTCATTATATTTAATATTTAATACAGGTAGAATCCCTTGGCCAACTGGGAATAGTTGACAGAGCCAGGATTTAACCCCAGGGGTCCCCTTACAGAGCATTACATGCATTTAATAGAACAATTTAATGCATTTAATGCTTGCTTGAGGGACATCAAGTTGATATAAACTAACCATCTGTTTGGAAGCATTAGGCCACTGAAATATTGCTGGACAACAACTAGAACTGTGCTGCAACATCAGTGATGGGTATTTGAAAAGAAAATAGGGATGCAACAAATCCCCTGTTTTGGGTTCAGCCAAATCCCTGAATCCTTTTTTGGCCGAATACAGAACCAATCCGAATTTGCATATGCATATGGAAATTAGGGATGGGGAAGGAAAAAGTGTAAAAACATTTTGTTTTATTGTTTTATAATGAAAAGTCAGTGGTCACATTTGCATATGCAAATTAGGATTCAGATCATGTTTGGTCGGGCACAAGGATTCCAGAATCCTGGCCCAAATCACAAGCCAAATCCTGGATTGGTGCATCCCTAAAAAAAAATACTGTGCTAAATCAGTGCAGTTGCCTAATTCTTGTTGAGTCAAAAAGGACCACAAACACATTTTACTAATTAATATCAGAGGTACCAAACCTTTCAGATAATTTTATTGGGGCTAATATGAAATATTAAGAACTGACACATTATTGTGCAGAACTATAACTTGTTAAAAGTGAAAGTAGCAGAGTTAATGGCTGATGGATTTCAGGCTCCCTGCTGCTTTAATATATTGTGGTATCGTCAGGGGAATCCAAATGTGTTTTACTGACACTTGAAAATGTAACTTCACTGTCGATACATTTTTATTAGGGTCGCCAACCTGATCACAGCCTGCTATAATTATTATAATTACTAAATCAATTCCTTATGCAAGGGTAAGTTCAACACTTTTAAAAGGAAAACGTACATGAGGCTCTAGTTGTAGAAAAATGCATAGGGATGCAAGATGTCGGTGCTGCTGTAATAGAGGGAGGATATTCTTGCAATTCTAGGGCTTGTTCACCTTTAAACAAACTTTTATTACCCTAGCAGCCATGCATTGCTTTGAATAAGATAAAGGGCTTGATAAAGGGCCCAGCGTGGTCCGAAACGTTTGCCTTGTTATTGTCTACTAAGAGCCAATAAATCACTTTCACAAACTGGAAATTGTATCGGTGTGCTGGGTTTTCTTGGATTTCTTGCTTTGAATAAGAGACTGGAATATTAAAAGGAGGGGACTGAATAGAAAGATGAGTATTAAAAACCAGAAATGGCAATGCATTTGTTGGCTTGCAGAGGACTTGTTTTTTTAGATGGGGGTCAGTGACCCCCAAGTGAAAGGCAAAAAACTCAAAAACCATAAAAAAGAAAACATGAAAGCCAATGGAAAAATTGCTTCGGATTGGGCATTGTATTACATGCTGAAACGTAACTCAAAGGTAAACCACCCTTTTAAAGCTTTATCAGGGTTTTTCACATTCTTTCTTAATTTGGTTGTTAAAGACTCATGTGTACAGGTATGGGATCCATCATCTGGGAAATAGGAATAGTTTGTACCTGATCCCAACTAAGATATAATTAATCCTTATTGGAAGCAAAACCTGCCTTTTTCCAGAAAACCCCAGGTCCCGAACATTCTGGATAACAGGTCCCATACCTGCACTAATAAAGAACATGTGGATTGATACAGGGTAGTCCAACCTGATGATTGTGGGGCAAATATAGCAGTCCAATAGATTATTCTGCACTCTTCTACACAAGAATAGTGACAGGCGCCAACTTCTCATTTTTGGACGCGCCATCAGTTTTTGGACGCCAGCACAAATTCATTGGTGAAAATGCGCCGACGTCCAAAAAAGGGAAGCCGGCATCTGATCGTTTTTAACGCTGGTGAATTTTCACCAGCAAATTTGAGTGATTCGTGAATTTATTCGTCGGCTTCGAAACACGGGAATTTGCAGCAAATTCGCTCTTGACGAATAAGTTCGCCCATCACTACAAAAGAAACATTAGATCCAAAACACATGTACCTTACCTTGTGGTCATGATCAGGGCTAGGGTGGAGGTCAGGATGTAGCGCTCAGGGTGGGGAGCAGGTCTGGGTTTCACAAGAGCTGAGGCCCACCAGGTTATTCCTAGTGTCCCGACGGCTCAGTCTGAACTTGTCGCTGACTGCCCTGACTTCTGCCTGTATTTTGGCTATTTCAGCTATTTCTGCCTGTCTGAGCTACAGCTTCCTCCTTGGTCATAACTTCCACCTGGTCCCTGACACCAGATAAATCAGCAACGGAATGATGACCTTAGCCACATTGTTAACACACATCCCTAGAACGCAAAGGTGCAAAAGTTTCTGGAAACCTCAAGGTGAACCCGTGCTATTTGAATAACTTATCATATCTTAATAACTCCATCAACTGTATAACCTAACACAACCTGATGGCTTGTGGCCATTCCAATCAGTTCTCATTTGCATTCTGAAACATAGAAATGTATAGAGTGATATCAGAGGAAAATTATTTTGTATTTCATAGAGTTTAGTTTTGGTAAGATTTGCATTTATAATCTTCCAGTCTATTTGTTTCTGTCACTATTCAAGTGGAACAACTTTGTCTTGGGTTGAGACAAGGTGAAAAACTCATTATACCACAATGATGCTGCTTTTAATGCTAAACACGAGAAGCAGAGAATACAAAATGTGATATACATGCTGAAATCAGTGTTTTCTGTGAGTGTGCCTATCTATCTGTCTATCTATCAACCTATCTATCTATCTATCTATCTGTCTATCTATCAACCTATCTATCTATCTATCTATCTATCTATCTATCTATCTATCTATCCATTCATCATCCATCCATTATCTATCTATCTATCTATCTATCTATCTATCTATCTATCATATATCCATCCATCCATCATCTATCCATCATCTATCTATCCATCCATCATCTATCCATCCATCCATCAATCATCTATCTATCCATCCATCATCTATCATCCATCCATCATCTATCCATCCATCCATCAATCATCTATCTATCCATCCATCATCTATCTATCCATCCATCATCTATCCATCCATCCATCAATCATCTATCTATCCATCCATCATCTATCATCCATCCATCATCTATCCATCCACCAATTATCTATCTATCTATCTATCTATCTATCTATCTATCTATCTATCTATCTATCTATCTATCTATGCATCCATCCATCATCTATCTATCTACCTACCTATCTATCTATCTATCTATCCATCCATCATCCATCCATTATCTATATATCTATCTATCTTCCTATCCATCGATCATATATCCATCCATCCATCCATCATCTATCCATCCATCCATCATCTATCCATCCACCAATTATCTATCCATCTATCTTCATATCTATCTATCTATCTATCTATCCATTTATCTATCTATCTATCTATCTATCTATCTATCTATCTATGCATCCATCCATCATCTATCTACCTATCTATCTATCCATCCATCATCCATCCATTATCTATCTATCCATCCATCATCTATCCATCCACCAATTATCTATCCATCTATCTTCATATCTATCTATCTATCTATCTATCTATCTATCTATCTATCTATCCATTTATCTATCTATCTATCTATCTATCTATCTATCTATCTATCTATCTATCTATCTATGCATCCATCCATTATCTATCTATCTATCTATCTATAGTCTATCTATCTATCTATCTATCTATCTATCTATCTATCTATCCATTCTGTTAGATACCAAAAGTTAACTTAAAGCTGAACCACCCCTTTAACAGCACTAAAGCCTTTGAACCTGAAATAGAAATTATGGTGCTGGTCTTCATTTATGCCAATTTATGCATGGCAATTAATTCCTCAAGTCACACTCACTTTGGGGCATATAAAATGAAAAACAGTACATGGAGCGAAGTCAAATTGTGACTAATCATCGACATAAACTCTGCAAAATTATGCAGAGGCTTCCCAATCATGAGTCAGGAGCATCCCCCTCACAGTCTATTCATGTCTCTCATATATGAATATTTATTTTATAAATTTAACTCGAAAGAATAGGGCATTCCAACCCTCATTTGCACACACTGAAGTCAGAAGCATACAGTATGTGCAGTTATTGGACCTGTTATACAGAATGCTCTTGACCTGGGTTTTTTTGGATAAGGGGTCTTTCTGTAATTTGGATCTTTATAACTTAAGTCTATTAAAAATTATTTAAACTTTAAGTTTTAAGTTATAAAATGTTAATATGTGGAAAATTTTAAAAGTTTTTTTTTAACTATAAAACTTACTTTTAGAGGAAAAAAAACCTAAAATTTTTCAAGATTTATTATACCCCGATGCTGCAAAAAGCCCAAATTTTAAAATCCGCTATCTCATATCTGTCAAGGTCTTGTATAGGTCAATGGGAGAGGCTTTATTGCCAGATTATATTGAGTTTTTCGATTATCCGATTAAATTGAGTTTTTTAAATTAATAAATAATCTAAAATCAGGTATGGGAGTTTGGTTGTGAGATAAATTTGGATTTTAATAAAAAAAAAAAACCTAAATAAATCCAATAGGCTGGTTTTGCTTCCAGTAAGGATTAATTATATCTTAGTTGGGATCAAGTACAAAGTACTGTTTTATTATTACACAGAAAAAAGAAATTATTTTTTTAAAATGTAAATTATTTATTTAAAATGGAGTTTATGGGATATGGCTGTGCCATAATTTGAAGCTTTCTGGATAACGGGTTTCCGGATAACAGATGCCATAACCTGTACTGAACATGAATAAAAGTATGTCTATCTGTGAGTTTCATTAGGGTTCAAATGTAACCCAATCAAATTGAGATTCTGTTCTAAGCTGCATTCAAACCAATTACTATTTCATTCTCACCCACTATATCATGTTCGCTGTCCATCATGCCCTGCAGGAGACCCATCAAGTGGACCAAGAGGCTATTGTATTGAAAGGTGCCCTAATGTAAAAATTCAACGGCTACCTCTAAATTGGAGTTTCTTTTTAACTACCATATATTTGCCAGGTTAATGATTCAGCATTTGTGGGATCTCTGCTATCTGTAAATAACAGTGCGACATCAAAAATTCTCAAAAGTAGCCAAGATCATTGACTGCCTCGGCCAAGTAGCACAGTGATAAAATATTCAATGATTCTAACAGAATTGCTTAGCTTGCTTGTATAAAAGAGAGAAGATGCAGACAACTTATTTGCATTGGAAACAGCGTTCCTTCTGTCAGCGGCATTGATAGATAAATGGATGCTGGGCAAAAGGATGGATCCTGGGTAACAAGATGCACGCTGGGAAAGAGAAGAGAAGCTGGGCAAGAGGAGTAATGCTGGGCAAGAGGATGGATGCCTTGCAACAGGATAGATGCTGGGCAAGAGGACGGATGATGGCCAAGAGAACTGACGCTGGGCAACTGGAGGGATGCTGGGCAAGAGGATGGATGCTGGGCAAGATGACCAATGCTGGGCAAGAGGATGGATGCTAGGCAAGGGGATGGATGCTAGGCAAGAGTACGGATGATGGCCAAGAGAACTGATGCTGGGCAACAGGAGGAATGCTGGGCAAGAGGTTGGATGCTAGGCAAGAGTATGGATGATGGCAAAGAGAACTGATGCTGGGCAACAGGAGGAATGCTGGGCAAGAGGTTGGATGCTGGGCAAGAGGACGGATGCTGGGCAAGAGGACAGATGCTGGGCAACAGGAGGAATGCTGGGCAAGAGGTTGGATCCTGGGCAAGAGGACAGATGCTGGGCAAAAGTATGGATGCTGGGCAACAGGATGGATGCTGGGCAGATCCGAGTGTTGGTTTTGAAGGCACTCATTTAAACTGAGGCTTGGGGCAAGTTTTGGTGAAAACAGATGCTCCTGTATAATGGAAGTCCACATAGAAGCTACCAAGTAGTTAACAACAGCCTTTATTTGGCACCCCTGGAAATATTTTCATGCTTGTGTTGCTCCCAGACTCCCTAAAATTTAATTGTGGCTCACAGTAACAAAGGTTAGGAGATCTGGATTTCCTCCTGGTTTATAGTTTTCTCCCTCTTTATAAAAACATACCGGCAGGTTCATTGACTCCTGATGGACAGTGGAGGAACTACTAGGGGGGCAGGGGGTGCGAGCGGTCCAGGGTCCACACCCTCTCAGGGCCCTCCAGCAGCTTGTGCGCCACTGAAATACGGGTGGAAAATCACATACAGAGGGGGGCGGGGGGCCCGACTGCACATCCTGCACCAGAACGTGCCCCTCTAGTTATGTTACTGCTGATGGAATTTACCCTAGTGTGTGTAAATGTGATAGGGACTTATGATGAGCTAATTTTTTCGCCAGGCATGGATTCGCCACAAAATTCAGAATTTCACCATCTGGGAATTTTACGTGAACCTGTCTCGAAAATTTAGCTAGACAAAAAAAAAAGAAAAAAATTCCCACTGATTTAAATGCATTTGGACAAAATGCGTCGAAGACAAAAAATTAGCCAAGAGAAAAAAGTCAACACAAGAAAAAATGCCCATTGACTTTAATGCATTTGGAGTAAGAAAGAAAAGTTGTTGTCGCACACCAAAAAGAATTTGTTGCCTATTGACAAATGTGTTCCCTGAATTTTTCAGCTTCACTCATTCCTAATAGGGACCTTAGCTTTCAAGCTCCAACTGGTCCACAAAAATCATGGTTAGTGATGAGCAAAACTGCCCTGTTTGCTGAAAAAATTGAAGAAAGTTTTGTGAAATCATGACATTTCACCAAATGCACTGGAGTCAATGGTAGGGTTGCCACCTGTCCGTTTTTTGACCTGGACAGTCTTGTTTTTGAGAAAGAAAACTGGGCAGGACTACTTTAGTTTGACATGACGATTGACCAATTGGCAATCATCATAACTGCGCCCCAGTTACATCACTTCCCAACAACCCGTCCAGCTTTCGGGATGGGGAAAGTTGGCAACCCTATACATTCTTGGGCTTTTTTCTCCTGCCAAATGCATCAACAAGCATTTCTCTCATATAGTTTTCTGCACTAAAAAAATAATTTTTCCCAGCAAAACAAATCCCATCTGTAGTCTGAGACATAGGATGTAGTCAATCCAGTTTCTTCAGTTTAGAACTCGAGGTCATGAAACTCAATTCAAGAAAACCAAACACTAAATATCTCCAATTTAGGACAATATTCAGTCTCAGTATGCGGCCTAAGTTCCTAGTAAAAAGCACATGATCTAAATTAAAGTATTTCAAAGGCTAATAAGAATGTATTACAGTAATGGTCAATAGAGAGTCTCTGAGCAAATGCTGAAGACTCCATTATCTTAAAGGGATACTGTCATGGGAAAACATGTTTTTTTCAGTTAATAGTGCTGCTCCAGTAGACTTTTGCACTGAAATCCATTTCTCAAAAGATCAAACAGATTTTTTTATATTTAATTTTGAAATCTGACATGGGGCTAGACATATTGTCAATTTCCCAGCTGCCCCTGGTCATGTTAAGATGGAACTACTTTCTAACAGGATGTTATTTCTCCTACTTAAAGTAACTGAATGTGTCCAAGTGGGACATGGGTTTTTACTATTGAGTGCTGTTCTTAGATCTACCAGGCAGATCTTGTGTTGGGGAGTACAAGCTACTGTTTTATTATTACAAAGAAAAAGGATCATTTTTAAAAAAATTGCATTATTTGGATTCTATTGAGTCTATGGGAGATGGCCTTTCTGTAAATCAGAGCTTTCTGGATAATGGGTTTACGGATAATGGATCCCACACCTGTATACAGATTCATTCTCATTGCACAAATTCAAAGGGGATCATGCGCAATACTTATGTTATCTCTGCATATGCTCCGCATTCTGCTGCAAGGATCTGTAAGCAACCCTGGAAACATGTTTTTCTCCGGCCAGAAGCTTACTAAATCAGCCTTCCTCCTTTCACACCGATGTTGAATTATATAAGCGAAGTGTGTTCCATTGCATGAGATCTCCATTAGCAGAAATTAGGCACTTACGAGCTAACTTCTGAAACTTTTCCCATTCATAGATGACACAGCTGGGTAGAAATGAGTCTCTAAAAATACTTCCACACAACCTGCTTGTTTTTTTTTATCCTCTGTCTGCTTATATTATGTTCATTCCATCTGTCAATAGATGTGACTCATGCAATTCGACTTTTCAATTTCACTTGCGCACATAAATTCCTTCCAATTTCCTATGAAACAAACACCTTTAACTATTTGTGCGTGTAGACGCCGCACGTTTCGGAAAGGTTTTCTCGATGCAAATCATCTGCATATACATCTCTTTTTCCCCTCCGAGACCTTAGAGCTTTATAATCCAGGGCTGGCATTTTAACAGACATTAGATCTCGATCACGTTAGCTGGAACAAAATAGAAGGCTTTGTGTGCCACCTGCCAGATTCTCTTCTCTGCTCAGCAAGTCGGCTGCCAATTATTAAAGCAACAAGGAGACATAAAGTAGTTAAATATGAAGGGATCTATAAGATTTCAGGTTGCTGGGAGATTGTGGCCAATGTTAGTATCATTGGATATGGCAAATGAGACTCTGAAAGTGGAATATAAGGAGATGTTATTGGATAAGGAATGTGCAGGTCATAGAAGGCGAGGCAGGCTGAAGGTGTTGACAAGGGTTAAAGTGTAGGGATGAGTACATTTTTTATGCGAACTTTGCTGGTTTGAGAGTGCTGAAAAGTTTTATGAATCTGCTAAAAGATCCCCATTGTAGAAAACGCCTGTCGCGTTTAGCGCAATGAAAAGTTGCCCCCATTGACTTCAATAAAACCACCCACTGGGCCTCATTTATCAACACTGGGCCAATTTGCTCTTGGGCAGTAACCCATAGCAACCAATCATTGATTGGCTGTCTTCAGCCTCCCACAGGTACAACAACGATTGTAATAATTTCATTGGTAGTCTGGGTTACTGGCCATGGATAAATGTCGAACGGTGAAGTAGAAGGAACCCGCACACCCTACCAGCACATAAAGAGTTGGCTGGTGGAGGCTGGTAGAGGCTCGGCCACCTACAAATACAGATCCAATTATGAAATCCAGTGGCGCACAGGACTGCAAGAATACTTCAAGTCTTTATTTTAGCAGTGCAACGTTTCGGGGCACAAAAACCCCTTTGTCAAGCATAAATGTATCCAGTGTGAATAAATGAACCCCCACTGATAATATTTAAGCAAGCGAGAGAGCAGGTGGGGCAATTGGGCGGGGTGGGTGGGACAAGCAGGGAGCAGAGGTGGTCTGGGCCAGCAGGACCCACAAGGGCTGGGGTCCACCGGGTTTTTTCCTGCCATCCCACCGGCCAGTCTGACACTGACCCCCGCCGCATTTGGCACTAGAAAAAATACCATTGAGTCCCATTTTTCTTCATAAATATATTAGGCAAGCAACATGGGGCAGTTTTGCTCATCACTTGTAGGAAGTAAGGGTGGGGGGAGTTGGGAAGGAAGTTGCAACAGTGAGAGATCCAAGGAGGACAAGGTCTAGAGCACATTCCTCCCTGGAAGTGACAGAGTTTCTTGGGGACGGAAGCAGAAAAAAATGTTTCCATCAAACTTATTTTCTGCCTTTTGATTACAGTTTGGGGCAGGAATGTTGGTCAGGGGGTTGGAGGTATATCAGGGGTGCTGTGCCAATTAAGCTAGTTGAGAAACTTGCCTCAGACAGCAGTAATTTAGAAACTTGCCTCAGACAGCAGCGCCCCACAAGTTACCAGGGGCAGCAAAAAGCCACTCCTTGCAACTTTAAAGTTCTAACCAGAAATGTTGGCCTTCTAGCGAAGTTGGCCCCCCTGACCCGCTCTGGTGCTGAAAAGTAAGCAGGCAGGGGGGGAGGCGGCAGCAGGAAAGCTGCCTCAGGGCAGCAAAGTGGTCAGGATTGCCCCTGAGTTGTGTCCCCTAGAATTAAAGCACACGGGTGCTGGTGGTATTCAATTGTCTCCTGAGGTACAGGGTTGCAGGAGATGACTGATCTTTATGGTTACGGATACCACCTAATGCATCAGCAATGGGAGGTAGTGCAGTTGTTTTGGTTGGCAAGCATTCTAAGAAAGGAGTCATGTTATTCAAAATGGTCTCAATACTACAAGCTAATCAATTTTACACATATGTGGTCATTCTGTTGTCTATTGTACACTGTGTCCCATTATATCCAAACCTGGTGGTTTCTGCTGTGGTAGGTCATTGCCATGGACAAGTCTCATTTAGTGCATTGATGTCAACAACTATAGCCGACTAAGGAGAAAGTTGAAAATTATTTATAGTTTCTGATATAAGCAAAAAGCATGATCGGCACAAGCCCTAACCATTGAGCTCACTTTAAAGTGAGACAAGACAATTCAGAATCAACCTTTAAATTCTTCTATCCTCCCTTGAAGATTTTCCTTTTCTATACATACCCAATATCTGCGAAGGCAAAAGCATTTTTTAAAATATAAAAACAAACATTCCGCTGATAATTGTGCTTTAATATCATTTCACTTCATCCTTTGCTGGCTGCAATGTAAACGCTGGGTTGTTTTTATAAAAAAAGATTTTAAAAACAATCAGCACTGGTAATTAAGCTCAATCGACTCTTGTATATGCTGTAGTTAAATCTAGGAGTCCAGAGGAGAGCATATTATGTTGCCATTATAATAATAGAAGTAAAATGATATTATAATAATAATAATGATGATGATGATGGATTACTGTAATTCAGTTAAACTGTTATTACTCCTGTGATTACCTGGGTTTGATTTAATCGGTTCTCAGTTCCATACATGAGTAACTAGAATAAGCTCCGTGGGGCTCTTCTAAAGCTTGCCTTAATGTGTGCAGATAAGCAAGAGTATAATGAATAAGGCATTGTAGCACATGGTTAAAACCAAGAGCAGCATTATGTACTGATAAAAATAAAAAATTCTCTTCTACCTGAGTAGATTATTTTACCCATTGACTGGGAAGCTTAAACAATACCAGGATTTGCAGGAGGCACCTAATCTAGTGAACCTTACCAATATTTACAACTGAAACACCCTGTATATCTGTTCAACGGGGTTAGCACAAGAGAACAACTTGATATTTCGACTATGTAAAGGGAGAATTATCTCAAAGAAAGCTAATGTCCCAATGGTATTCTCTCCTTAACAATAAGGATCAAAACACTTCTCCTCACTTGTACATGAAAAAGTGGGAAGAAGCGTTGACCCATCCTATAGAACTGGTAACATGGCATAACATTTGGGAAAATGCAACTAAAACACCCATTTGTTCTCTAAAAGAGAACATTTACAATGGTCCTGATGGGCTGGTATCACACTCCCTCCTTTTTACATCAGCTGTTTCCACAAACAACACCCCCAAACTACTGGGGGATGCAACACTGAAGGGACATTGCTACACATATTCTGGGCTTGTCAAGTTATCAAAACATACTGGACCATAGCAAGATGTTGGTTACATAGGGTCCTGTTATCTGAACTCCAACCAAACCCCCCCTGACATTCATACTAATCCCCAAGCTCAAAAACCCAATTCGGAAACTGGCAAATGCCTTAATACTTTCTAGAAGAATGAAATACCTAATGGCACTTAGAAATGACACAGTGGACCTTTTCTACAGAATATGGACCAAGTAATCAGGACCAACCATCCAGGATGTCTAGGGGGACTACCAAGACTACCATTGACCATGTGAACTTTTTGCTCTTTTTAGCATTGGGAGACGCATAAAGGGATTGAGTGGGACAACTAAGTGTAGAAGCATCAGTTATTGACCCACAAGCTCTCACTATTATATACAATTCTATCGGGAATTTGCCCCAAAAACATTACTGTTTTTTTTTCTTTTTTTTCATTTATAGTTTCATCTGTGGCTGGCTTTTCCTTCGTTACTTTTTGGGTAGTGGAGCTTGGGTATAACTATAGCTTGGTTATAACTATAACAATGCTTTGTTTTTGATAATGTGTAACTCCTGATTATTTGTATACCTTTTGGTAAAACAGAAATTTGCATAATGGCTCAAGGACATTCAATTTAAAGGGCAAGGAAAGTGTAAAATAGAATAAGGCTAGAATTGCTGTATTTTGAATACTAAACATAAACATGAACTTACTGCACCACAAGCCTAATCAAACAAATGATTTATGCTTTCAAAGTTGGCCACAGGGGGCTGTCATCTTGTAACTTTGTTATACATCTTTGCAAGACCAAGACTGTGCACATGCTCAGTGTGATCTGGGATCGTCATAAATCATAAATCAAAACAGGGACACAAACAAAGCCGCTGGAGCTCTGCATGGCTGGGAATTAAGACAAGGGCTCCCCCTGCTGTTCATAAGTATGATTGTTTCCCTGCTAGAAGTTAGGGACCATCTGACAATTCCTATCCACAGCACTAAATGAAGGGAGAATTTCATTGCATACAGTCAGGTTTCTTATAAAAACAGTACACATTTTAAAATTAAAGTATATTGGAGATAGATTTCTTTTTCATTAAAGAAAGTAAAAATGGGATTTTATTTCTTTGCCTTTCCTTGCCCTTTAAGACATGTTAAAACCTTAATACATAAATGGGGTGAATTATTTTTTACAATACCCAAACATCAATGTCAGGTGCCACAAGTGACATCACTAACTAACCACCACTTATAGTGATGACAGCACAGTAATTTATAAGGATATGTAGACTACAGTTTATTTTTGAAAAAGATATTTCATTATTCATCCTAATAATTCATCATCATTAATGATTCTTACTCTACCCTAAACTAATTTGGATCGCACCTTGCAATTGTCCATAACTGTGGGTATCTATGATTGCATCTGAGCATTGCAGCAGAGACTGGTTATTAGAATGGGATATTTTTTTTTTTCCTTTCATTTCCACCAAAAGCCCAGATCTCCATTGTAATTTTTAATTAAACCTTACATCTTCACACAGGACGACTGTTAATAAAACAATTTATTCCAAGCACCGTGATGCACTTATTTCATGTTAATCAAAGTTAATATTTCCTTTAAACCATGGGTGTTCAATTGCATAATAATGTTCTTTTTCGCCCCTTATTACCGAGCACTGAAATGCTATCAAGACTAATTTGGTTTCAATTTATTTTTTTGGAAATTATTCTTCCCACTTCTTGAATGATGTTATTGTTATGCAGGAGAAAAAAAAAGCCTACAGACAGATCTCAAAAACATAATTAACTTCTAATTATATTGTATGATATCACAATGGAATTGGCTAACTGCAATGGGTTGTGGAAATATTCTAAGAAGTAGGGATTCATCGTGAAGATAGGGAAAACGTTTATTTTATAGAATAATTATAGAGAATATCTCTCCTTATCCTCAGAGGAATGTTTATATATTTTACTAAGAGAAGTGTTTTTTTTAGTAATGTGGATTAAATTTCACTCAAAAACACACAAAAATTATATATACAAATTATATAATATGGCTGTGTGCCTTAACTCTTGTGGGTTTCCATCTTTTCCAATAGGGGAAAAGGGGGCAGGGGGTACAGATGACATCAGGGGTGGGCCAGTGTTGTCAGGGGGCAGGGCCTAGTACACCATGGGTAGGACTGATGACGTGTTGATCAGCAATTGGCTGTTCAACATGTCATTAACGTCAATGTCCTGTCTGGATTTCCTAATTTTCTCCCGGATAGCCCTTCCAAAAACTGGGCTGTCCAGGTGAAATTCAGATAGGTGGCAACCGTAGTAAGAACTAAATTACATTGTGTGAAAGGATGAGGAACCACAGGTTCTCAATTAAAAGAGCCATCAAAACTGGTAAAACTGATTAACCCCTACCACAGCATTTGTTTAAAGCAAAGATAAAGATTATCAACTTGGATTAGGACATTAGATACTGCCCCCCCCCCATTTCAGGGGATTCAATTAGTATTGTTCTTTTACACTATTTTGGATTCTAGATAATGTGTTTTTCTTTTCTGGGTATAGTTACATCCCTGCAAATATATGTACCAGCTTTTAAAGGAAAACTATACCCCCAAAATGAATACTTGAGCAACAGATAATTTATATCATAGTACGTGAAATATTAATTAATCTTACCAAACTGGAATATATTTTTAACTAAATATTGGCCTTTTACATCTCTTGCCTTGTGATGGTCTGTGTGCTGCCTCAGAGATCACCGGACCAGAAATATTTCAACTCCGACTGTAACAGGAAGAAGTGTTGAAGCAAAAGACACAACTCTGTCTGTTAATTGGCTCATGTGACCTAACTTTATAGTTTGTTTGGTATGTTTGTGTGCACCGTTGGATCCTAGGATCCCAGGAGGCTGTCCTAATTTTTAAAATGGCTATTTTCTATTTAGGATGACCCAATGGCACATGCTACTAAAAAAGTATATTATTATGAAAATGGTTTATTTACATGAAGCAGGGTCTTACATATGAGTTGTTTTATGCAAATTCTTTTTATGGAGACCTACATTGTTCAGGGGGTATAGTTTTCCTTTAATTATTGATGAGAGTTATGCAATAAATGTTTGATGATATATAAACAAATTAGAGTCCTGCGCAGAACCAAATTCTTAGACCTGGACCAGACCCGAACCCGCAGCCCATGACCCGAACGGCAACCTACATATTTACCTACTTTAATCTGCTACTGACCCAGAACAGCAGCTGCCTTATCCTCAACCCGACCCACTACCCGCCAACCACTATCAAACAGGAAGTGATGTTGCTGCAAACCAGAAGTTACATCATCAAAAGGGAGGGGACAGAAAAAATATAGACAAAATAATATATGATAAGACATTTACATTAGACCTGCAACCCACAGACCCCCGACCTGCAGACCCGCATCTATAGCCACACCTGAAAATCCAACCATCTTTTCGCAGGGCGTGTGCTTTTTTTGTGGGTAACCCGTGGGTACCCGACCCGCTGCAAGACTCTAACACAAATGATCACCAAGATGGTCATATTAATTTTCTCTAATTGGGGTTATACTAGAGCTTATGTAGTGGTAGCTCTAGGTTGAGTAGAGTAGCCTGGTGTCACAGCACACTTAATGGTGGGCACTAGAAGTGAAAATCCAAACGAAATCCAAAGATTTTTAGCACAACTGTGTCCAAGTGGTGTCAATGTGCAAGCTCAGTTGCACGCATTAACACATAGCCCACAACTGCTGGAAACCACTGGAATTATGTGGCAAAATGCTGAATTGTGAGTAAAAACATGGCTAAACTGCACTTTATCCACCCTTCAAGTCTGAAATGCCATATACAAGCAGAATCCTATTGACCAGGTAACTGTTCAATAATTCAAAAAGAACAAAAAAATTGAATACTACTACTACTACTAGTTTTTCATTTTAAATGGAGCATTCCACATAATAATAAAAGTGATAAAAGGGAAATCACTGCCCCCCCTTCTTCATGGTTCTATAGTGACAAATGCCCACATCGTTTCTCTCCTGCTTGCCCAAAGCACTCCGAATGTCTTGAGCTGCCTTTTGTGGACATGTCCCTTTAAATAAAAAACTTTGTAAGCCAGTAATAATTTCATTTTATTTTTCAGTTCTTTGTTGGCCTTACTTACATTCTGCCAGCAGATGACTGAAACATCAGGGTAGCCAAGTCAACCCAGGATTTAGTTTACTTCTCAAACATAAAAACTCTTCTGCTCGAGAGAAAGGCTTTAACTCAGTTTCTAGATGATTCACAAAGCAAATTTAGTTTGCAGGTGGCTTCATTTATGGCTTTCGGCTCGGTAACATGCTCCACATGAAGTATGGATCTGTCAGAAGTGGAGAGACATTTCTGAAAGGTGCTGTCCATGGTACATTATGTGATAAGTGAAAATGCATTTTAGCAAGTCTGCTTTAATAGACTTTCTTTTCTTTTATCTCTCTTTTATTAGGTTACATTGATTTCCCACCCCTCAACTTTAAAAGGGAAGCAAACTTTGTGAATATGTTTCTTGTGTGATTACTGTTGAGTTTCCTTATTCCTTTGTTTAACATTAGAAAGTTTATGAAAACAATAGGGGCCATTTACTGTTCCCTATGGACCTAGAGCAATAGGGGTGCAAACGTGCTCATCTAGTAAGAACTTACACCTGGGGAGTGCTACATTCTGCTCTTCATACCCAGCTTCAGGAGGCACTGGAAACCCCTGTTGAGGTGGTAAGGACTGCAGGTGGCACGCACCTACTACTTGCTACGCCCTAACCTGAAAAATAATGAACCCACTTCCTACAACTACCTGCCTATCTAGCTTAACATTCATGATTTGGCATTGCACAAGTTTTGACCAAATCAAACAAAGGGGCAGTTTCACTAAAGGGCGAAGTAGTGCCTTTTCGCCAGCTTTAGCATCCGCAGGGACATCCACAATTCACTAACCAATTCGCTAGTGAAAGTGACCGTCGCTAGCTTTCGTTCGCACTCTATTGCCAGGTGACTTTTTGCTTTGGCGAACGATAGTTACTCGCAAAATTCACTAAAGTGAGGATTTTACTGAATGTTACCTGATTCGCCACAGTTGACGTTGCCATCTCAAACCAGGCGAAGTGGTAAAAAAAAAAGCTAGATCCTCCTCTATCTGATGTAACTAGCATTATATGCTCTCTTCCGAAAATGCATTAAAGTTCAGAAAATGCTGGTGACTATTCTTTTTTTCAGCGTGATTGGCTGAGTCCTGACTTAAACTTTTTTTGGGTAACTGGTGTTCCCCATACATTTTAAAACTTATGGAACATTAATTTTACAGTAGGCTCATGTGTAGTGCATTATATTAACTCTCTTAAAGGGCACCAATCACTGCAAAAATCAAACACATATTAACAACTGCAGTTTTTTAAAAATCCCATACTTTGTAAAATGGGTTCTCTCTCAGAGGGAGTCCATACTGTGACTACAACATGCAAATGAGTTCACGAGCATGCTCAGATTGTAGCACTGCCCTGAGTTTTCTACCCAGAATGCCTAGCTTTAGTAAACTCTAGAAGTATCATGAGAAGGGCACACACCAACTTCCACAAGGTGGCAGCACTAACACACAAGTTTGGCAGATTTCAAAATAGCTTAGAAGGTTTATTAGGCAAGCAAGAAATTTCAACTGAGCATGTGCGAGATTTCAGAGCTACAGTTGGCTGTGAAGATATAGGTAGGAGGAGTCAGTGAAATCAAAGATGGCTGCCTCAGCTAGAACTGCAGTGGAGATAGGGGAGATTTTGTCAGAAGGTATAGTGAGCTGATCATTTACATTATACAAACAATTCTAACTGTTTTAAAAATCGGATTTCTTGAACTTTCACATAGTGTATTTACTTAGTAATTGATTTTAGTTATGATTGGTGCCCTTTAACATCAAGCATTTGCTTCAACATTTATAATCCATTTATTACATTTCCCACCCTATGCAAATTGACCTAAGAGCATCATTAGCAAATCTTTGGTAGGCACAAATGAATGCTAGTGTATCTTCGATATGAAATGCTCGCACAGCCGAAGTAACACTAGCGAAAATTAGCCAGCATTCGCAGTATAGTAAATTAGCATATTCATATGGCATTGCACCTGCCGAGGTGGTGCAAGGAGTGCTAAGCTGATGCTGGTGAATATTCGCCTGTTAGTGAATCTGCCCTAAAATGTAGGGGACCATTACCTTAGCAGGTCAATATATACTGACATACAGTACTGACAATGTCTGTTTGAGATACTGGACTCCCCATCAGACCAATAAGATTGCATGATTTAATAGTTTTAGAACACTTGATGCCTATTATGGCAAAGTACAAGCATGTACCTAAGGGTTTTCAATCTGAACAATGAGATCAGGCCATTCTATAGCAGTGGATGGACTACTCAACAGGGTAGAGTAGAAAAGCAGAAACATATAGCTGAGTTTTCAAGGGTACTTGTGTGGTCCATTGTGCTTGTGTTTACCAGCAAACAGTTTTCCAAGGCAGTAGTAGGTAGAAACCCACCTACCTGTCAGACCAATGACCATGAGATTTCACCTTTCAATAATATTGTTCAGCTGGGACGTGTAGCAAAAGAAAGAAACATATACCTGGGGGGTTTAAAAGATGTTGAACTTAGGCATGTGGTCTATTTGCCAAAATTCATTGTTTCCCCAAGCAACGCTGAGTACAAGGACACCTATGTATCAGACCAATGACATTGGCAGCAATCCATGGCATTGGAGAACTACTTCTTAGCCAAGTACATCAGTGTCTAAATACAATAAATTCTCTTGCTCCTTATGTTTAATATATATGATGGCATGGATGCATTTGATAACCTTTGTCACCATTTCTACCTTGTACCTAGAACCAGTTTGAATCATGAGCTAGCTATTCCTCCTGCGATAAACATTCAAACAAAGAAGTAATATTGTCCCAAAACCTGTGCACCACAGGAACCAATGAGCATGAGCCCAAGAACTCAAGGGAAAGACATGAAATAAAAATGTTATTATTATCTATTTACTCATTATTTATACTTTAAGTGGCTGGAACTTACCTGACTGATATTATTAAAACAAATCTGAAAAGCAGAGCTTAAAATACTAGTGTTTGAGGGAGTATTTATAACAATAGTATTAATATGCTGCCTATGTTTAAAGGAAAGGTGCCAAGAAACAGATCGGGATAAATTAACAGATCAGTAGGGGAAGGGGTGCCCTGGAAAGCGATTGGAAAGGTAAGGTTTAGTACAGTTCTTCTTTTTTTCCAATTTATATTTTATTATCATAGTCTTTCCTCTTTCCCACCGCTCCTGGATTCATATGCCGTGTTCCAGACTGATTTCACATCTAGAGCCAGATTCAATTCAGTGAACACTGAAGCTGGCCCACACTCCCATTTGCTTTTCTTTCCCTCCCCTCCTTGTAGTTTTATTCTCTTCTCTCTTCTCACAGTCTTGATTCCTAGTCTTGCTCATTGAACATGTCATTTCCCTCAATATGCCATCCTTATCCCTTCTAGTAGTGGGAAATTATAATGACAGTATAGCCCTTTTTCAACATGAGTTCAATGACTAGGACTGAAACATACTTTTTGACTATTGTTTAAACTTATAAATATTTAATAATTTAATAATATAATTGTTGCATTTAGCAAACAACGTGCATCCACTTTGACACTTCGTGTTATGTTTCCTGATTCGGCCAAGTCATTGTTTTCATAGTAGATATTATCCATCCATGGCTGTATAATGAACAGCTCCGTAACTCAAAGCTTAGCAAAGGCTGCAATCTAGGGTTTGTTTATACAGAGCCCTTTAATTAAGTTACCCTGTTTACATGGGGAAGGGGTCTTTTGGGAAAAACTAAATAATGCTCTACTAGTACTTAATACTGAAAAACAAAAACAATATGAAATTGTTGAATTAAAAGAATAGGCAGATTACAGTTTCAGCACAAGCAGTATTTATTATGATCATGTTTAGATGTATACAGAAAATAGTTGTATAATGCCCTTTTAACAAATGCTGGGGGTCATTCTCAGTGCAGATGAAAACATTTCATTGGGGATGATTGGGGGTAGTGAGACAACATGAGCTAGAAGGTATATATCCATAGAGCAGTTCCCTTTGGAAATACTGACATTTCAAGGCTATACTCTTTAACAGATATTGCGTATACACTATGGTCTGTCCTTTGATTGATGATTTTTTTTATAATTGAATAATTGAACAGTACACAGGCTGTCATATTATTGCCTTGATCTTAGAACCTCCAATAGTCCAGACCAACTTACTCAAGAGTTTGTCCATAATATTTGCCACCAGAAAAGAACCACCAAATTAAATACAGATGGAGCACCTTGTTCCCCTATTTTTTTAAGTTAGCTGCTAGAATCCTACAGACTTTATGAGTAAAAAAAAAAATCAAGATTTACCCTTTTCTATATATCATATCTCCAGGATTCTCATTCAAACTAACTTCTAGGGCAATGATCCCCAAACCCAACATGTTGCTCACGACCCCTTGGATTTTGCTCCCAGTGGCCCCAAAGCAGGTGCTTATTTTTGAATTCCAGGTTTTGGTTGCATAAAAACCAGGTGTTATGCCAAAAGAGTCTCCTGTGGGCTGTCAGTCCACATAGGGGTTGCCAAATGGCTAATCACACCACTTATTTGGCACCAACTAGCAACATATTTCATGTTTGCATTGCTCCTCAACTCTTTTTCCTCTGAATGTGGCTCAGGGTTATAAAAGGTTGGGGACCCTTGCTCTAGTGTAGAGATACCCAACCAGTAGCTCGTGAGCAACATGTTGATCTCCAACCCCTTGGATGTTGCTCCCAATGACCTCAAAACTGGTCCTTATATTTGAATTCCAGACTTGGAGGAAAGTTTTGGTTGTATAAAAATCAGGTACACTGCCAAACAGAGCCTCAACAATTGACAATCCACATAGGGGCTACCAAATGGTCAATCGCAGCACTTATTTGGCACCCCAAGAACATTTTTCATGCTTGCGTTGGTCCTCAACTCCTTTTACCTCTGAATGTTGCTCACGGGTTCAAAAGGTTGGGGATCCCTGCTCTAGTGAATTCATATACATACAGTATATATATATATATATATATATATATATATAGCTCCATCGATGAGTCGGCACTCACAACACCTTGTGTATATGTGCCTGGGTGCAGTGTCCATAAATTAGCATTTCCATCCAAGTAGTAAGGTCCGCACTCTCAGGTCTTAAAATAAATCAAAAATGTATTTATTGTTTGTAAGACTAAAGTTTCGGCCTCCTCCGAGGCCTTTCTCAAAGTACAAAATGGCACAATATGAATGCATTAAATACCTTAGATGGCAGGAAAACGTTAATTGGCTGACTTAACACATACATCATCAAAATGCGTCAATTGGTAAAACTACACACATATAGAATACATAAATACAACTGAAAAAGTACCTGTTAAAAACTATATAAAGAGTGCTAATATTTTTACAACCATCCTTTCAAAAAAACACACCCTTCGAGAGACAATTTAAAAACAAATATTTTGTAACAGATGCCTAAATCGCTACTTTGTATGTCTTCTGTTAAGAGAAACAGTAATTAGCTGAACTAGGTAGCTTACCATATATATATATATATATATACATATATATGGCTGTGGCATATATGTTATATTGCTAATCTATATCATACAGCAAGGCTCAGACTGGTGGTGCTGGAAGTTTGCAATTGTATGTTGATGGCCTTAAAAACACGGAGGACAAAAGGAAATTGAATAAGAAAATTAAGAAATAGTTTTTCTTCTTCGTGCAAGGTCCTGACAACTCATTCAAACTCCAAAACTGCAACTCTTCATGCCATGGGGCACTAATAACTAGATATTTCACTATAAAGTAAAAACGTCTTCGATTCCATTTATCACTAGCCCCCTCATTGGGTTGGTGTGACCTCAGCGATATCCCTCATTGTACAGTATAATTCATACACATGGACATCTGGGAGGTGAGAGTAGATACAGTACACATCTAGATGAAACAAGGTAGATATACTGTAATAAATATGTCACTTATGGTGCATTGCATAACTTTACAGATATCCATCCCGCATTCTCACTTCCTGCAGAACTTCTAAATTACCTCTGACAATAGTTTGGGAGGGAGGTAATTACTCTAAGGGAACAAGATATCAGCTAAATAGCTATCTATGACTTCAATTTAACAAAGCTCTATTCAATAGTGGGTGTCTACAATTGATTTTCCGCCCACCAGGGCCAGCAATAACAGACTAAATCAATGTGAACCATTGTAAACTCCTACCCTCAATTTATAGCATGCAACAGCTTCACTATAGAAAATTGTCTGCGCAATTCCATGTCTAGCAAAAATAAATAAATTAGGAAGGAATTCCCCGAGCTGTGCATGACAGGACAAAATGTTTTTTGAAGAATTGTATCAGCACATTTCTGCTGATCTTAAAGAAATTCTGATGCATTTTGTTAAAAAATAATGATTTGTCCTGGAGCTACGCTTCTGCATTAATTACATGATAGACGGACTGATGTATGCGAAGAGGGAGGGAGGGAGAGAAAGAGAATGAAAGAGGGTGGGGTGGACAGAAAGATGGGAGAAGGTGGGAGTATTACAAATAGAATTTCTGAAGTTCATTTAAATGTAAAAGAAAAGGAAGTGTTTTTGTTATTCCACTCCATCTTTTTAGACCTGATGAATTAGTGGAATCTGCACTCTTCCATTCATTCTTACAACTGGTGCAGCTCTTCATGCACCTAAATATTCCAGTCTCAAGTATTGAAAGATAATCAGGGGCTTGAGAACATGTTGCTCACCAAACCCTTGGAAGTTGCTCACAGTGGCCTCCAAGCAGGTGTTTTTTTTTATTCCAGGCTTGGAGGCAGGTATTAGTTGCATAAAAACCAGATGTACTGCCAAACAGACCCTCCTGTAGGCTGCCAGTCCACATGGGGATATCAAATAGCCAATTACAGCCCTTGTTTTGCTCCACCCAGCAACATTATTCATGCTTGTCTTGCTCCCCAACTATTTTTACATCTGAATGTTGCTTATGAGTAAAAATAAAATTGTGGATCTTTGATCAATGGAGTTGCGCTGTCTTTGAAACAAAGAATATGATCAGTTGATCCAACTGGTCTAAACAAAATGCTTCTGATTAAGTTCTTAAAACCCTAGGAGTATGTCCCACGTTTGTTTGAATTCCCTCACTCAATTAGACCCCATCACATCTTTATGAAGGCAGTTCTATCATGTCAAGTGTGGGTCATAGGATATATCAGACAGGATTTTAGATTAATACTAGCTATGGAGTAGTGCCTTCAGTTGTATCTACCCCACGTTCCCTTAAAGGGCAAGGAAAGGCAAAGAAATAAAATCCCGTTTTTACTTTCTTTAATGAAAAAGAAATCTATCTCCAATATACTTTAATTAAAAAATGTCTACCGTTTTTATAAGAAACCTGACTGTATGCAGTGAAATTCTCCCTTCATTTACTTCTGTGGATATCAATTGTCAGACGGTCCCTAACTTCTGGCAGGGAAACAATCATACTTATGAACAGCAGGGGGAGCCCCTGCCTTACTTACCAGCCATGCAGAACTCAAGCAGCTTTGTTTTTTGATCATTTATGACAATCCCTAAGAAGCCCAGACCACACTGAGCATGTGTATGTAGTCTAGTCTTGCAAAGATGTATAACAAAGTCACAAGATGACAGCCCCCTGTGGCCAACTTTGAAAGCATAAATCATTTGTTTGATTAGGCTTGTGGTGCAGTAAGTTCATGTTTATGTTTAGTATACAGAATACAGCATTTCTACCCTTATTCTATTTTACACTTTCCTTGTCCTTTAAGATTGCTGGCATACCTGCCCCCTTTTCTTTCAGTTGTATTATATAATTCTTTCCTGGCAGCAGCTGTATTTCTAAGAGCAAAATATCCTTCCTCTCATACCTATATGATATAACAACCTTTAACACAATTGCTTTTCCAGCCGAGCTAATAAGAAATACACATCAGCCAGGGAGCATTATAACAATGGGGAGCTCATGTGATAAGGATATGGGATCTGGCCCTAGGAGGTGTCAATCAAGGCAAAGAGCACTTGAGCTGTGATTGGAGATGACACATAATTACTTTCAGAAGAGTACATGAGAAAGGAAGCATAGCATGAGAAGGATTCCATATAGAAGAGCAAGACACATTTTTTTGTTCAATTTAATTTGCCCTTCCAGGCTTAAGGGCGTCACTTAGTTTCCTCTTGTAGCTGTAACAAGATTTTTTTTTACCCACTTCTTGAGATGCTACACTTATCTGTAATTAGTATTTAATGTGCCCTGGAAATCACGTTTAAGAAATCACTTTAAAAGATGGGCAATAACCCGTAGCAACCAGTAACAGATGAGAGCAAAAATTTGATTTGATTTCGGTCCTGAAAATCCAAATTTTTAAATGGAGCCTAAACCTCAACCCATATAATTTTTCTAATAATGTGTTTTGAAAATTTGGAGGATTTATCTTTGCAAGTGAAACCATTGCTTCCTCATTTTTTTATTCTTGCCTTGTCTGCTGCTTTATTACACTTGTAGTATATATAGGTCCTCTATCTGTCTATACTATTTCTGTTTTTACAAAGCCCTGACTAACTTGGTTGCACAACCACTGGGTATTCTCCAGCCCTTCCCAATAATTTGTCCACTCTACTTTACAAGGATCTCATCCCTGAAGGTTTGTCAGACTTAAAAAGTTTTCATTATTCTACTGGAACAGCAGATAGGCTTAAAGGACAAGGAAAGTGTAAAATAGAATAAGGCTAGAATTGCTGAATTTTGTATACTAAACATAAACATGAACTTACTGCACCACAAGCCTAATCATACAAATGATTTATGCTTTCAAAGTTGGCCACAGGGGGCTGTCATCTTGTAACTTTGTTATACATCTTTGTCTGACACTGGCACTGCACATGCTCAGTGTGATCTGCTTGAGTTCTGCATGGCTGGTAAGTAAGGTAGGGGCTCCCCCTGCTGTTCATAAGTGATGATTTCCCTGCCAGAAGCACTAAATGAAGGGGGAATTTCACTGCATACAGTCAGGTTTCTTATAAAAACAGTACACATTTTAAAATTAAAGTATATTGGAGATAGATTTCTTTTTCATTAAAGAAAGTAAAAATGGGATTTTATTTCTTTGCCTTTCCTTGCCCTTTAAACAAAATCGCTGTTTCAAAGTCACCTGGGCTTCTATTATGAAGGTTCCAGAAAGGAATGTTAAAACGTGCACTCCTCTGTGAATGGTACATCATGCCATTTAATAGGAAAACATTTTAAGCATCTCTGGGCATTTAATGTTTTCTTGACTGCCTGGCCTTTCAGCAAACTTTTGTACCTTCTTCTTCGCTCTTTCAGAATGCAAATTGTCATCTGACATTATCGTGCATAGCTTCAAACGATGACTTTTTGGGGAGGCCTTTTCACGGTACCTCTGCGGCGGAATTTGCTAGTACATCTGTGCTTTTCAATCCAAGTCGAGATGTGCCCTGTTCCTATCATGTTTAATAAAGGAAGCGAGCGCCCAGGTACTCCATCACTGCACTCTTTAATAAATCATTCTGTGCTGGGTTGTTGACTCACCTCATAAACCATGTGTTGTAATGCATTCTCACTTGGCTCCCAGATGTACGAAATCAGTCATTCACGAGCATGCCAGAAAATGTGGAGATTGTGATAGGGGGTAGAAATAGCAGTTAATTGCAAGCCCAAGACGTGACAAATGTTAGGGAATGAGGGGGACAGGTTAACTCAGATCCTTTCTTCACTTGTAGAAGGAACAAATAAACCCTGAATAAACCACAAAAGTAGCAAAAAAAATGGCCAGGTTTAATGAAATGAAATGAAATTTACATTATAACTAAAATCAATTACTAAGTAAATACACTATGTGAAAGTTCAAGAAATCTGATTTTTAAAACAGTTAGAATTGTTTGTATAATGTAAATGATCAGCTCACTATACCTTCTGCAAAATCTCCCCTATCTCCACTGCAGTTCTAGCTGAGGCAGCCATCTTGGATTTCACTGACTCCTCCTACCTATATCTTCACAGCCAACTGTAGCTCTGAAATCTCGCACATGCTCAGTTGAAATTCCTTGCTTGCCTAATAAACCTTCTAAGCTATTTTGAAATCTGCCAAACTTCTGTGTTAGTGCTGCCACCTTGTGGAATTTGCTGTGTGTACTTCTCTTGATACTTCTAGAGTTTACTAAAGCTAGGCATTCTGGGTAGAAAACTCAGGGCAGTGCTACAATCTGAGCATGCTCGTGAACTCATTTGCATGTTGTAGTCACAGTATGGACTCCCTCTGAGAGAGAACCCATTTCACAAAGTATGGGATTTTAAAAAAACTGCAGTTTAAAAAAAACAAAAAAAAACAAAAACACTGTTTGTGTAGTTTGATTAAACATGTTTAGGTTGTTCTGGTCAGGTTGTTAATATGTGTTTGATTTTGGCTGTGATTGGTGCCCTTTGAGAGGTTTGGTATTCATGATGTGAATTTTCATAGGTCTCCATGGAGAGATGAAGAGGTCTACATGGGTCCCTATGAACATACCTTCCCAGTACTGCACTCAACATTAGCACAGACCCCTGAGAGCAGGTGATTAGAGCCAGACCCCTGAGAGCAGGTGATTTTAGAATGAGGCACACTTTTGCACCCCTTAGCACTCTATCACTTGTGTCATAGTAAAAGACCCACAGTGGCTTCTGCTCAACAATGACAGCAAATAATGAAACCCTGAGATAAGTTTAGCATGCTTAGGGTATAAACTGAAGAAGTCCATTCTTGGGACAGTGGTTTAAACCCAGAATTTGGTGAATAATATGCAGTATTTTTTACTGCTAACCTAAACCTTTGTAATAATGTTGAGTTTGGATTAGGGATGCACCGAATCCAGGATTCGGCCAGGATTCGGCCTTTATCAGCAGGATTCGGATTCGGCTGAATCCTTCTGCCTGTCCAAACCGAATCCGAATCCTAATTTGCATATGCAAATTAGGGCCAGGGAGCTAAATCACGTGACTTTTTGGCACAAAACAAGGAAGTAAAAAATGTTTTCCCCTTCCCACCCATAATTTGCATATGCAAATTAGGGTTCGGATTCGGTTCGGTATTCAGCCAAATCTTTCGGGAAGGATTCGGGGGTTCGGCCGAATCCAAAATAGTGGATTCGGTGCATCCCTAGTTTGGATGCCTCATTAAGATACTGGGGGGGAGGGGTACAGTTTCTCTGTGCAAGCCATGCTCTTTGCTCTTTCTCATCATGCTGCTTTATATCATATGCTGACCTAGCTCCCATCCTGCAACCAAAAGAGGAGTGGCCTGAGGGGAAGGGGTGATTGTAGTGGATTAGGGACTTTCTCTAAGGTTTCAGCTGCAATTGAGGGATCTTTCCTCCAGTAAATGATGCATACCCTTGAACTTCCATATTGGAATGCCTCATATTCATCCAGACCACACATCCTGATCACCCTAAGGCGACATCCCTCTTGGTGACAGTATGGAAGCCAGAATAAAACCCGGAATATACAGTTTTGGGGATATTAGACATCTGCAAGATGAAAGGAGAAAGATCTAAAGAAGTAAAGACATCAAACATATATTAGCTTAGAGTTTTCTCCTCAAAACACAAATGCCAGAGACAAAGAGTAGAATTGTCTAGGCTCTGTCCTTATATGTCAAACACTGGGTCTAGTAAGTCAAAGCAACCAATAAGAAGATAGCATTCACCTGCCAACTGTTTAAAAGTAATCATCACAAATGTGTGAGTAACTCTTATTACATTGTTGTATGAACAATATGGCCGTCCCTTGGAAATAAGGACAATGCTGCTCACTCCTTTGTTATGTGCAGAGCAAATAACTCATAGTAGACAAAACAATGGAAAATTCCAATGACCTAAACATTATGTTTATCTATCAATATATCGGTCGATCTATATACCACTACAGCATTGTTCACATATTAGATTGTATCTGCATCTGTATCCATCCCTCCCTTGCTATTAATCAACGGCATCGTTAGTCCGGTCTCTCTGGGGGAGCTGGGTTGGGAAGCAATTGAAGGGGTGCTTAAAGGGCAAGGAAAGGCAAAGAAATAAAATCACATTTTTACTTTCTTTAATGAAAAAGAAATCTATCTCCAATATACTTTAATTAAAAAATGTGTACTGTTTTTATAAGAAACCTGACTGTATGCAGTGAAATTCTCCCTTCATTTAGTGCTGCGGATAGGAATTGTCAGACGCTCCCTAACTTCTGGCAGGGAAACAATCATACTTATGAACAGCAGGGGGAACCCCTGCCTTACTTACAGCTATGCAGAACTCAAGCAGCTTTGCTTTTTGATCATTTATGAGGATCCCTAAGCAGCACAGACCACACTGAGCATGTGCAGTGCCAGTGTCAGACAAAGATGTATAACAAAGTTACAAGATGACAGCCCCTTGTGGCCAACTTTGAAAGCATAAATCATTTGTTTGATTAGGCTTGTGGTGCAGTAAGTTCATGTTTATGTTTAGTATACAAAATACACCATTTCTAGCCCTATTCTATATTACACTTTCCTTGTCCTTTAATGCAATTTTGGGTGAGATTAGATTAATGAAACTGGATATACTGATACTGTTATAAGGATATACTTATAGAAGTCATGAGGAGGAATAGTGGAAGTGAGTGTGGGGGGTCACGTCTCAGGTCTCAAAATATATTTCTCTACTTTACTTGCCCCCTATTCTTGTCACCCTTGGGTGTCATCACTTCTGGAATTGTGATGATGTCACTTTTTCCCTATGATGACATTGCCTCTGGTTTTATGGTGGATACTGGGTAGCAGATAGAGTCATTGTGGAACAGATCAGGCAGCAGGTCAGGTGAACAGGGAAATTATTCCTTTCTGACTCCAAAATAGCAATTTGACCAGTCCCTAAATTAACTTTGTATTAACAGCTAACTTCAGCAACCCTGTGTTTTCACACTTGGTAAAAAACAATCCAACCCCCTCTCAAAGTTATCTAAAGTATCAGTACAAATGATTCCGGGAGAGAATTCCACATACTATTAGAACCACATAGGTCACTGCTTAAAGGGCAAGGAAAGGCAAAAAAATAAAATCCCATTTTTACTTTCTTTAATGAAAAAGAAATCTATCTCCAATATACTTTCATTAAAAATCTCTACCGTTTTTATAAGAAACCTGACTGTATGCAGTGAAATTCTCCCTTCATTTACTTCTGTGGATAGGAATTGTCAGACGGTCCCTAACTCCTGTACAGGGAAACAATCATACTTATGAACAGCAGGGGGAGCTCTGCCTTACTTCCCAGCCATGCAGAACTCAAACAGCTTTGTTTGTTTCCCTGTAGAGCAGTCTGTGACTGTGTAGAGATTTGTCTATTATCTATCTATTTTCCTTTCTTTCTTTCTTTCTTTCTTTCTTTCTTTCTTTCTTTCTATCTATCTCTCTATCTCTATCTTGCTCTATCTATCTATCTATCTATCTATCTATCATCTATCTATCTATCTATCTATCTATCTATCTATCATCTATCTATCTATCTTCCTATCTATCGCGAAATGGCCGTGAAATTTCGCCAGTCAATTAACCATTTTCACAAATTTTTCGTGAAAACGTTCGAAATTCACGAATTTATAGTGAAAACGTTTGAATTTCCCGAATTTAGTGCAATAGATAAAATCACTATAAATTCACGAATTTATAGTGAACACGGTAAAATTTCACGAAAACTCGTGGAATTTCCGATTTCGCCATTTTCGAGAATTTTTCACCATTTCGTAAATTTGACGGAAGATTCGCGAGACATTCGGCCCATCACTACTATCTAGCATACCGATCTATGTTTTTATCTCTCTCTCTCTGTTTATCATCTGTCTATGATCTATCTATGATCTATCTCTTATGCATATGATGTGTGTGTGTCACACATCTCTGGCTTCAGTACCTGCTGATTTGCCACGGTCCCTGTCCTGTGATTAGTTTGAAAAAACTCGCTGTACCTGCAGTCATAACAGTCTCGCCGTATGAGACCCCAAGACACAGGACACAAAGTGGATAATGAGAAAGACGTGAGGAGGAGGAGAATCTGGCATTGGCTACAGTTGTGGGACATATTACTGAAGTGAACTGGTGGCATGCCCTCTGCGCTCTCTTACACAGCACGACTCATGAGCAGTGTTGTGGTGGCAAGAAAATATGTCACTTCCAAACAGCTGCCACTTAGCACCTTTTTTATCCCTTGAACTGTGTATTGTGCATCTTCTAATCAATACGCTACTGTTTTGTGCAACCGTAGCCCAACCACACGCTGGACAGTTGCCCTTTCTTTCCTCACGCACATTGGGCTCTATAGAACAATCCTGCCTCAATGCTCCTCTTCACTCCAACTGTCAGCTTCCCCATCAATGGAATGAAGACACACAGTGTGAATGTCTTTATGTGGTTATTCTTATTATTTTCTAAATCTGTTTTGGGGGCTATATCCCCTTTATAAGAATGAGGGTTTTTGTCAATACATTGTACAGTCTGGTGCCATGACAAAAATGCAATTGTATTCGTGATATTTGTGTTGATTGCTGAACATTTTTGTGGGTTTGTCCTCTAGTGCCACCCAGTGGCTTTTTTAATGTATAGCAAGATAGTGGCTCAGGCTGAGGGAAGATTTACTTTATATTTATCTCTATCTCTCTATCTCTCTATCTATCTATCTATCTATCTATCTATCTATCTATCTATCTATCATCTCTCTATCTATCTATCTATCTATCTATCATCTATCTATCTATCTATCTATCTATCTATCTATCTATCTATATCTCTCCCTATCTATCTATTTATCTATATCTATCTATCTATGTATTTATCTGTGTATCTATCTTTCTTTATCTATCTATCCATCCATCCATCCATCCATCCATCCATCCATCCATCCATCCATCCATCTATCTATCATCTCTCTATCTATCTATCTATCTATCTATCTATCTATCTATCTATCTAACTATCTCTCTCTCTCTCTCTCTCTCTCTCTCTCTCTCTATCTATCTATCTATCTGTGTATTTATCTATCTATCTTTCTTGATACATCTATATATCTATCTACAAGCTACTATTTTATTACTATACAGAAAAAAGAAATCTCTATCTATCTATCTATCTATCTATCTATCTATCTATCTATCTATCTATCTATCTATCTATCTATGTCGCTCCCTTTCTCTCTCTCTCTCTCTCTCTAATTTGGATGATTTCATTATAATGGAGTCTCTGGGGTAAATTTATCAAAGAGTGAAGTTCCACCACTAGAGGGAAATTCCTTCGCTCTCCATTCATTTATATGGGAACTTCACCCATTGATAAATAAGCCTTTTAAAATCCCATAGAAATGAATGGAGAGCAGCGGAAATTCCCTTTAGTGGCCCATCACTACACATCAGTTAATAGTGCTGCTCCAGTAGAATTCTGCACTGAAATCAATTTCTCAAAAGAGCAAACAGATTTTTTTATATTCAGTTTCGAAAATCTGACATGGGGCTAGACATATTGTCAATTTCCCAGCTGCCCCTGGTCATGTGACTTGTGCCAGCACTTTAGGAAGGAACTGCTTTCTGGCAAGCTGTTGTTTTTCCTTCTCAATGTACCTGAATAGTACACAGTGGGACATGAGTTTTACTATTGAGTGCTGTTCTTAGATCTACCAGGCAGCTGTTATCTTGTGTTAGGGAGCTGTTATCTGGTTACCTTCCCATTGTTCTGTTGTTATGCTGCTAATGGGGGGGGGGGGAAGGGAGGGGGTGATATCACTCCAATTTGCAGCACAGCAGTAAAGAGTGATTGAAGTTTATCAGAGCACAAGTCACATGACTTGGGGCAGCTGGGAAATTGACAATATGTCTAGCCCCATGTCAGATTTCAAAATGAAATATAAAAAATCTGTTTGCTCTTTTGAGAAATGGATTTCAATGCAGAATTCTTCTGGAACAGCACTATTAACTGATGCACCTTTAAAGAGGTTGTTTTTGTGTTGTTTAGTGCAGAATTCTGCAGTAAATCCATTTTTCAGAAGAGCAAACAGATTTTTTAAAATTTTGAAATCTGAAATGGGGCTAGACATATTGTCAGTTTCCCAGCTGCCCCCAGTTATGTGACTTGTGCTCTGATAAACTTTAATCACTCTTTACTGCTGTACTGCAAGTTGGACTGATAAGACCCTCCCTTTCCTCCCCAGCAGCCCATGAGCAGCCTTTCAGCAGAACAGATAGCAGCTACTTGACACCTTTGCTGAAGGATTTGTTTGCATTGCTAACTTATGAGTTAACTTTTAGTATGATGTAGAGAGTGATATTCTAAGACTTTTGGTTTTTGAGTTATTGAGGTTTTTTATCCAGCAGCTCTCCAGTTTGCAATTTCAGGTTGCTAGGGTCCACATTACCCTAGCAGCCATGTGTTGCTTCGAATAAGAAACTGGAAGAGAAAAGGGCCTGAATAGATGAGAAGTAAAAAGTAGCATCTGTAGCCTTTTGTTTTGGCGATGGCGTCAGTGGGCCCCATTTAAAAGCTGGATAATTATTCAAAACTCCCTCCACCTGTTTACCTTCCTCAGGAGCACAATAGCCATGATATGATCATACCAGGCGTCCTTATGTACTTGGTCACATTATACATGCAGCCATGCAAAACAATATTTTAAAGGGATACTGTCACACACACTAGTCAATAGTGCTGATTCAGCAGAATTCTGTACTGAATTCCACATCCAGATTTTTTTACATTTCATTTTGAAATCTGACATGGGGCAAGACATATTGTCAATTTCCCAGTTGCCCTAAGTCATGTAACTTGTGCTCTGATAAACGTCAGTCACTCTTTACTGCTGTATTGCAAGTTGGAGTGATATCACCCCCCCTCCACTTTCCTCCCCAGCAGCCCATCAGCAGCTTGTCAACAGAACAATGGTTACGTAACCAGATAGCAGATATCTGATACCTCTGCTTTAGGATTTGTTTGCATTGCTGAAATTGCTCTATACCTAGTGGTAGACGTGAGAATAGCACCAACAAGCCCCCACAGTCCTAATAAAAAAGTACTTCTCCATGGAATCTTACAGCAAACAATCCTGTCGGATCACGGACCACATCTGATCGTTGATGTGGTCCTGCAATCCATCCGCCCCTTTACCCATCATTATGATCCGATTGTTGGGCCCTAGGGTCCACGATCGGATCAGCCTGATATCGCCCAAGGTGTGCATATCGGGGAGAGATCCACTCATTTGACGACATCGCCAAACGAGAGGATCTCACCGTGAAGGGCCGGCTTTAGTCTAAGATGCAAGTTGTAGCCAATTTTTCTTGTGAATAAATGTGTTTTCATTGAATTTATAGGGCACACAGGGGTTAGTGTATGGTAGCGATGCCCAACCAGTAGCTCGCCAGCAATATGATGTTGCCTCAAAGGTGCAGCTTTCAAAATTCCTAACATGGAGGCAAGTTTTGAAGTCATAAATACACAAATCAAGCAGAGTAATTTCCAAGCTGGTAGTCCATATAGGGCTAGCACATATCCCATGATAGCCATTATTTGGAATACCTTTGGAACTTTTAATGATTGTGTAGGTGCCCAATACATTCCAGCATTGGACTTAGGGGCTGCTGCCTCCCCCCACCAACCCCCTGAGCTCCCCAGACCCAACACGTCCTCTGCCCCTCCCCTCCCCCCCGAGCTGCAACATCAACCTCGGCCAGGATTGCATTGGTCCAATGGGACACTGGGAAAAAACCCTGTGGTCTCTGGCTCGTTGGGCCCCACCAGCCCAAACCAGCTCCCTGCACTGCCACTGCATCACCCCATCAACTCCCATCATTCTGTGCCAGTTTCAACCCCCTGATTTTTCCTTATCTCCTTATTGATCCCCATTGCAACAGTTTAATTGTGACGTTCAGAAATATTCCTGCTGGGGATTGTCTGGGTTTTTCTCCATGATATAAAGATTTCCTTTGTAACCAAGATAGATTTATGTTAAGACTCACCAAGATTGGAAGGAATCTGTTCATTTACTCAGTTTTCATAAAGATTTATAAAGTCATTTCCCCCTAAACAAAAGCACAGAATAAACGTGCACAGCTTTGAATATATTGTGGTTGTTTAGAAACAAATTGCTGTTTTTTCCCTTCAACAATATCTCAAGAATGAATGTGAGTTCTCCTGCCATAAAGTATTTAGATTTTGATTTAATTATACTTCCATTGCTTTCCCTTTTATTTACTAAATACATTAAAGGGGAAGTAAAGTTTGAAATAGAACAAGGCTAAAAATGCTACACCACAAGCCTAATCAAACAAA